>OX424456.1:2680112-3089564 GCA_949152495.1 Lasius fuliginosus | reverse complement strand
CTCATTAATATCGTCATTAATAATGTCTCTAACATCGTATTCCATTAAACCATTTTGTCCTATTTTCTTCAATACATCAGATGCAGTCTTGTAAGCAGACAATACAGCAGAATTAGAATGTGCATTTTCAATATTGGTGATTAGAGTGCGTAGGTTTGCAAGAGCTTGTGCACACTTTTCTATGGTTTTTTCCATTTCAATCTTTCTTCTTAAGCATGTTTTTGCCATCTGACGCAGTTCTTTCGCCAAATACGATTTTGCTTCATTGATAATATTAAGTTTCTCTTGCTCCATAAGTTCTATCTCTTTGATCAGCTCATTTTCTTGCTTCATCAGTTTATATGTGCCTTCTTCGACTTCTAATTTCATTTACTTTCTGTAGTAATTTTAACCAGTAATTCACTGCTTGAATTGAAATTTTTTCTGAAAACAACCTTTTTCCTATGCCTTAACCATTCCAATACTAATCTCACTGTATCCTCTGAAATCTGTTTCTTAGTTTTGCTCTTGCAATATTGTACTACTTCAGAGATTGGGAATAAAACATTGTTCTTTTTAATGTCAGCAATGGAAAGAATATCACCCAATTCCCGAACAATTCGCAAGTGTATGTATCTCACTTCTGTGTTATTTGTATTCTGGCCTACTATATAATTCTTTACTTTGGAGAAAGACCAGTTAATTGTTTTTTTTTTTTATAAATATATCAATTGACCATGCTGTCCATGTTTCGCATGGTTCTTGTAAAAAATCAGTCTCTTGAATTATTTCATTATTTCTGGAAAATTTTAATAAATATATATATATATATATATATATATATATATATATATATATTAAGATATGACAACATTAAAGAGCGCATATCAAATTAAATAATATATCTGATTTATATAGACAATAACACATATACACGAATAATTATCTTTATTATAATAAAGACAATCATTGACTAATAATAACTAAAGTAGAAATATTTAATTAATTTACTGCATATTATATTTAATAGACTATAATACCTGAGAAGCTCTTCAATCACAGTAACCGGACAAAGAGGTGTGCAACCTCTTCTTTTAAAAGCTTCATTTAAATCGATGATAGAAAAACTGCATCGCATAGTATATTTCAGCCATTCATATATCAAATTATGCCAGAATTTGTATTTAGAAGTCCAATCTTGTGGATTAGCTGATTTACCGCGAAACGGTGAAAACAATGCACTCATTCTCTCTTCTTGATTCCAACATTCTGGTAGTTTTTTTGCTGGTAGCAGAAGATTGCCACTGGTGTTTTTATTGACCATCTTATTGTCAATGCTGATTTCGTTCATGAAGTCAATTATATAAAATCTCTTATAGTCTGCTTCTCAAGTTAGGTTATAAATATTGCTTGGCTATATAATAAAGGCGTTTTATCTTCGCATATGCAAATCTTTTTTCAGCTTGCTTTTCATTTTCGTTAAACTGAATGGCGAGATTTGTGCTACAAATAAACAAAAATATACATATGCGTGAGAAACATTAAAGTGAGATTGTAAATTTGATAAATTGATTAATGTCATGTAGAGATACTAGATGTCGATAAGACATTTTTATCGACAGTTTAAATGTGTCTTTTACCATCCGTAGTTTCGACTTAAAATCTCTTTCTAGTTACAATATTTGCCGACAAAGCGTTGGCGTATAAATCATAAATCTATGGATGTCGAATGTTATATTTGGTTAGTAATGAGACTAGACGAATTAAACAATGAATGAAACGTTAACGTGCATAGAGATTGAAGAAAGAAAGAAAGCTGCTAAGAAAGGAGGGAGGACACAGTTTAATCGAGTTTTAAATGAATGTAGGGAAATATTGAAATTCATGGGTATTGCTTGTGTACAGAGCCATGGTGAAGCAGAAGCTATATGTGCATATTGAAATGAGGATGAGGTACATTTATAACTTAATTTTCTTTGATAAACAAATTACTGATTATCTTAATTATAAAGAAGAAATATATTTTTAGCTTGTAGATGGATGTATAAGTCAAGACAGTGATTGCTTCTTATATGGCGCAAAAGGTGTAGTATACAGAAACTTTTGTACAAGTAGTCAAGGAAATCGTGGGGCTACAGCTGGTTCTGTAGATATCTACAATATGGAAAAGATAGAAAAGACATTGAATATAAGACCAAGTAAAATGATAGCATTGGCTTTATTGTGCGGCTGTGACTATAATGAAGGAGTGAATGGTGCTGGAAAAGAGGCTGCTTTAAAATTTTTCAAGACTGTAGACGATGAAAATGTTTTACAAAGGTTAGAATATTAGATGCATCTAAAGATTATATATTAATCAAATTTATCAAATTATTGTAACTAAATTGTTTTTATTTCCTCTCTTTTCAGGATTAAAGATTGGAGAACTGGCACAAGTTTAGATAGAATTGAGTCAGATTTATTAAATTCTGATTTATGTACAGCATGTGGTCATCAAGGAAAACTACAAAAACAAAAAATCGGGTTGTGCTGATTGTGGTACTGTTGGAAAGTGTAATGATGACTTCAGGTAAATTATTAGTGCATTACGTATCTTTGAGTTGTATATTGTACTTAATAATTAAATATATTGTACTTTAATGTACATAGAGAAAAGAGAATACTGATGATAAATAAAATATCATTGAGGAAAAAGGCACATTATGGTGAAAATTTCCCAAATCAGGAATTAATAGAATTTCTTATTAAAAAAAGATTCAGTTCCAACTAAATTGGATATAGAATGGAAGCAACCTCAAGTCAATCAATTTGTTGTAAATATATTGTTACATATATATTATAACATGTTACAAAATAATATTTTTGTTAAATATATGGTTAAATATATATAATTTTTTGTATTAGGACTTTATGGAGAAATATCTATGTTGGGAACCACAATATGCATTTGAAAAAATATTCACACTAACTACTAGATGGCAACTTTTACATCTGCCAGATTTTTTACACTTGATGAACGTTTGTCTATGTCAAACTTATTCATTCCTGATCAAATAAAAAAGATACGTAATATCAGATCTATAGCTAGTTATGAAATTATTTGGAAGAAGGAACATAGTGCAGTAGAAATGTTAAAAGAATACGAAGAGCAAATAAAGTCGAATGATAATAGAATGATGTAGAAGACAGTTTACTAACGAGTATTGAGCCACAAGACTTGGTTTTAAAATGTTACCCGGAATTAGTTGGGTCTTTTGAGAACATAGCAATAACACCGAAAAGATCGAAGCAGGAAAATACTTTGAGTAAAGTAAATAAATTAGAAATAAAGAATGTGCCTGAAAACGTTGCGACGGACATAAAAGAAATAAAATGTAGACCACAATTCGAAAGAGTTATGGAGATGGATAAGATAGATTCAAAATTGAATAATACGATTGATAGGATATTTAATGAACTTTCTCCCGATGATTTCACGAGCGAAAATGAAGATAATGATTTAAATGTGACAAATATAATAGACTATACATGTAAAAAACGAATCTTTCAATTTAGTGTAAGAAATTTGCAATCTATGGAATCTACCAACCAAGAAAATGCAGAAAATTGTCCAGAATATAAAATTGACGAATTAAAATCTTTGACATTCAAGGAAAAATATGTTTATGCTGAGGATGAAAAACAGAAATTAGATCTTGATGAATTTGGTGATATAAGTGAATTGTATGTTCCAATTAATCAAAGGATATAGAAAGAAGAAAGCAAGAAGCTTTTACAGATATGCAATCAAATAGAAAAGTCTAGTTTTGCTTTCGAAAATATTATGGACGAAACCGATAATGAAAGTATACATTTAAACACGTAATATTATATAAAATGATATTATATACTTCGGTTTTAGAAAGTTATATTTATCAAATAATAGAAAGTTCTACAATATATATAAAAATAGTTTTGTATTATATTTGTCAAATTCAGGTTTTTAAAATATAAATAAAGATACAACAATGATCAATAAAGATCAACATATCACAATACATGACAATGACACATGGGTCATATTATGCATTATTAGGTCAACTTTTAAATATATTATATCGTTATTTTATTTTTTAGAATTATAGTTAAAGAGATCACATTCCATTAAAGTAAATATTTTAATTATTTGAATTGTATTAAAAGAATACAGTTTCTCTTACTCAAAATATATATTATATAATCGCGATATATGTGTGTAATTTAGATCATATAAGAGAATCTAAGATTTATGAACATTTTTGATATCTAGTATATGCTTATCATATTTTGTAAAAGTTTGTACATTTATAAATTATGTAAGAACTTTTTATTTTTATGTATGCAACAAATCTTTTTTGTTACTTTATAAAATAACCATAAAATGAGAGAGATATTTTATTTTTTTTATATATTCTTCTATGACATTAGATTATTTCAACTATGTGTACGAAGAAGCGACAAAGTGAAATAAGAGAGGAGAAGGAGGCCTGGGGTGGCATCAGGCAACGGCGGAGCAACCATGAGGTGAATAATTTATTATTTATTTATTATTATTACGTGATTTATATCAAATTTATCCAAATAAATAATTTTTGCACAGTGTAATTTAATACATTGTATTTATCTATAATGAGAGCAAGAGTTTGGATAAAAAACTTTCAATGTGCCTCTCTCATTAACTTCTTAGTTTTACTTTGTTTATTTTGCACTATTTTTCTATGATTAAGATATTTTTTACAATCGAGAACATATATGAGCATATTTTATATATATTTATGAATGATCATATATATAGACTTTTTTACCGGGTATTTAATTCACTAGATAATTGCAAATAAATATTTATCTTTTAGAATCATTACTTTGGATCGGAAGAAATATCTCGCATTGAGAGGATTTTTTATTATACCTATATAATTTATCGTGACTAATCAATTTTAATCGCCATCACGATTTGCGGAATGTTGCCGTGCTTCGACTATTGTATTTAAAGACACAATATATTATCACGAAACTCTAATGAACACATTAAAGACAAGGTCAATTTTGTGTTGTAATTTTTCAACACAAATGCAATATAAATTAATAATTGCGTATATACAGCGGCAAAATCTTCAACTCGTAAAAAGCGTTAAATATATAATCTATTAAAAAAGCACAGATTATGATACATCTTATTGTAACTTAAATTACTCGATGCTAGTTTCTTAAACAATAAATATAAATCCTAAGGTTTATGCTCGTTGAGATCAATAAGACCATTTGAATTAACAGAAATATACGTTACATCAAATCCTTCTGCTTCCAAGGCTCTACACGAATCCAATACACATTTGAGCTCCTAGATAAGTTCAACAAGTTCATTATATCTATTAAGAAATAGGACTTATTATAAGGACGCAAATTTCTCACTATCTGGGTCGTCATAACATGATTTTTCCTTGATTTATAGAACCTTGCTACACCTTTCACAGCTATATTATTACACTCTGTCGCACTGGATGTAAATATCACTTCCTACTTGTCTGTTCCTATGAAATCTGCAATTTGCTGTTGAAAAGAAAGTACACAAATAATTTCTCATAATTATAAGATCATAAAATACAAAAGTAAATTTTGCAAGTTAAGGCACCAACTTGGCGAGCATGCTCGACTGCTGCTTCCGACTCCCAACCATACATGCGAGTTCTGGAATGTGGATTGCCATGGTACACTGTTAAATACAGCATCATTTTATCTAATACCCGAGGATCCTGCGTGATAGTACGACGTCTTAGTTTTTCACATGCATATAGATTGCATCATGTGACATCACGCTTTGAATTTACCAGCGTGGTAGTAGCTTGAGCGTCCAAATAAAAAGATCTACCCTCCGTTGGACCCTTTTTATATTCGTCCGTGATAGGAGCTACAATGTATTAATAATCGCTATTAAATATCACACTTGACGTATATAAATATGATTAAATATTGCATTGATTTTGGTACCCCAACTTACATTCATACTCGGCGACGTCTGACAAGTGCTGATCGTACGTGTGCAAATAGCGATCTTTCACGCGATGCAGTGCGGATATCAAACACCTCGTCGATCGAAACATTTTAATAGTAGACTGAAATTATTCTCATGAGGAATCATGCATTCCACGAACTCGCATGTTCTAACCTCGTGTTCTAACCAGCACCGAGCTACACTCATTTTGAAACTCCTTCATTATTGCTCTAAAATTGTAATAAGATATACGCATTAAACAATTATAATCAATGAAGAATTTCATAATCATGAATACAATTGTAATAAATTATTTATTTAATTATTAGTAATTATTTATTTTATTAATTATCATATCACGTTCATTTGCATAGTGACTTCAAACGATTTTGAATCTTCGCGCCAAATTGTTTGAGGACTGCTAGAAGGTTTTCGATAGATGTCGTGCGAGATCTTTGAATTGATTGGCTGAAACGAAATATATCGATTCGACGATCCGCCAATTACGACTGCGAAGCTTGACCAGCTCGACCAATCAGGACAAGGAAATTCTGGCGCCAACGAATTTTTCTTCCTCTTTCAGCGGAAACGTTGTGCCGTGCAGAAGCAGAAATTGCGTGCTCCGTTAATATCTGTACAGGTAAGCCGACAAAGAGATAATCAAGCCAAATAGATGTGATTATTCGCAATAGCATTGTCTTTTGAATAAATTGTGAGATAATATTGTTATATTTAATATGTTTATAGCATATTTTATAGATATTGTAAGAATAAGAAATCAAGTGACTTTTTCGGATCAGATAATCGCGGGCCATTAGATTACTTTTATCCTAACGGTCTTCCGAGTATTTGCACATTTATAGTGACGAATTCAAATTTGTACATACATTTATATAATCGAGTTTACATTGTGTCTAATGTTATTCTTATCGAAAGTTTGCTTAAAAATCTTGCATAGGAATTAATAGCAGAGTATCTCATTCTGATTGAATAAAGAATCGAACGATTCTATTAGAATTAAACAAAATATTTATATTACATTTTTATATAATAAAAACACTTATTAATATATTATTATATTGAATATGAAAGAGAAAGCTTAACTAAAAAATGTATTCTAATTAACAATTTTGCGTTTTTATTATTCATTTTATTGTTAGTAGAATATAATTTTTTACACAAGTTGCAACATCAAAATGAGAACTAACATAAACATTTATTTTACATTACTTAAATATTTCACTAGAGATTTTATTGCGTAGGATCATATATCTATATCACATTTAAATTAATATCGCTTTTGCGATCATTAGAAATTCAAAATGATACCAAAACTCTACATGGTGTATCTGTATAGAAGAGAGAGAGAAGGACTCTCCCTTATAAATTAAACAAATACAATCATGAGAATATTAGATATTATTTTTATATAAACATGCACACACACACACACACACACACACACACACACACACACACACACACACACACACACACGCTCACGCACGCACGCACGCACGCACACACACACACACACACGCACACAAATTAATATAAATTTATATAATTTACAAATAATTTTTTATTTTCTTGAAGTTTTGCATATGTGCTTGTGATGTCGCAGATTTTATTAATCATCTTCAAATTTGTTTAATAATTAATGTATTTTAACTTTTATCACAACAATGATAATTAACCAACAAAATTAATATTAAAAAACATATAATAAAATAAAAAACATTACATTGTATAATATAAATAAATTTCAATTTTGGATAAATTTTAATTTAGTATTGGATTTAAAAAAGTATCGTAATTATTTGATCATAATAAAATAATACATAGGTAAATAATTATTTTGAAAAAAATAAGAAATAAAAAAAAAGATTAAAAGATCAACACATCATGTTTTAAATACAAAATTAAAATTTTCAATGTGATAAGACATTATAATCTTGCTCCTACTTTTCTGTTCATTTCTTATTAAAATATGTATTTGCATAAGTTTATAATTTAATTATTAATGAAACAACAGGTAAACAAAATGAATGATATATTAATTAAAATAGGTGTCTTTTAACTTTTAAATAATTTCTGATTTTTCCAAAGTTGTATATTATGTTTACTCTTTTAATGTTGCAAGTTTTATTAATTATTTTCAAATTCTTTTTAACCATTATTATCAATATATTAATTTTTAACAGTTAAAAATAATAACAATGATTATAAACTATTAATATAAGCAAAAAGAGACAATATATATAAATTATAAATATATAATATTTAATATATTACTTTTAATTACATATTTTTTAATAAATTAAATATGTATGAATTTTTGTTAAAAATCTAAATTTTTAATGGGTTTGATAGATATTCGTCTTGAAAAAATTGCACGGATTTTATTTTGATTTCGTTAAAACAAATTACAATTTTTAATCGACATAATACTTATGTTAGTAATTTTTTTCTTTTTTTTGCTCCTATATACTCTCTTGTAAAATTTTGAAAGTTTTTGCTTATACTTTAAGTGTGGAATAATCTGGATAATTTTCTATTATGATAAGCAAAACATACATAAAATTACTTTAATCCATCATCAATATATATATCATTATGGTACCCAAATAATAATCCTGATCCTATAAAATTAATTGTTTTGAAAGAAATGATTTTTGACATAAAATTAATTTATTAACAGATACGACAATTACTGCGGATACTATGGATGACTTGGAGATCTTCACACAA
This sequence comes from Lasius fuliginosus, assembly GCA_949152495.1. Classification (NCBI taxonomy): domain Eukaryota; kingdom Metazoa; phylum Arthropoda; class Insecta; order Hymenoptera; family Formicidae; genus Lasius; species Lasius fuliginosus. The sequence continues at coordinate 3,080,824 of OX424456.1, read as the reverse complement.
ACATCATCTGGTATCGTTTATTGTCACGTCAACAATTTATTGTACAGGTTAGTGGCCTAGATCGATATATATAGTTGTTTCATTGTGATGTACCCCATGCTATCTTTACTTTGTATTAAATCTATTACATATGAGTTTTCAATGTAACTACTAAGTAGCAAACATTCATAATGCAGTGCTCTAAACATCACTTTACTTTTCCTTATATAAGATTTTTTTTCTCTTTAGTTTGGGCCATTTCGATTGTGTCCATATCTATTGTAGATGAGATTTATTTCCCTTCATAATGTTTTCGGCTTTCTGCAACTGTATACGTTGTTTTGTCATTATCACTTTTAGCAATTTATTATATTCATAGGTAAATGAAAACGTTTGACATAAAAAAAAACGATCTGTAACGAATAGCTAACGCGCCCTACAGGCGCGTTTATCTATCTCTGAGTTAAACGCGATGATTTAAGAATAATTGTGTTTTGTATGCGACCGACCAGTGATTCTACGCAATTTTGGCAGACCAAGAATGATTTTATGTATGCAGAAAACAGCAATTGCAAGGTTTCATCTTTCTAATTTTAAAATCAAATTTTTATAAATCTTTAGACGTCCTTATAAAACTCTGTCGCAAAGAAAAAATTATTGTAATTCGAAAAATATGCATTTCCGATCCTATGATCATCTGAAATATTTTGTCATTCTTAAAGTCAATAAAAAAACTGTTAAATCGATACCTGAAATAGCGAGAGATATTTCCAATGCTGTATGTACTTTATATGCATATGCACAAAAAAGAGAGTTTTTATGTCAAATGTTTTCATTTATCTATGAATATATTAAATTGCTAAAAGTGATAATGACAAAACAATTAGTTAGTTAGCGATTCTGTTACTCGTTAAACAGATAACTACATCGTTACATGTCGTTATCCGTTTAACGATTTTCAGATTTACGATTTACATTGGTACTTTGCCAATAGCTTGCACAGCATCTGTGTGAAAAAAACTTCCTTCTTTCTGTAACATTTGGAAAAACATTTTAAGAAAAACTTTCTTCTTTCTGAAACATTAAGAAAAACAAATTAAAAGAGAATTATAATAGAATAAACATAATGTTAAGGTCTTAACACTCACCTACAAATGGCGCCAACTTCTTCGATAGGCTGTTTAACACCAATCTCAGTATTCACCATCATTACAGAAACGAGCGATGTACATGGACTAATGGTTGCTTCTAATTAGTTGAGATAAATAAGACCATTTGAATTAACAGAAATATACGTTACATCATATCCTTCTGCTTCTACACGAATCCAATACACATTTGTGCTCCTAGATAAATTCAACAAGTTCATTATATCTATTAAGAAATAGGACTTATTATAAAGACGCAATTTTCTCACTATCTGAGTTGTCACATGATTTTTCCTTGATTTATAGAACCTTGCTACACCTTTCACAGCTATATTATTACACTCTGTCGCACTGGATGTAAATATCACTTCCTACTTATCTGTTCCTATGAAATCTGCAATTTTCTGTTAAAAAGAAAGTATACAAATAATTTCTCATAATTATAAGATCATAAAATACAAAAGTAAATTTTGCAAGTTAAGGCACCAACTTGGCGAGCATGCTCGACTGCTGCTTCCGACTCCTAATCATACATGCGAGTTCTGGAATGTGGATTGCCATGGTATACTGTTAGATACAGCATCATTTTATCTAATACCCGAGGATCCTGCGTGATAGTACGACGTCTTAGTTTTTCACATGCATATAGATTGCATCATGTGACATCACGCTTTGAATTTACCAGCGTGGTAGTAGCTTGAGCGTCCAAATAAAAAGATCTACCCTCCGTTGGACCCTTTTTATATTCGTCCGTGATAGGAGCTACAATGTATTAATAATCGCTATTAAATATTACACTTGACGTATATAAATATGATTAAATATTGCATTGATTTTGGTACCCCAACTTACATTCATACTCGGCGACGTCTGACAAGTGCTGATCGTACGTGTGCAAATAGCGATCTTTCACGCGATGCAGTGCGGATATCAAACACCTCGTCGATCGAAACATTCTAATAGTAGACTGAAATTATTCTCATGAGGAATCATGCATTCCACGAACTCGCATGTTCTAACCTCGTGTTCTAACCAGCACCGAGCTACACTCATTTTGAAACTCCATTATTGCTCTATAATTTTAATAAGATATACGCATTAAACAATTATAATCAATGAAGAATTTCATAATCATGAATACAATTGTAATAAATTATTTATTTAATTATTAGTAATGTATTATTTATTTTATTAATTATCGTATCACGTTCATTTCCATAGTGACTTCGAACAATTTTGAATATTCGCGCCAAATTGTTTGGGGGCTAATAGAAGGTTTTCGATAGATATCGTGCGAGATTTTTGAATTGATTGGCTGAAACGAAATATATCGATTCGACGAGTATCCGCCAATCACGACTGCGAAGCTTGACCAGCTCGACCAATCAGGACAATGAAATTCTGGCGTCAACGAATTTTTCTTCCTCTTTCAGCGGAAACGTTGTGCCGTGCAGAAGCAGAAATTGCGTGCTCCGTTAATATCTGTACAGGTAAGCCGACAAAGAGATAATCAAGCCAAATAGATGTGATTATTCGCAATACCATTGTCTTTTGAATAAATTGTGAGGTAATATTGTTATATTTAATATGTTTATAGCATATTTTATAGATATTGTAAGAATAAGAAATCAAGTGACTTTTTCGGATCAGATAATCGCGGGCCATTAGATTACTTTTATCCTAACGGTCTTCCGAGTATTTGTACATTTATAGTGACGAATTCACATTTGTACATACATTTATATAATCGAGTTTACATTGTGTCTAATGTTATTCTTATCGAAAGTTTGCTTAAAAATCTTGCATAGGAATTAATAGCAGAGTATCTCATTCTGATTGAATAAAGAATTGAACGATTCTATTAGAATTAAACAAAATATTTATATTACATTTTTATATAATAAAAACACTTATTAATATATTATTATATTAAATACGAAAGAGAAAGCTAAGTAAAAAATGTATTTTAATTAACAATTTTGCGTTTTTATTATTCATTTAATTGTTAGTAGAATATAATTTTTTATACAAGTTACAACATCAAAATGGTCAATGAGAACTAACATAAACATTTATTTTACGTTACTTAAATATTTCACTAGAGATTTTATTGCGTATAGGATCATACACCTATATCACATTTAAATTAATATCGTTTTTGCGATCATTAGAAATTCAAAATGATATCAAAAACTCTACATGGTGTATCTATATAGAAGAGAAGGAGTCTCCCTTATAAAGTAAACAAATACAATCATGAGAATATTAGATATTATTTTTATATAAACATGCACGCACACACACACACACACACACACACACACACAAATTAATATAAATTTATATAATTTACAAATATTTTTTGATTTTCTTTAAGTTTTGCATATTTGCTTTTGATGTCGCAGATTTTATTACTCATCTTCAAATTTGTTTAATAATTAATGTATTTTAACTTTTATCACAACAATGATAATTAACCAACAAAATTAATATTAAAAAACATATAATAAAATAAAAAACATTACATTGTATAATATAAATAAATTTCAATTTTGGATAAATTTTAATTTAGTATTGGATTTAAAAAAGTATCGTAATTATTTGATCATAATAAAATAATACATAGGTAAATAATTATTTTGAAAAAAATAAGAAATAAAAAAAAAGATTAAAAGATCAACACATTATGCTTAAAATACAAAATTAAAATTTTCTATGTGATAAAACATTATAATCTTGCTCCTACTTTTCTGTTCATTTCTTATTAAAATATATATTTGCATAAGTTTATAATTTAATTATTAATGAAACAACAGGTAAACAAAATGAATGATATATTAATTAAAATATGTGTTTTTTAACTTTTTAATAATTTCTGATTTTTCCAAAGTTGTATATTATGTTTACTCTTTTAATGTTGCGTTTTATTAATTATTTTCAAATTCTTTTTAACCATTATTATCAATATTTGTCTTAAAAAAATTGCACGGATTTTATTTTGATTTCGTTAAAACAAATTACAATTTTTAATCTTTTTTTTAAGATTATTGAAACTAGATTTGCATATTACTCTATTAAAATAAAGGATTTATTTCTTGATATGCTTTCTTAATATAAATATGATTTAATCGACATATATTTTTGTTGATCTTGAAATTCTACATAATTGTGTTCTGATTTTTATATTGTAACTTATATCATTAATTATTTTTTTATAGATATTGGCTGATGTCTGGACGTTTAATGGCTATCGCCGAAATTCGACTAAGTTCGCAGAAATTCGGTGAGTGATTGATAAATATTAATATTCTATTATCTGTGGTCTGTACATTTTGAAATGAGATATCCGAATAAAATTTCATAACATTTTTTTAATACTAAAGAGTAGATTTTACTAGAATGGTAATAATATAAATAAATTTTTTTATAATCTTTGAATAAATTTTTAAATATTTTATTGCCAAAAATATATATCACGCATATCTTAATCAACTTTAAATTTCATATATACATATTTCAGTAGGCAATGACAATTATAAGATCTATTTTGTAACACGATAGCTACATCAGCGTGTTTTTAATTCATGCTAATCATAAAAGGTCTTATTTTTGCTCTAACACGTCTTTTTAAATTACAAAATAAAGTAAAATATAATAATATTCTTCTCTCTCTTTTTTTCTCTCTAATTTTTTTCGCGGTATCTCATTGACGTATTAAAACGTTATAATCGTTATAACGTTAAAAAGTATGTTATATTCTATACTTTTTACCTTTTTTCTGCTATTGATATTCTATATTGATCACTCCTCTCACAAATGTCATGATCGCACATGAAAGTCAAAGCCTGTGATTGTTCGGTAATTATATAAGGATAGGATGAATCAAATACATCCACTCCTAATTCGATGAGATGAAGTACAGTAACAAGTGGTTTCCAACAACCCATTGATACTCTTATTTTATCAGTAGGCAGTAAATTCTGTAAAAAATTATATAGCACCGTTATATTGAAGTATTTTAAATATTAGACAAAATTTAAAATTTATAAACTGGTATTTACAATGGTATGCTGTACTATTTGTTTAATATGTTCTATTGAAATATTCTGTGCACTTGGACCATTATTATGTAATCCATCTATAACAAATCCTGCCAAAGGTTTATCTTTTAGATAATTTATGGAATCCTCTCTGGCTTGCCAATTACAATCACCTTCTACTGGTCCTAATATTCCCTTAGATTTTAATGTATCCGAGTGCAGGCGTATATTTAAACATTGTTCTAATTAAGTTTTGCTTCGAAGAATTGCCTTTGATACTCGTTCTGCACTACTATTAATATTTGTATCTCCATCACATACAGCAACATAGAGATCTGGTTTATAAGCTTGTACAAGCTCCATATATTTATCAGCAGTAAAAACAACTCTTTCTGTTCTGGGCCAGATAGAAATAGAATCTAATTGCTGAAAGCCAGGGTTGGTAGTATACGCAGGATCTTGTATCGATAAAAAATTTATGTATTCCTGAAACAAAATTCTTTATAAGTGGAAGTTGAAATTTTAATACATATTAATATGTCGATTAATCTTTGATTATAACTTCATGCTAACAAAATCAGCGATAGACGTGCTAAACACTTTAATAACATCTGCCATTAATATGGTAGAGGGAAGTGCATGAGACGGAGAGTAGTTGTTACTCCAACGTTATCATTTTAAAGACATCTATCGTTAAATGTGGTATACGGCCACTCTAAACATTATTTTAATATAAAAAGAATAATATAAATATTATAAAAAAGATATTATGTATTTCATACCTTTGCGTAAATAAGAAGTAGAGGTGTTTCAAAAGAAACATTAGGCATTCTTTCAAATCCACTCAGAATACCAATTCGTGCAGCACAACGTGTTACAGAAGCACTAAAAAATTTCATTGTTATTATAATTTATTTTGCTATCTAATCAATTTTTTCTTAAAAGATAATAAATGATGAAGCGTGTTTAATATAACCAATAAATAAATTTTGAATTTATTGGTTATTTACGGTTATTATTATGTATTACGTTTATCGATTTTATTATACGTTTATATGATGATATTATTTAAAAATATAAAATTTATTAAAAAGCGACCTGACTGGCCAATACAAAAATTTCTACACGACGTTTCGGCCCTTGGGTACGGGCCCTTATCAAGTGTTGCTTTCAAGCTGTCGTGTAGAAATTTTTGTATTGGCCAGTCAGTTCGCTTTTTAATAAATTTTATATTTTTATTCATCACTGGCGACTTCATTTTAATTATTTGATGTTATTTAAGTTTATTATATATATTATCAAAATATAATATATATAATATATAATATAACATATCATCAAAATAAAGATTGATATAATTATATCATTAATACACTCAAAAAGTTAAATAAAAGTCAATTTTAAAATAAAAATTAATTATTTTTAATACTATTAGTAAGAAATTAACTCTTTGTTACTTTTCTAATAAAATAAAATGACTCGAGTATATAGAGTACTTTGTGATTTAAAAAAAAATCTTTTGTAATAAATTCTCAATTTTATGAATAAATGTGAATAAGTGAAACTCAAATTTAAAACATATTTGAGATACATATTAATATTCCTTTGATACACCATATATTTTTATATTACGTTAGAATTATTCTATTTTTCTTAAAAGATTTTGTATTCTATGAACTTTCTATCAATAAATTTTCACACATTTTTCATAACGTACATAAAAATTAAAATTGTGCAATAAGTCACATAATTAATTTTTTACTAGGCACAAGTGTTTCCATAATGTTAAATTTGTTAAAATCTTTTAATAATATTCATCTTGAGGTGTTTCGAACAAATAAGAAATTTAAAACATCTTTAATAGCGTACATTATAAATTACATCCTCTCTCAATATAGCTTAAAAATACACATTTCTATTCATAAATATTATTTAAATAAATATCAAACATTGAATTTCTTTAGAATAAAATCTGTTGTATATCTATTATACTTACTCTAACTTATTGTATAGTTTTTCCAAATGATTAATTAAAACCTTTCAGAACTTGAAGCCATTGCAGAACTTCGAGACCTTCCTCGGCCAGGCACGGGCATCGACCCGTTGCCGGTCACGGGCTTCGCCCACTGCCAGGCACGTCGGCGAACGCCACTGCCAGTCACGTCGGCGAACGCCACTGCCAGGTACGTCGGCGAACGCCACTGCCAGGCACGTCGGCGAACGCCACTGCCAGTCAGGTCGGCGAACGCCATTGCCACGCACGTCGGCGAACGACCGCCACTGCCAGGTACTTCGGCGAACGCCACTGCCAGGTACGTCGGCAAACGCCACTGCCAGGTACGTCGGCGAACGCCACTGCCAGGCACGTCGGCGAACGCCACTGCCAGGCACGTCGGCGAACGAACGCCACTGCCAGGTACTTCGGCGAACGCCACTGCCAGGTACGTCGGCAAACGCCACTGCCAGGTACGTCGGCAAACGCCACTGCCAGGTACGTCGGCAAACGCCACTGCCAGGTACGTCGGCGAACGCCACTGCCAGGCACGTCGGCGAACGAACGCCACTGCCAGGTACTTCGGCGAACGCCACTGCCAGGTACGTCGGCGAACGCCACTGCCAGGCACGTCGGCGAACGCCACTGCCAGGCACGTCGGCGAACGAACGCCACTGCCAGGTACTTCGGCGAACGCCACTGCCAGGTACGTCGGCAAACGCCACTGCCAGGTACGTCGGCGAACGCCACTGCCAGGTACGTCGGCGAACGCCACTGCCAGGTACGTCGGCGATCGACACTGCCAGGCACGTCGGCGAACGCTACTCCCAGGCACGTCGGCGAACGGACGCCACTGCCAGGTACGTCGGCAAACGCCACTGCCAGGTACGTCGGCGAACGCCACTGCCAGGTACGTCGGCGAACGCCACTGCCAGGCACGTCGGCGAACGCCACTGCCAGTCAGGTCGGCGAACGCCACTGCCACGCACGTCGGCGAACGAACGCCACTGCCAGGTACTTCGGCGAACGCCACTGCAAGGTACGTCGGCAAACGCCACTGCCAGGTACGTCGGCGAACGCCACTGCCAGGTACGTCGGCGATCGACACTGCCAGGCACGTCGGCGAACGCTACTCCCAGGCACGTCGGCGAACGGACGCCACTGCCAGGTACGTCGGCAAACGCCACTGCCAGGTACGTCGGCGAACGCCACTGCCAGGTACGTCGGCGAACGCCACTGCCAGGCACGTCGGCGAACGCCACTGCCAGTCAGGTCGGCGAACGCCACTGCCACGCACGTCGGCGAACGAACGCCACTGCCAGGTACTTCGGCGAACGCCACTGCAAGGTACGTCGGCAAACGCCACTGCCAGGTACGTCGGCGAACGCCACTGCCAGGTACGTCGGCGATCGACACTGCCAGGCACGTCGGCGAACGCTACTGCCAGGCACGTCGGCGAACGGACGCCACTGCCAGGTACGTCGGCAAACGCCACTGCCAGGTACGTCGGCGAACGCCACTGCCAGGCACGTCGGCGAACGCCACTGCCAGTCAGGTCGGCGAACGCCACTGCCACGCACGTCGGCGAACGAACGCCACTGCCAGGTACTTCGGCGAACGCCACTGCAAGGTACGTCGGCAAACGCCACTGCAAGGTACGTCGGCGAACGCCACTGCCAGGCACGTCGGCGAACGAACGCCACTGCCAGGTACTTCGGTGAACGCCACCGCCAGGTACGTCGGCAAACGCCACTGCCAGGTACGTCGGCAAACGCTACTGCCAGGCACGTCGGCGAACGCCACTGCCAGGCACGTCGGCGAACGAACGCCACTGCCAGGTACTTCGGCGAACGCCACTGCCAGGTACGTCGGCAAACGCCACTGCCAGGTACGTCGGCAAACGCCACTGCCAGGTACGTCGGCAAACGCCACTGCCAGGTACGTCGGCGAACGCCACTGCCAGGCACGTCGGCGAACGAACGCCACTGCCAGGTACTTCGGCGAACACCACTGCCAGGTACGTCGGCGAACGCCACTGCCAGGCACGTCGGCGAACGCCACTGCCAGGCACGTCGGCGAACGAACGCCACTGCCAGGTACTTCGGCGAACGCCACTGCCAGGTACGTCGGCAAACGCCACTGCCAGGTACGTCGGCGAACGCCACTGCCAGGTACGTCGGCGAACGCCACTGCCAGGTACGTCGGCGATCGACACTGCCAGGCACGTCGGCGAACGCTACTCCCAGGCACGTCGGCGAACGGACGCCACTGCCAGGTACGTCGGCAAACGCCACTGCCAGGTACGTCGGCGAACGCCACTGCCAGGTACGTCGGCGAACGCCACTGCCAGGCACGTCGGCGAACGCCACTGCCAGTCAGGTCGGCGAACGCCACTGCCACGCACGTCGGCGAACGAACGCCACTGCCAGGTACTTCGGCGAACGCCACTGCAAGGTACGTCGGCAAACGCCACTGCCAGGTACGTCGGCGAACGCCACTGCCAGGTACGTCGGCGATCGACACTGCCAGGCACGTCGGCGAACGCTACTGCCAGGCACGTCGGCGAACGGACGCCACTGCCAGGTACGTCGGCAAACGCCACTGCCAGGTACGTCGGCGAACGCCACTGCCAGGTACGTCGGCGAACGCCACTGCCAGGTACGTCGGCGATCGACACTGCCAGGCACGTCGGCGAACGCTACTCCCAGGCACGTCGGCGAACGGACGCCACTGCCAGGTACGTCGGCAAACGCCACTGCCAGGTACGTCGGCGAACGCCACTGCCAGGCACGTCGGCGAACGCCACTGCCAGTCAGGTCGGCGAACGCCACTGCCACGCACGTCGGCGAACGAACGCCACTGCCAGGTACTTCGGCGAACGCCACTGCAAGGTACGTCGGCAAACGCCACTGCAAGGTACGTCGGCGAACGCCACTGCCAGGCACGTCGGCGAACGAACGCCACTGCCAGGTACTTCGGTGAACGCCACCGCCAGGTACGTCGGCAAACGCCACTGCCAGGTACGTCGGCAAACGCTACTGCCAGGTACGTCGGCGAACGCCACTGTCAGGCACGTCGGCGAACGAACGCCACTGCCAGGTACTTCGGCGAACGCCACTGCCAGGTACGTCGGCGAACGCCACTGCCAGTCACGTCGGCGAACGCCACTGCCAGGCACGTCGGCGAACGCCACTGCCAGTCAGGTCGGCGAACACCACTGCCAGGCACGTCGGCGAACGAACGCCACTGCCAGGTACTTCGGCGAACGCCACTGCCAGGTACGTCGGCAAACGCCACTGCCAGGTACGTCGGCGAACGCCACTGCCAGGTACTTCGGCGAACGCCACTGCCAGGTACGTCGGCAAACGCCACTGCCAGGTACGTCGGCGAACGCCACTGCCAGGCACGTCGGCGAACGCCACTGCCAGGCACGTCGGCGAACGAACGCCACTGCCAGGTACTTCGGCGAACGCCACTGCCAGGTACGTCGGCAAACGCCACTGCCAGGTACGTCGGCAAACGCCACTGCCAGGTACGTCGGCAAACGCCACTGCCAGGTACGTCGGCGAACGCCACTGCCAGGCACGTCGGCGAACGAACGCCACTGCCAGGTACTTCGGCGAACGCCACTGCCAGGTACGTCGGCGAACGCCACTGCCAGGCACGTCGGCGAACGCCACTGCCAGGCACGTCGGCGAACGAACGCCACTGCCAGGTACTTCGGCGAACGCCACTGCCAGGTACGTCGGCAAACGCCACTGCCAGGTACGTCGGCGAACGCCACTGCCAGGTACGTCGGCGAACGCCACTGCCAGGTACGTCGGCGATCGACACTGCCAGGCACGTCGGCGAACGCTACTCCCAGGCACGTCGGCGAACGGACGCCACTGCCAGGTACGTCGGCAAACGCCACTGCCAGGTACCTCGGCGAACGCCACTGCCAGGTACGTCGGCGAACGCCACTGCCAGGCACGTCGGCGAACGCCACTGCCAGTCAGGTCGGCGAACGCCACTGCCACGCACGTCGGCGAACGAACGCCACTGCCAGGTACTTCGGCGAACGCCACTGCAAGGTACGTCGGCAAACGCCACTGCCAGGTACGTCGGCGAACGCCACTGCCAGGTACGTCGGCGATCGACACTGCCAGGCACGTCGGCGAACGCTACTGCCAGGCACGTCGGCGAACGGACGCCACTGCCAGGTACGTCGGCAAACGCCACTGCCAGGTACGTCGGCGAACGCCACTGCCAGGCACGTCGGCGAACGCCACTGCCAGTCAGGTCGGCGAACGCCACTGCCACGCACGTCGGCGAACGAACGCCACTGCCAGGTACTTCGGCGAACGCCACTGCCAGGTACGTCGGCAAACGCCACTGCCAGGTACGTCGGCGAACGCCACTGCCAGGTACGTCGGCGAACGCCACTGCCAGGCACGTCGGCGAACGCCACTGCCAGTCAGGTCGGCGAACGCCATTGCCACGCACGTCGGCGAACGACCGCCACTGCCAGGTACTTCGGCGAACGCCACTGCCAGGTACGTCGGCAAACGCCACTGCCAGGTACGTCGGCGAACGCCACTGCCAGGCACGTCGGCGAACGCCACTGCCAGGCACGTCGGCGAACGAACGCCACTGCCAGGTACTTCGGCGAACGCCACTGCCAGGTACGTCGGCAAACGCCACTGCCAGGTACGTCGGCAAACGCCACTGCCAGGTACGTCGGCAAACGCCACTGCCAGGTACGTCGGCGAACGCCACTGCCAGGCACGTCGGCGAACGAACGCCACTGCCAGGTACTTCGGCGAACGCCACTGCCAGGTACGTCGGCGAACGCCACTGCCAGGCACGTCGGCGAACGCCACTGCCAGGCACGTCGGCGAACGAACGCCACTGCCAGGTACTTCGGCGAACGCCACTGCCAGGTACGTCGGCAAACGCCACTGCCAGGTACGTCGGCGAACGCCACTGCCAGGTACGTCGGCGAACGCCACTGCCAGGTACGTCGGCGATCGACACTGCCAGGCACGTCGGCGAACGCTACTCCCAGGCACGTCGGCGAACGGACGCCACTGCCAGGTACGTCGGCAAACGCCACTGCCAGGTACGTCGGCGAACGCCACTGCCAGGTACGTCGGCGAACGCCACTGCCAGGCACGTCGGCGAACGCCACTGCCAGTCAGGTCGGCGAACGCCACTGCCACGCACGTCGGCGAACGAACGCCACTGCCAGGTACTTCGGCGAACGCCACTGCAAGGTACGTCGGCAAACGCCACTGCCAGGTACGTCGGCGAACGCCACTGCCAGGTACGTCGGCGATCGACACTGCCAGGCACGTCGGCGAACGCTACTGCCAGGCACGTCGGCGAACGGACGCCACTGCCAGGTACGTCGGCAAACGCCACTGCCAGGTACGTCGGCGAACGCCACTGCCAGGCACGTCGGCGAACGCCACTGCCAGTCAGGTCGGCGAACGCCACTGCCACGCACGTCGGCGAACGAACGCCACTGCCAGGTACTTCGGCGAACGCCACTGCAAGGTACGTCGGCAAACGCCACTGCAAGGTACGTCGGCGAACGCCACTGTCAGGCACGTCGGCGAACGAACGCCACTGCCAGGTACTTCGGCGAACGCCACTGCCAGGTACGTCGGCGAACGCCACTGCCAGTCACGTCGGCGAACGCCACTGCCAGGCACGTCGGCGAACGCCACTGCCAGTCAGGTCGGCGAACACCACTGCCAGGCACGTCGGCGAACGAACGCCACTGCCAGGTACTTCGGCGAACGCCACTGCCAGGTACGTCGGCAAACGCCACTGCCAGGTACGTCGGCGAACGCCACTGCCAGGTACGTCGGCGATCGACACTGCCAGGCACGTCGGCGAACGCTACTGCCAGGCACGTCGGCGAACGAACGCCACTGCCAGGTACGTCGGCAAACGCCACTGCCAGGTACGTCGGCGAACGCCACTGCCAGGTACGTCGGCGAACGCCACTGCCAGGCACGTCGGCGAACGCCACTGCCAGTCTGGTCGGCGAACGCCAGTGCCACGCACGTCGGCGAACGAACGCCACTGCCAGGTACTTCGGCGAACGCCACTGCAAGGTACGTCGGCAAACGCCACTGCCAGGTACGTCGGCGAACGCCACTGCCAGTCAGGTCGGCGAACGCCACTGCCACGCACGTCGGCGAACGAACGCCACTGCCAGGTACTTCGGCGAACGCCACTGCAAGGTACGTCGGCAAACGCCACTGCCAGGTACGTCGGCGAACGCCACTGCCAGGTACGTCGGCGATCGACACTGCCAGGCACGTCGGCGAACGCTACTGCCAGGCACGTCGGCGAACGGACGCCACTGCCAGGTACGTCGGCAAACGCCACTGCCAGGTACGTCGGCGAACGCCACTGCCAGGCACGTCGGCGAACGCCACTGCCAGTCAGGTCGGCGAACGCCACTGCCACGCACGTCGGCGAACGAACGCCACTGCCAGGTACTTCGGCGAACGCCACTGCAAGGTACGTCGGCAAACGCCACTGCAAGGTACGTCGGCGAACGCCACTGCCAGGCACGTCGGCGAACGAACGCCACTGCCAGGTACTTCGGTGAACGCCACCGCCAGGTACGTCGGCAAACGCCACTGCCAGGTACGTCGGCAAACGCTACTGCCAGGTACGTCGGCGAACGCCACTGTCAGGCACGTCGGCGAACGAACGCCACTGCCAGGTACTTCGGCGAACGCCACTGCCAGGTACGTCGGCGAACGCCACTGCCAGTCACGTCGGCGAACGCCACTGCCAGGCACGTCGGCGAACGCCACTGCCAGTCAGGTCGGCGAACACCACTGCCAGGCACGTCGGCGAACGAACGCCACTGCCAGGTACTTCGGCGAACGCCACTGCCAGGTACGTCGGCAAACGCCACTGCCAGGTACGTCGGCGAACGCCACTGCCAGGCACGTCGGCGAACGCCACTGCCAGGCACGTCGGCGAACGAACGCCACTGCCAGGTACTTCGGCGAACGCCACTGCCAGGTACGTCGGCGAACGCCACTGCCAGGTACGTCGGCGAACGCCACTGCCAGGCACGTCGGCGAACGCCACTGCCAGTCTGGTCGGCGAACGCCAGTGCCACGCACGTCGGCGAACGAACGCCACTGCCAGGTACTTCGGCGAACGCCACTGCAAGGTACGTCGGCAAACGCCACTGCCAGGTACGTCGGCGAACGCCACTGCCAGGTACGTCGGCGAACGCCACTGCCAGGCACGTCGGCGAACGCCATTGCCTGGCACGCGGCACGGGGGGAGGTTTTAGTGCGGTGAAAGTCCCACACTACCCGGCGGTACGGGCCGTCAGGTGTGCATTAGCATTTCCTCCTCCCTCGTAAAACAAAAAAAAAAAAAAAAAAAAAATGGTACGAGCACCGCCATTGTACATGTTCGGGCACCGCCATTGCCAGTTATTGACATAGGTTGAGTAGGAGTCCACCGTTGGCTCACCGTGGAAGCACCCTTAGGAGCACCCTAAGGAGCACCTTATCCCATATTTATCCTAATTTTTTGTAGCTCATCCATCCATATTGATTAATAACTTGACTTTACATCAGTTAAAGTAAAGTTATAATAAAATTATGTGAGATCAAAAGATATTTCGCGGATGTTTCATCGCGGAGAATTTTTTATACAGATTGTCTTAAAGCTGATTAATGCCCTTTCCATATGGGATGGTACAGTTGGTTGTACAGCTATATTTTCGCCAAGTGAAACTAAACCTATATTACAAATATCCCATTAGTTGTAAACTAAACCTATATGAAACTAAACCTATATTATAAATATCCCATTTGTATGAAATATGATAATAAATTTCACAATGTTTACCTTCCATGCGCAAGTCTTTCAAACGTTGCTCCAATTTTTTAATTTCTGGATTTGATTCAGAAACATCTACATTAGAAACATCTACATTGTCTTTATTCAATAGTTCTGCTAATTCTTTTTCCAACTCGGCATCCGAGTATGTGAGAGTCAATGTCTCAGATAAAATTGCGTGTATTTCTTGTTTCCTTTCTAAAATCTAGTCAATGAATAATAGATATTAATGTATCTTTTTTGTTACAATCACTTACTAAATATGTATAATAATGCATAATAATTTCTTACCTCATTAATATCGTCATTAATAATGTCTCTAACATCGTATTCCATTAAACCATTTTGTCCTATTTTCTTCAATACATCAGATGCAGTCTTGTAAGCAGACAATACAGCAGAATTAGAATGTGCATTTTCAATATTGGTGATTAGAGTGCGTAGGTTTGCAAGAGCTTGTGCACACTTTTCTATGGTTTTTTCCATTTCAATCTTTCTTCTTAAGCATGTTTTTGCCATCTGACGCAGTTCTTTCGCCAAATACGATTTTGCTTCATTGATAATATTAAGTTTCTCTTGCTCCATAAGTTCTATCTCTTTGATCAGCTCATTTTCTTGCTTCATCAGTTTATATGTGCCTTCTTCGACTTCTAATTTCATTTACTTTCTGTAGTAATTTTAACCAGTAATTCACTGCTTGAATTGAAATTTTTTCTGAAAACAACCTTTTTCCTATGCCTTAACCATTCCAATACTAATCTCACTGTATCCTCTGAAATCTGTTTCTTAGTTTTGCTCTTGCAATATTGTACTACTTCAGAGATTGGGAATAAAACATTGTTCTTTTTAATGTCAGCAATGGAAAGAATATCACCCAATTCCCGAACAATTCGCAAGTGTATGTATCTCACTTCTGTGTTATTTGTATTCTGGCCTACTATATAATTCTTTACTTTGGAGAAAGACCAGTTAATTGTTTTTTTTTTTTATAAATATATCAATTGACCATGCTGTCCATGTTTCGCATGGTTCTTGTAAAAAATCAGTCTCTTGAATTATTTCATTATTTCTGGAAAATTTTAATAAAATATATATATATATATTAAGATATGACAACATTAAAGAGCGCATATCAAATTAAATAATATATCTGATTTATATAGACAATAACACATATACACGAATAATTATCTTTATTATAATAAAGACAATCATTGACTAATAATAACTAAAGTAGAAATATTTAATTAATTTACTGCATATTATATTTAATAGACTATAATACCTGAGAAGCTCTTCAATCACAGTAACCGGACAAAGAGGTGTGCAACCTCTTCTTTTAAAAGCTTCATTTAAATCGATGATAGAAAAACTGCATCGCATAGTATATTTCAGCCATTCATATATCAAATTATGCCAGAATTTGTATTTAGAAGTCCAATCTTGTGGATTAGCTGATTTACCGCGAAACGGTGAAAACAATGCACTCATTCTCTCTTCTTGATTCCAACATTCTGGTAGTTTTTTTGCTGGTAGCAGAAGATTGCCACTGGTGTTTTTATTGACCATCTTATTGTCAATGCTGATTTCGTTCATGAAGTCAATTATATAAAATCTCTTATAGTCTGCTTCTCAAGTTAGGTTATAAATATTGCTTGGCTATATAATAAAGGCGTTTTATCTTCGCATATGCAAATCTTTTTTCAGCTTGCTTTTCATTTTCGTTAAACTGAATGGCGAGATTTGTGCTACAAATAAACAAAAATATACATATGCGTGAGAAACATTAAAGTGAGATTGTAAATTTGATAAATTGATTAATGTCATGTAGAGATACTAGATGTCGATAAGACATTTTTATCGACAGTTTAAATGTGTCTTTTACCATCCGTAGTTTCGACTTAAAATCTCTTTCTAGTTACAATATTTGCCGACAAAGCGTTGGCGTATAAATCATAAATCTATGGATGTCGAATGTTATATTTGGTTAGTAATGAGACTAGACGAATTAAACAATGAATGAAACGTTAACGTGCATAGAGATTGAAGAAAGAAAGAAAGCTGCTAAGAAAGGAGGGAGGACACAGTTTAATCGAGTTTTAAATGAATGTAGGGAAATATTGAAATTCATGGGTATTGCTTGTGTACAGAGCCATGGTGAAGCAGAAGCTATATGTGCATATTGAAATGAGGATGAGGTACATTTATAACTTAATTTTCTTTGATAAACAAATTACTGATTATCTTAATTATAAAGAAGAAATATATTTTTAGCTTGTAGATGGATGTATAAGTCAAGACAGTGATTGCTTCTTATATGGCGCAAAAGGTGTAGTATACAGAAACTTTTGTACAAGTAGTCAAGGAAATCGTGGGGCTACAGCTGGTTCTGTAGATATCTACAATATGGAAAAGATAGAAAAGACATTGAATATAAGACCAAGTAAAATGATAGCATTGGCTTTATTGTGCGGCTGTGACTATAATGAAGGAGTGAATGGTGCTGGAAAAGAGGCTGCTTTAAAATTTTTCAAGACTGTAGACGATGAAAATGTTTTACAAAGGTTAGAATATTAGATGCATCTAAAGATTATATATTAATCAAATTTATCAAATTATTGTAACTAAATTGTTTTTATTTCCTCTCTTTTCAGGATTAAAGATTGGAGAACTGGCACAAGTTTAGATAGAATTGAGTCAGATTTATTAAATTCTGATTTATGTACAGCATGTGGTCATCAAGGAAAACTACAAAAACAAAAAATCGGGTTGTGCTGATTGTGGTACTGTTGGAAAGTGTAATGATGACTTCAGGTAAATTATTAGTGCATTACGTATCTTTGAGTTGTATATTGTACTTAATAATTAAATATATTGTACTTTAATGTACATAGAGAAAAGAGAATACTGATGATAAATAAAATATCATTGAGGAAAAAGGCACATTATGGTGAAAATTTCCCAAATCAGGAATTAATAGAATTTCTTATTAAAAAAAGATTCAGTTCCAACTAAATTGGATATAGAATGGAAGCAACCTCAAGTCAATCAATTTGTTGTAAATATATTGTTACATATATATTATAACATGTTACAAAATAATATTTTTGTTAAATATATGGTTAAATATATATAATTTTTTGTATTAGGACTTTATGGAGAAATATCTATGTTGGGAACCACAATATGCATTTGAAAAAATATTCACACTAACTACTAGATGGCAACTTTTACATCTGCCAGATTTTTTACACTTGATGAACGTTTGTCTATGTCAAACTTATTCATTCCTGATCAAATAAAAAAGATACGTAATATCAGATCTATAGCTAGTTATGAAATTATTTGGAAGAAGGAACATAGTGCAGTAGAAATGTTAAAAGAATACGAAGAGCAAATAAAGTCGAATGATAATAGAATGATGTAGAAGACAGTTTACTAACGAGTATTGAGCCACAAGACTTGGTTTTAAAATGTTACCCGGAATTAGTTGGGTCTTTTGAGAACATAGCAATAACACCGAAAAGATCGAAGCAGGAAAATACTTTGAGTAAAGTAAATAAATTAGAAATAAAGAATGTGCCTGAAAACGTTGCGACGGACATAAAAGAAATAAAATGTAGACCACAATTCGAAAGAGTTATGGAGATGGATAAGATAGATTCAAAATTGAATAATACGATTGATAGGATATTTAATGAACTTTCTCCCGATGATTTCACGAGCGAAAATGAAGATAATGATTTAAATGTGACAAATATAATAGACTATACATGTAAAAAACGAATCTTTCAATTTAGTGTAAGAAATTTGCAATCTATGGAATCTACCAACCAAGAAAATGCAGAAAATTGTCCAGAATATAAAATTGACGAATTAAAATCTTTGACATTCAAGGAAAAATATGTTTATGCTGAGGATGAAAAACAGAAATTAGATCTTGATGAATTTGGTGATATAAGTGAATTGTATGTTCCAATTAATCAAAGGATATAGAAAGAAGAAAGCAAGAAGCTTTTACAGATATGCAATCAAATAGAAAAGTCTAGTTTTGCTTTCGAAAATATTATGGACGAAACCGATAATGAAAGTATACATTTAAACACGTAATATTATATAAAATGATATTATATACTTCGGTTTTAGAAAGTTATATTTATCAAATAATAGAAAGTTCTACAATATATATAAAAATAGTTTTGTATTATATTTGTCAAATTCAGGTTTTTAAAATATAAATAAAGATACAACAATGATCAATAAAGATCAACATATCACAATACATGACAATGACACATGGGTCATATTATGCATTATTAGGTCAACTTTTAAATATATTATATCGTTATTTTATTTTTTAGAATTATAGTTAAAGAGATCACATTCCATTAAAGTAAATATTTTAATTATTTGAATTGTATTAAAAGAATACAGTTTCTCTTACTCAAAATATATATTATATAATCGCGATATATGTGTGTAATTTAGATCATATAAGAGAATCTAAGATTTATGAACATTTTTGATATCTAGTATATGCTTATCATATTTTGTAAAAGTTTGTACATTTATAAATTATGTAAGAACTTTTTATTTTTATGTATGCAACAAATCTTTTTTGTTACTTTATAAAATAACCATAAAATGAGAGAGATATTTTATTTTTTTTATATATTCTTCTATGACATTAGATTATTTCAACTATGTGTACGAAGAAGCGACAAAGTGAAATAAGAGAGGAGAAGGAGGCCTGGGGTGGCATCAGGCAACGGCGGAGCAACCATGAGGTGAATAATTTATTATTTATTTATTATTATTCCGTGATTTATATCAAATTTATCCAAATAAATAATTTTTGCACAGTGTAATTTAATACATTGTATTTATCTATAATGAGAGCAAGAGTTTGGATAAAAAACTTTCAATGTGCCTCTCTCATTAACTTCTTAGTTTTACTTTGTTTATTTTGCACTATTTTTCTATGATTAAGATATTTTTTACAATCGAGAACATATATGAGCATATTTTATATATATTTATGAATGATCATATATATAGACTTTTTTACCGGGTATTTAATTCACTAGATAATTGCAAATAAATATTTATCTTTTAGAATCATTACTTTGGATCGGAAGAAATATCTCGCATTGAGAGGATTTTTTATTATACCTATATAATTTATCGTGACTAATCAATTTTAATCGCCATCACGATTTGCGGAATGTTGCCGTGCTTCGACTATTGTATTTAAAGACACAATATATTATCACGAAACTCTAATGAACACATTAAAGACAAGGTCAATTTTGTGTTGTAATTTTTCAACACAAATGCAATATAAATTAATAATTGCGTATATACAGCGGCAAAATCTTCAACTCGTAAAAAGCGTTAAATATATAATCTATTAAAAAAGCACAGATTATGATACATCTTATTGTAACTTCAATTACTCGATGCTAGTTTCTTAAACAATAAATATAAATCCTAAGGTTTATGCTCGTTGAGATCAATAAGACCATTTGAATTAACAGAAATATACGTTACATCAAATCCTTCTGCTTCCAAGGCTCTACACGAATCCAATACACATTTGAGCTCCTAGATAAGTTCAACAAGTTCATTATATCTATTAAGAAATAGGACTTATTATAAGGACGCAAATTTCTCACTATCTGGGTCGTCATAACATGATTTTTCCTTGATTTATAGAACCTTGCTACACCTTTCACAGCTATATTATTACACTCTGTCGCACTGGATGTAAATATCACTTCCTACTTGTCTGTTCCTATGAAATCTGCAATTTGCTGTTGAAAAGAAAGTACACAAATAATTTCTCATAATTATAAGATCATAAAATACAAAAGTAAATTTTGCAAGTTAAGGCACCAACTTGGCGAGCATGCTCGACTGCTGCTTCCGACTCCCAACCATACATGCGAGTTCTGGAATGTGGATTGCCATGGTACACTGTTAAATACAGCATCATTTTATCTAATACCCGAGGATCCTGCGTGATAGTACGACGTCTTAGTTTTTCACATGCATATAGATTGCATCATGTGACATCACGCTTTGAATTTACCAGCGTGGTAGTAGCTTGAGCGTCCAAATAAAAAGATCTACCCTCCGTTGGACCCTTTTTATATTCGTCCGTGATAGGAGCTACAATGTATTAATAATCGCTATTAAATATCACACTTGACGTATATAAATATGATTAAATATTGCATTGATTTTGGTACCCCAACTTACATTCATACTCGGCGACGTCTGACAAGTGCTGATCGTACGTGTGCAAATAGCGATCTTTCACGCGATGCAGTGCGGATATCAAACACCTCGTCGATCGAAACATTTTAATAGTAGACTGAAATTATTCTCATGAGGAATCATGCATTCCACGAACTCGCATGTTCTAACCTCGTGTTCTAACCAGCACCGAGCTACACTCATTTTGAAACTCCTTCATTATTGCTCTAAAATTGTAATAAGATATACGCATTAAACAATTATAATCAATGAAGAATTTCATAATCATGAATACAATTGTAATAAATTATTTATTTAATTATTAGTAATTATTTATTTTATTAATTATCATATCACGTTCATTTGCATAGTGACTTCAAACGATTTTGAATCTTCGCGCCAAATTGTTTGAGGACTGCTAGAAGGTTTTCGATAGATGTCGTGCGAGATCTTTGAATTGATTGGCTGAAACGAAATATATCGATTCGACGATCCGCCAATTACGACTGCGAAGCTTGACCAGCTCGACCAATCAGGACAAGGAAATTCTGGCGCCAACGAATTTTTCTTCCTCTTTCAGCGGAAACGTTGTGCCGTGCAGAAGCAGAAATTGCGTGCTCCGTTAATATCTGTACAGGTAAGCCGACAAAGAGATAATCAAGCCAAATAGATGTGATTATTCGCAATAGCATTGTCTTTTGAATAAATTGTGAGATAATATTGTTATATTTAATATGTTTATAGCATATTTTATAGATATTGTAAGAATAAGAAATCAAGTGACTTTTTCGGATCAGATAATCGCGGGCCATTAGATTACTTTTATCCTAACGGTCTTCCGAGTATTTGCACATTTATAGTGACGAATTCAAATTTGTACATACATTTATATAATCGAGTTTACATTGTGTCTAATGTTATTCTTATCGAAAGTTTGCTTAAAAATCTTGCATAGGAATTAATAGCAGAGTATCTCATTCTGATTGAATAAAGAATCGAACGATTCTATTAGAATTAAACAAAATATTTATATTACATTTTTATATAATAAAAACACTTATTAATATATTATTATATTGAATATGAAAGAGAAAGCTTAACTAAAAAATGTATTCTAATTAACAATTTTGCGTTTTTATTATTCATTTTATTGTTAGTAGAATATAATTTTTTACACAAGTTGCAACATCAAAATGAGAACTAACATAAACATTTATTTTACATTACTTAAATATTTCACTAGAGATTTTATTGCGTAGGATCATATATCTATATCACATTTAAATTAATATCGCTTTTGCGATCATTAGAAATTCAAAATGATACCAAAACTCTACATGGTGTATCTGTATAGAAGAGAGAGAGAAGGACTCTCCCTTATAAATTAAACAAATACAATCATGAGAATATTAGATATTATTTTTATATAAACATGCACACACACACACACACACACACACACACACACACACACACACACACACACACACACACACGCTCACGCACGCACGCACGCACGCACACACACACACACACACGCACACAAATTAATATAAATTTATATAATTTACAAATAATTTTTTATTTTCTTGAAGTTTTGCATATGTGCTTGTGATGTCGCAGATTTTATTAATCATCTTCAAATTTGTTTAATAATTAATGTATTTTAACTTTTATCACAACAATGATAATTAACCAACAAAATTAATATTAAAAAACATATAATAAAATAAAAAACATTACATTGTATAATATAAATAAATTTCAATTTTGGATAAATTTTAATTTAGTATTGGATTTAAAAAAGTATCGTAATTATTTGATCATAATAAAATAATACATAGGTAAATAATTATTTTGAAAAAAATAAGAAATAAAAAAAAAGATTAAAAGATCAACACATCATGTTTTAAATACAAAATTAAAATTTTCAATGTGATAAGACATTATAATCTTGCTCCTACTTTTCTGTTCATTTCTTATTAAAATATGTATTTGCATAAGTTTATAATTTAATTATTAATGAAACAACAGGTAAACAAAATGAATGATATATTAATTAAAATAGGTGTCTTTTAACTTTTAAATAATTTCTGATTTTTCCAAAGTTGTATATTATGTTTACTCTTTTAATGTTGCAAGTTTTATTAATTATTTTCAAATTCTTTTTAACCATTATTATCAATATATTAATTTTTAACAGTTAAAAATAATAACAATGATTATAAACTATTAATATAAGCAAAAAGAGACAATATATATAAATTATAAATATATAATATTTAATATATTACTTTTAATTACATATTTTTTAATAAATTAAATATGTATGAATTTTTGTTAAAAATCTAAATTTTTAATGGGTTTGATAGATATTCGTCTTGAAAAAATTGCACGGATTTTATTTTGATTTCGTTAAAACAAATTACAATTTTTAATCGACATAATACTTATGTTAGTAATTTTTTTCTTTTTTTTGCTCCTATATACTCTCTTGTAAAATTTTGAAAGTTTTTGCTTATACTTTAAGTGTGGAATAATCTGGATAATTTTCTATTATGATAAGCAAAACATACATAAAATTACTTTAATCCATCATCAATATATATATCATTATGGTACCCAAATAATAATCCTGATCCTATAAAATTAATTGTTTTGAAAGAAATGATTTTTGACATAAAATTAATTTATTAACAGATACGACAATTACTGCGGATACTATGGATGACTTGGAGATCTTCACACAAACATCATCTGGTATCGTTTATTGTCACGTCAACAATTTATTGTACAGGTTAGTGGCCTAGATCGATATATATAGTTGTTTCATTGTGATGTACCCCATGCTATCTTTACTTTGTATTAAATCTATTACATATGAGTTTTCAATGTAACTACTAAGTAGCAAACATTCATAATGCAGTGCTCTAAACATCACTTTACTTTTCCTTATATAAGATTTTTTTTCTCTTTAGTTTGGGCCATTTCGATTGTGTCCATATCTATTGTAGATGAGATTTATTTCCCTTCATAATGTTTTCGGCTTTCTGCAACTGTATACGTTGTTTTGTCATTATCACTTTTAGCAATTTATTATATTCATAGGTAAATGAAAACGTTTGACATAAAAAAAAACGATCTGTAACGAATAGCTAACGCGCCCTACAGGCGCGTTTATCTATCTCTGAGTTAAACGCGATGATTTAAGAATAATTGTGTTTTGTATGCGACCGACCAGTGATTCTACGCAATTTTGGCAGACCAAGAATGATTTTATGTATGCAGAAAACAGCAATTGCAAGGTTTCATCTTTCTAATTTTAAAATCAAATTTTTATAAATCTTTAGACGTCCTTATAAAACTCTGTCGCAAAGAAAAAATTATTGTAATTCGAAAAATATGCATTTCCGATCCTATGATCATCTGAAATATTTTGTCATTCTTAAAGTCAATAAAAAAACTGTTAAATCGATACCTGAAATAGCGAGAGATATTTCCAATGCTGTATGTACTTTATATGCATATGCACAAAAAAGAGAGTTTTTATGTCAAATGTTTTCATTTATCTATGAATATATTAAATTGCTAAAAGTGATAATGACAAAACAATTAGTTAGTTAGCGATTCTGTTACTCGTTAAACAGATAACTACATCGTTACATGTCGTTATCCGTTTAACGATTTTCAGATTTACGATTTACATTGGTACTTTGCCAATAGCTTGCACAGCATCTGTGTGAAAAAAACTTCCTTCTTTCTGTAACATTTGGAAAAACATTTTAAGAAAAACTTTCTTCTTTCTGAAACATTAAGAAAAACAAATTAAAAGAGAATTATAATAGAATAAACATAATGTTAAGGTCTTAACACTCACCTACAAATGGCGCCAACTTCTTCGATAGGCTGTTTAACACCAATCTCAGTATTCACCATCATTACAGAAACGAGCGATGTACATGGACTAATGGTTGCTTCTAATTAGTTGAGATAAATAAGACCATTTGAATTAACAGAAATATACGTTACATCATATCCTTCTGCTTCTACACGAATCCAATACACATTTGTGCTCCTAGATAAATTCAACAAGTTCATTATATCTATTAAGAAATAGGACTTATTATAAAGACGCAATTTTCTCACTATCTGAGTTGTCACATGATTTTTCCTTGATTTATAGAACCTTGCTACACCTTTCACAGCTATATTATTACACTCTGTCGCACTGGATGTAAATATCACTTCCTACTTATCTGTTCCTATGAAATCTGCAATTTTCTGTTAAAAAGAAAGTATACAAATAATTTCTCATAATTATAAGATCATAAAATACAAAAGTAAATTTTACAAGTTAAGGCACCAACTTGGCGAGCATGCTCGACTGCTGCTTCCGACTCCTAATCATACATGCGAGTTCTGGAATGTGGATTGCCATGGTATACTGTTAGATACAGCATCATTTTATCTAATACCCGAGGATCCTGCGTGATAGTACGACGTCTTAGTTTTTCACATGCATATAGATTGCATCATGTGACATCACGCTTTGAATTTACCAGCGTGGTAGTAGCTTGAGCGTCCAAATAAAAAGATCTACCCTCCGTTGGACCCTTTTTATATTCGTCCGTGATAGGAGCTACAATGTATTAATAATCGCTATTAAATATTACACTTGACGTATATAAATATGATTAAATATTGCATTGATTTTGGTACCCCAACTTACATTCATACTCGGCGACGTCTGACAAGTGCTGATCGTACGTGTGCAAATAGCGATCTTTCACGCGATGCAGTGCGGATATCAAACACCTCGTCGATCGAAACATTCTAATAGTAGACTGAAATTATTCTCATGAGGAATCATGCATTCCACGAACTCGCATGTTCTAACCTCGTGTTCTAACCAGCACCGAGCTACACTCATTTTGAAACTCCATTATTGCTCTATAATTTTAATAAGATATACGCATTAAACAATTATAATCAATGAAGAATTTCATAATCATGAATACAATTGTAATAAATTATTTATTTAATTATTAGTAATGTATTATTTATTTTATTAATTATCGTATCACGTTCATTTCCATAGTGACTTCGAACAATTTTGAATATTCGCGCCAAATTGTTTGGGGGCTAATAGAAGGTTTTCGATAGATATCGTGCGAGATTTTTGAATTGATTGGCTGAAACGAAATATATCGATTCGACGAGTATCCGCCAATCACGACTGCGAAGCTTGACCAGCTCGACCAATCAGGACAATGAAATTCTGGCGTCAACGAATTTTTCTTCCTCTTTCAGCGGAAACGTTGTGCCGTGCAGAAGCAGAAATTGCGTGCTCCGTTAATATCTGTACAGGTAAGCCGACAAAGAGATAATCAAGCCAAATAGATGTGATTATTCGCAATACCATTGTCTTTTGAATAAATTGTGAGGTAATATTGTTATATTTAATATGTTTATAGCATATTTTATAGATATTGTAAGAATAAGAAATCAAGTGACTTTTTCGGATCAGATAATCGCGGGCCATTAGATTACTTTTATCCTAACGGTCTTCCGAGTATTTGTACATTTATAGTGACGAATTCACATTTGTACATACATTTATATAATCGAGTTTACATTGTGTCTAATGTTATTCTTATCGAAAGTTTGCTTAAAAATCTTGCATAGGAATTAATAGCAGAGTATCTCATTCTGATTGAATAAAGAATTGAACGATTCTATTAGAATTAAACAAAATATTTATATTACATTTTTATATAATAAAAACACTTATTAATATATTATTATATTAAATACGAAAGAGAAAGCTAAGTAAAAAATGTATTTTAATTAACAATTTTGCGTTTTTATTATTCATTTAATTGTTAGTAGAATATAATTTTTTATACAAGTTACAACATCAAAATGGTCAATGAGAACTAACATAAACATTTATTTTACGTTACTTAAATATTTCACTAGAGATTTTATTGCGTATAGGATCATACACCTATATCACATTTAAATTAATATCGTTTTTGCGATCATTAGAAATTCAAAATGATATCAAAAACTCTACATGGTGTATCTATATAGAAGAGAAGGAGTCTCCCTTATAAAGTAAACAAATACAATCATGAGAATATTAGATATTATTTTTATATAAACATGCACGCACACACACAACACACACACACACACACACACACACACACACACACCAATTAATATAAATTTATATAATTTACAAATATTTTTTGATTTTCTTTAAGTTTTGCATATTTGCTTTTGATGTCGCAGATTTTATTACTCATCTTCAAATTTGTTTAATAATTAATGTATTTTAACTTTTATCACAACAATGATAATTAACCAACAAAATTAATATTAAAAAACATATAATAAAATAAAAAACATTACATTGTATAATATAAATAAATTTCAATTTTGGATAAATTTTAATTTAGTATTGGATTTAAAAAAGTATCGTAATTATTTGATCATAATAAAATAATACATAGGTAAATAATTATTTTGAAAAAAATAAGAAATAAAAAAAAAGATTAAAAGATCAACACATTATGCTTAAAATACAAAATTAAAATTTTCTATGTGATAAAACATTATAATCTTGCTCCTACTTTTCTGTTCATTTCTTATTAAAATATATATTTGCATAAGTTTATAATTTAATTATTAATGAAACAACAGGTAAACAAAATGAATGATATATTAATTAAAATATGTGTTTTTTAACTTTTTAATAATTTCTGATTTTTCCAAAGTTGTATATTATGTTTACTCTTTTAATGTTGCGTTTTATTAATTATTTTCAAATTCTTTTTAACCATTATTATCAATATTTGTCTTAAAAAAATTGCACGGATTTTATTTTGATTTCGTTAAAACAAATTACAATTTTTAATCTTCTTTTTAAGATTATTGAAACTAGATTTGCATATTACTCTATTAAAATAAAGGATTTATTTCTTGATATGCTTTCTTAATATAAATATGATTTAATCGACATATATTTTTGTTGATCTGAAATTCTACATAATTGTGTTCTGATTTTTATATTGTAACTTATATCATTAATTATTTTTTTATAGATATTGGCTGATGTCTGGACGTTTAATGGCTATCGCCGAAATTCGACTAAGTTCGCAGAAATTCGGTGAGTGATTGATAAATATTAATATTCTATTATCTGTGGTCTGTACATTTTGAAATGAGATATCCGAATAAAATTTCATAACATTTTTTTAATACTAAAGAGTAGATTTTACTAGAATGGTAATAATATAAATAAATTTTTTTATAATCTTTGAATAAATTTTTAAATATTTTATTGCCAAAAATATATATCACGCATATCTTAATCAACTTTAAATTTCATATATACATATTTCAGTAGGCAATGACAATTATAAGATCTATTTTGTAACACGATAGCTACATCAGCGTGTTTTTAATTCATGCTAATCATAAAAGGTCTTATTTTTGCTCTAACACGTCTTTTTAAATTACAAAATAAAGTAAAATATAATAATATTCTTCTCTCTCTTTTTTTCTCTCTAATTTTTTTCGCGGTATCTCATTGACGTATTAAAACGTTATAATCGTTATAACGTTAAAAAGTATGTTATATTCTATACTTTTTACCTTTTTTCTGCTATTGATATTCTATATTGATCACTCCTCTCACAAATGTCATGATCGCACATGAAAGTCAAAGCCTGTGATTGTTCGGTAATTATATAAGGATAGGATGAATCAAATACATCCACTCCTAATTCGATGAGATGAAGTACAGTAACAAGTGGTTTCCAACAACCCATTGATACTCTTATTTTATCAGTAGGCAGTAAATTCTGTAAAAAATTATATAGCACCGTTATATTGAAGTATTTTAAATATTAGACAAAATTTAAAATTTATAAACTGGTATTTACAATGGTATGCTGTACTATTTGTTTAATATGTTCTATTGAAATATTCTGTGCACTTGGACCATTATTATGTAATCCATCTATAACAAATCCTGCCAAAGGTTTATCTTTTAGATAATTTATGGAATCCTCTCTGGCTTGCCAATTACAATCACCTTCTACTGGTCCTAATATTCCCTTAGATTTTAATGTATCCGAGTGCAGGCGTATATTTAAACATTGTTCTAATTAAGTTTTGCTTCGAAGAATTGCCTTTGATACTCGTTCTGCACTACTATTAATATTTGTATCTCCATCACATACAGCAACATAGAGATCTGGTTTATAAGCTTGTACAAGCTCCATATATTTATCAGCAGTAAAAACAACTCTTTCTGTTCTGGGCCAGATAGAAATAGAATCTAATTGCTGAAAGCCAGGGTTGGTAGTATACGCAGGATCTTGTATCGATAAAAAATTTATGTATTCCTGAAACAAAATTCTTTATAAGTGGAAGTTGAAATTTTAATACATATTAATATGTCGATTAATCTTTGATTATAACTTCATGCTAACAAAATCAGCGATAGACGTGCTAAACACTTTAATAACATCTGCCATTAATATGGTAGAGGGAAGTGCATGAGACGGAGAGTAGTTGTTACTCCAACGTTATCATTTTAAAGACATCTATCGTTAAATGTGGTATACGGCCACTCTAAACATTATTTTAATATAAAAAGAATAATATAAATATTATAAAAAAGATATTATGTATTTCATACCTTTGCGTAAATAAGAAGTAGAGGTGTTTCAAAAGAAACATTAGGCATTCTTTCAAATCCACTCAGAATACCAATTCGTGCAGCACAACGTGTTACAGAAGCACTAAAAAATTTCATTGTTATTATAATTTATTTTGCTATCTAATCAATTTTTTCTTAAAAGATAATAAATGATGAAGCGTGTTTAATATAACCAATAAATAAATTTTGAATTTATTGGTTATTTACGGTTATTATTATGTATTACGTTTATCGATTTTATTATACGTTTATATGATGATATTATTTAAAAATATAAAATTTATTAAAAAGCGACCTGACTGGCCAATACAAAAATTTCTACACGACGTTTCGGCCCTTGGGTACGGGCCCTTATCAAGTGTTGCTTTCAAGCTGTCGTGTAGAAATTTTTGTATTGGCCAGTCAGTTCGCTTTTTAATAAATTTTATATTTTTATTCATCACTGGCGACTTCATTTTAATTATTTGATGTTATTTAAGTTTATTATATATATTATCAAAATATAATATATATAATATATAATATAACATATCATCAAAATAAAGATTGATATAATTATATCATTAATACACTCAAAAAGTTAAATAAAAGTCAATTTTAAAATAAAAATTAATTATTTTTAATACTATTAGTAAGAAATTAACTCTTTGTTACTTTTCTAATAAAATAAAATGACTCGAGTATATAGAGTACTTTGTGATTTAAAAAAAAATCTTTTGTAATAAATTCTCAATTTTATGAATAAATGTGAATAAGTGAAACTCAAATTTAAAACATATTTGAGATACATATTAATATTCCTTTGATACACCATATATTTTTATATTACGTTAGAATTATTCTATTTTTCTTAAAAGATTTTGTATTCTATGAACTTTCTATCAATAAATTTTCACACATTTTTCATAACGTACATAAAAATTAAAATTGTGCAATAAGTCACATAATTAATTTTTTACTAGGCACAAGTGTTTCCATAATGTTAAATTTGTTAAAATCTTTTAATAATATTCATCTTGAGGTGTTTCGAACAAATAAGAAATTTAAAACATCTTTAATAGCGTACATTATAAATTACATCCTCTCTCAATATAGCTTAAAAATACACATTTCTATTCATAAATATTATTTAAATAAATATCAAACATTGAATTTCTTTAGAATAAAATCTGTTGTATATCTATTATACTTACTCTAACTTATTGTATAGTTTTTCCAAATGATTAATTAAAACCTTTCAGAACTTGAAGCCATTGCAGAACTTCGAGACCTTCCTCGGCCAGGCACGGGCATCGACCCGTTGCCGGTCACGGGCTTCGCCCACTGCCAGGCACGTCGGCGAACGCCACTGCCAGTCACGTCGGCGAACGCCACTGCCAGGTACGTCGGCGAACGCCACTGCCAGGCACGTCGGCGAACGCCACTGCCAGTCAGGTCGGCGAACGCCATTGCCACGCACGTCGGCGAACGACCGCCACTGCCAGGTACTTCGGCGAACGCCACTGCCAGGTACGTCGGCAAACGCCACTGCCAGGTACGTCGGCGAACGCCACTGCCAGGCACGTCGGCGAACGCCACTGCCAGGCACGTCGGCGAACGAACGCCACTGCCAGGTACTTCGGCGAACGCCACTGCCAGGTACGTCGGCAAACGCCACTGCCAGGTACGTCGGCAAACGCCACTGCCAGGTACGTCGGCAAACGCCACTGCCAGGTACGTCGGCGAACGCCACTGCCAGGCACGTCGGCGAACGAACGCCACTGCCAGGTACTTCGGCGAACGCCACTGCCAGGTACGTCGGCGAACGCCACTGCCAGGCACGTCGGCGAACGCCACTGCCAGGCACGTCGGCGAACGAACGCCACTGCCAGGTACTTCGGCGAACGCCACTGCCAGGTACGTCGGCAAACGCCACTGCCAGGTACGTCGGCGAACGCCACTGCCAGGTACGTCGGCGAACGCCACTGCCAGGTACGTCGGCGATCGACACTGCCAGGCACGTCGGCGAACGCTACTCCCAGGCACGTCGGCGAACGGACGCCACTGCCAGGTACGTCGGCAAACGCCACTGCCAGGTACGTCGGCGAACGCCACTGCCAGGTACGTCGGCGAACGCCACTGCCAGGCACGTCGGCGAACGCCACTGCCAGTCAGGTCGGCGAACGCCACTGCCACGCACGTCGGCGAACGAACGCCACTGCCAGGTACTTCGGCGAACGCCACTGCAAGGTACGTCGGCAAACGCCACTGCCAGGTACGTCGGCGAACGCCACTGCCAGGTACGTCGGCGATCGACACTGCCAGGCACGTCGGCGAACGCTACTGCCAGGCACGTCGGCGAACGGACGCCACTGCCAGGTACGTCGGCAAACGCCACTGCCAGGTACGTCGGCGAACGCCACTGCCAGGCACGTCGGCGAACGCCACTGCCAGTCAGGTCGGCGAACGCCACTGCCACGCACGTCGGCGAACGAACGCCACTGCCAGGTACTTCGGCGAACGCCACTGCAAGGTACGTCGGCAAACGCCACTGCAAGGTACGTCG
This sequence comes from Lasius fuliginosus, assembly GCA_949152495.1. Classification (NCBI taxonomy): domain Eukaryota; kingdom Metazoa; phylum Arthropoda; class Insecta; order Hymenoptera; family Formicidae; genus Lasius; species Lasius fuliginosus. The sequence goes on along the minus strand of OX424456.1, from coordinate 3,048,258 downwards.
GCGAACGAACGCCACTGCCAGGTACTTCGGCGAACGCCACTGCAAGGTACGTCGGCAAACGCCACTGCAAGGTACGTCGGCGAACGCCACTGCCAGGCACGTCGGCGAACGAACGCCACTGCCAGGTACTTCGGTGAACGCCACCGCCAGGTACGTCGGCAAACGCCACTGCCAGGTACGTCGGCAAACGCTACTGCCAGGTACGTCGGCGAACGCCACTGTCAGGCACGTCGGCGAACGAACGCCACTGCCAGGTACTTCGGCGAACGCCACTGCCAGGTACGTCGGCGAACGCCACTGCCAGTCACGTCGGCGAACGCCACTGCCAGTCAGGTCGGCGAACACCACTGCCAGGCACGTCGGCGAACGAACGCCACTGCCAGGTACTTCGGCGAACGCCACTGCCAGGTACGTCGGCAAACGCCACTGCCAGGTACGTCGGCGAACGCCACTGCCAGGCACGTCGGCGAACGCCACTGCCAGGCACGTCGGCGAACGAACGCCACTGCCAGGTACTTCGGCGAACGCCACTGCCAGGTACGTCGGCAAACGCCACTGCCAGGTACGTCGGCGAACGCCACTGCCAGGTACGTCGGCGATCGACACTGCCAGGCACGTCGGCGAACGCTACTGCCAGGCACGTCGGCGAACGAACGCCACTGCCAGGTACGTCGGCAAACGCCACTGCCAGGTACGTCGGCGAACGCCACTGCCAGGTACGTCGGCGAACGCCACTGCCAGGCACGTCGGCGAACGCCACTGCCAGTCTGGTCGGCGAACGCCAGTGCCACGCACGTCGGCGAACGAACGCCACTGCCAGGTACTTCGGCGAACGCCACTGCAAGGTACGTCGGCAAACGCCACTGCCAGGTACGTCGGCGAACGCCACTGCCAGGTACGTCGGCGAACGCCACTGCCAGGCACGTCGGCGAACGCCACTGCCAGTCAGGTCGGCGAACGCCACTGCCACGCACGTCGGCGAACGAACGCCACTGCCAGGTACTTCGGCGAACGCCACTGCAAGGTACGTCGGCAAACGCCACTGCCAGGTACGTCGGCGAACGCCACTGCCAGGTACGTCGGCGATCGACACTGCCAGGCACGTCGGCGAACGCTACTGCCAGGCACGTCGGCGAACGGACGCCACTGCCAGGTACGTCGGCAAACGCCACTGCCAGGTACGTCGGCGAACGCCACTGCCAGGCACGTCGGCGAACGCCACTGCCAGTCAGGTCGGCGAACGCCACTGCCACGCACGTCGGCGAACGAACGCCACTGCCAGGTACTTCGGCGAACGCCACTGCAAGGTACGTCGGCAAACGCCACTGCAAGGTACGTCGGCGAACGCCACTGTCAGGCACGTCGGCGAACGAACGCCACTGCCAGGTACTTCGGCGAACGCCACTGCCAGGTACGTCGGCGAACGCCACTGCCAGTCACGTCGGCGAACGCCACTGCCAGGCACGTCGGCGAACGCCACTGCCAGTCAGGTCGGCGAACACCACTGCCAGGCACGTCGGCGAACGAACGCCACTGCCAGGTACTTCGGCGAACGCCACTGCCAGGTACGTCGGCAAACGCCACTGCCAGGTACGTCGGCGAACGCCACTGCCAGGTACGTCGGCGATCGACACTGCCAGGCACGTCGGCGAACGCTACTGCCAGGCACGTCGGCGAACGAACGCCACTGCCAGGTACGTCGGCAAACGCCACTGCCAGGTACGTCGGCGAACGCCACTGCCAGGTACGTCGGCGAACGCCACTGCCAGGCACGTCGGCGAACGCCACTGCCAGTCTGGTCGGCGAACGCCAGTGCCACGCACGTCGGCGAACGAACGCCACTGCCAGGTACTTCGGCGAACGCCACTGCAAGGTACGTCGGCAAACGCCACTGCCAGGTACGTCGGCGAACGCCACTGCCAGGTACTTCGGCGAACGCCACTGCCAGGTACGTCGGCGAACGCCACTGCCAGGCACGTCGGCGAACGCCACTGCCAGGCACGTCGGCGAACGAACGCCACTGCCAGGTACTTCGGCGAACGCCACTGCCAGGTACGTCGGCGAACGCCACTGCCAGTCACGTCGGCGAACGCCACTGCCAGGCACGTCGGCGAACGCCACTGCCAGTCACGTCGGCGAACGCCACTGCCAGGTACGTCGGCAAACGCCACTGCCAGGTACGTCGGCAAACGCCACTGCCAGGTACGTCGGCGAACGCCACTGCCAGGCACGTCGGCGAACGAACGCCACTGCCAGGTACTTCGGCGAACGCCACTGCCAGGTACGTCGGCGAACGCCACTGCCAGGCACGTCGGCGAACGCCACTGCCAGGCACGTCGGCGAACGAACGCCACTGCCAGGTACTTCGGCGAACGCCACTGCCAGGTACGTCGGCAAACGCCACTGCCAGGTACGTCGGCGAACGCCACTGCCAGGTACGTCGGCGAACGCCACTGCCAGGTACGTCGGCGATCGACACTGCCAGGCACGTCGGCGAACGCTACTCCCAGGCACGTCGGCGAACGGACGCCACTGCCAGGTACGTCGGCAAACGCCACTGCCAGGTACGTCGGCGAACGCCACTGCCAGGTACGTCGGCGAACGCCACTGCCAGGCACGTCGGCGAACGCCACTGCCAGTCAGGTCGGCGAACGCCACTGCCACGCACGTCGGCGAACGAACGCCACTGCCAGGTACTTCGGCGAACGCCACTGCAAGGTACGTCGGCAAACGCCACTGCCAGGTACGTCGGCGAACGCCACTGCCAGGTACGTCGGCGATCGACACTGCCAGGCACGTCGGCGAACGCTACTGCCAGGCACGTCGGCGAACGGACGCCACTGCCAGGTACGTCGGCAAACGCCACTGCCAGGTACGTCGGCGAACGCCACTGCCAGGCACGTCGGCGAACGCCACTGCCAGTCAGGTCGGCGAACGCCACTGCCACGCACGTCGGCGAACGAACGCCACTGCCAGGTACTTCGGCGAACGCCACTGCAAGGTACGTCGGCAAACGCCACTGCAAGGTACGTCGGCGAACGCCACTGTCAGGCACGTCGGCGAACGAACGCCACTGCCAGGTACTTCGGCGAACGCCACTGCCAGGTACGTCGGCGAACGCCACTGCCAGTCACGTCGGCGAACGCCACTGCCAGGCACGTCGGCGAACGCCACTGCCAGTCAGGTCGGCGAACACCACTGCCAGGCACGTCGGCGAACGAACGCCACTGCCAGGTACTTCGGCGAACGCCACTGCCAGGTACGTCGGCAAACGCCACTGCCAGGTACGTCGGCGAACGCCACTGCCAGGTACGTCGGCGATCGACACTGCCAGGCACGTCGGCGAACGCTACTGCCAGGCACGTCGGCGAACGAACGCCACTGCCAGGTACGTCGGCAAACGCCACTGCCAGGTACGTCGGCGAACGCCACTGCCAGGTACGTCGGCGAACGCCACTGCCAGGTACGTCGGCGAACGCCACTGCCAGTCACGTCGGCGAACGCCACTGCCAGGCACGTCGGCGAACGCCACTGCCAGTCAGGTCGGCGAACGCCACTGCCAGGCACGTCGGCGAACGAACGCCACTGCCAGGTACTTCGGCGAACGCCACTGCCAGGTACGTCGGCAAACGCCACTGCCAGGTACGTCGGCGAACGCCACTGCCAGGCACGTCGGCGAACGAACGCCACTGCCAGGTACTTCGGCGAACGCCACTGCCAGGTACGTCGGCGAACGCCACTGCCAGGCACGTCGGCGAACGCCACTGCCAGGCACGTCGGCGAACGAACGCCACTGCCAGGTACTTCGGCGAACGCCACTGCCAGGTACGTCGGCAAACGCCACTGCCAGGTACGTCGGCGAACGCCACTGCCAGGTACGTCGGCGATCGACACTGCCAGGCACGTCGGCGAACGCTACTGCCAGGCACGTCGGCGAACGGACGCCACTGCCAGGTACGTCGGCAAACGCCACTGCCAGGTACGTCGGCGAACGCCACTGCCAGGTACGTCGGCGAACGCCACTGCCAGGCACGTCGGCGAACGAACGCCACTGCCAGGTACTTCGGTGAACGCCACCGCCAGGTACGTCGGCAAACGCCACTGCCAGGTACGTCGGCAAACGCTACTGCCAGGTACGTCGGCGAACGCCACTGTCAGGCACGTCGGCGAACGAACGCCACTGCCAGGTACTTCGGCGAACGCCACTGCCAGGTACGTCGGCGAACGCCACTGCCAGTCACGTCGGCGAACGCCACTGCCAGGCACGTCGGCGAACGCCACTGCCAGTCAGGTCGGCGAACACCACTGCCAGGCACGTCGGCGAACGAACGCCACTGCCAGGTACTTCGGCGAACGCCACTGCCAGGTACGTCGGCAAACGCCACTGCCAGGTACGTCGGCGAACGCCACTGCCAGGCACGTCGGCGAACGCCACTGCCAGGCACGTCGGCGAACGAACGCCACTGCCAGGTACTTCGGCGAACGCCACTGCCAGGTACGTCGGCAAACGCCACTGCCAGGTACGTCGGCGAACGCCACTGCCAGGTACGTCGGCGAACGCCACTGCCAGGCACGTCGGCGAACGCCACTGCCAGTCTGGTCGGCGAACGCCAGTGCCACGCACGTCGGCGAACGAACGCCACTGCCAGGTACTTCGGCGAACGCCACTGCAAGGTACGTCGGCAAACGCCACTGCCAGGTACGTCGGCGAACGCCACTGCCAGGTACGTCGGCGAACGCCACTGCCAGGCACGTCGGCGAACGCCATTGCCTGGCACGCGGCACGGGGGGAGGTTTTAGTGCGGTGAAAGTCCCACACTACCCGGCGGTACGGGCCGTCAGGTGTGCATTAGCATTTCCTCCTCCCTCGTAAAACAAAAAAAAAAAAAAAAAAAAAATGGTACGAGCACCGCCATTGTACATGTTCGGGCACCGCCATTGCCAGTTATTGACATAGGTTGAGTAGGAGTCCACCGTTGGCTCACCGTGGAAGCACCCTTAGGAGCACCCTAAGGAGCACCTTATCCCATATTTATCCTAATTTTTTGTAGCTCATCCATCCATATTGATTAATAACTTGACTTTACATCAGTTAAAGTAAAGTTATAATAAAATTATGTGAGATCAAAAGATATTTCGCGGATGTTTCATCGCGGAGAATTTTTTATACAGATTGTCTTAAAGCTGATTAATGCCCTTTCCATATGGGATGGTACAGTTGGTTGTACAGCTATATTTTCGCCAAGTGAAACTAAACCTATATTACAAATATCCCATTAGTTGTAAACTAAACCTATATGAAACTAAACCTATATTATAAATATCCCATTTGTATGAAATATGATAATAAATTTCACAATGTTTACCTTCCATGCGCAAGTCTTTCAAACGTTGCTCCAATTTTTTAATTTCTGGATTTGATTCAGAAACATCTACATTAGAAACATCTACATTGTCTTTATTCAATAGTTCTGCTAATTCTTTTTCCAACTCGGCATCCGAGTATGTGAGAGTCAATGTCTCAGATAAAATTGCGTGTATTTCTTGTTTCCTTTCTAAAATCTAGTCAATGAATAATAGATATTAATGTATCTTTTTTGTTACAATCACTTACTAAATATGTATAATAATGCATAATAATTTCTTACCTCATTAATATCGTCATTAATAATGTCTCTAACATCGTATTCCATTAAACCATTTTGTCCTATTTTCTTCAATACATCAGATGCAGTCTTGTAAGCAGACAATACAGCAGAATTAGAATGTGCATTTTCAATATTGGTGATTAGAGTGCGTAGGTTTGCAAGAGCTTGTGCACACTTTTCTATGGTTTTTTCCATTTCAATCTTTCTTCTTAAGCATGTTTTTGCCATCTGACGCAGTTCTTTCGCCAAATACGATTTTGCTTCATTGATAATATTAAGTTTCTCTTGCTCCATAAGTTCTATCTCTTTGATCAGCTCATTTTCTTGCTTCATCAGTTTATATGTGCCTTCTTCGACTTCTAATTTCATTTACTTTCTGTAGTAATTTTAACCAGTAATTCACTGCTTGAATTGAAATTTTTTCTGAAAACAACCTTTTTCCTATGCCTTAACCATTCCAATACTAATCTCACTGTATCCTCTGAAATCTGTTTCTTAGTTTTGCTCTTGCAATATTGTACTACTTCAGAGATTGGGAATAAAACATTGTTCTTTTTAATGTCAGCAATGGAAAGAATATCACCCAATTCCCGAACAATTCGCAAGTGTATGTATCTCACTTCTGTGTTATTTGTATTCTGGCCTACTATATAATTCTTTACTTTGGAGAAAGACCAGTTAATTGTTTTTTTTTTTTATAAATATATCAATTGACCATGCTGTCCATGTTTCGCATGGTTCTTGTAAAAAATCAGTCTCTTGAATTATTTCATTATTTCTGGAAAATTTTAATAAAATATATATATATATATATATATATATATATATATTAAGATATGACAACATTAAAGAGCGCATATCAAATTAAATAATATATCTGATTTATATAGACAATAACACATATACACGAATAATTATCTTTATTATAATAAAGACAATCATTGACTAATAATAACTAAAGTAGAAATATTTAATTAATTTACTGCATATTATATTTAATAGACTATAATACCTGAGAAGCTCTTCAATCACAGTAACCGGACAAAGAGGTGTGCAACCTCTTCTTTTAAAAGCTTCATTTAAATCGATGATAGAAAAACTGCATCGCATAGTATATTTCAGCCATTCATATATCAAATTATGCCAGAATTTGTATTTAGAAGTCCAATCTTGTGGATTAGCTGATTTACCGCGAAACGGTGAAAACAATGCACTCATTCTCTCTTCTTGATTCCAACATTCTGGTAGTTTTTTTGCTGGTAGCAGAAGATTGCCACTGGTGTTTTTATTGACCATCTTATTGTCAATGCTGATTTCGTTCATGAAGTCAATTATATAAAATCTCTTATAGTCTGCTTCTCAAGTTAGGTTATAAATATTGCTTGGCTATATAATAAAGGCGTTTTATCTTCGCATATGCAAATCTTTTTTCAGCTTGCTTTTCATTTTCGTTAAACTGAATGGCGAGATTTGTGCTACAAATAAACAAAAATATACATATGCGTGAGAAACATTAAAGTGAGATTGTAAATTTGATAAATTGATTAATGTCATGTAGAGATACTAGATGTCGATAAGACATTTTTATCGACAGTTTAAATGTGTCTTTTACCATCCGTAGTTTCGACTTAAAATCTCTTTCTAGTTACAATATTTGCCGACAAAGCGTTGGCGTATAAATCATAAATCTATGGATGTCGAATGTTATATTTGGTTAGTAATGAGACTAGACGAATTAAACAATGAATGAAACGTTAACGTGCATAGAGATTGAAGAAAGAAAGAAAGCTGCTAAGAAAGGAGGGAGGACACAGTTTAATCGAGTTTTAAATGAATGTAGGGAAATATTGAAATTCATGGGTATTGCTTGTGTACAGAGCCATGGTGAAGCAGAAGCTATATGTGCATATTGAAATGAGGATGAGGTACATTTATAACTTAATTTTCTTTGATAAACAAATTACTGATTATCTTAATTATAAAGAAGAAATATATTTTTAGCTTGTAGATGGATGTATAAGTCAAGACAGTGATTGCTTCTTATATGGCGCAAAAGGTGTAGTATACAGAAACTTTTGTACAAGTAGTCAAGGAAATCGTGGGGCTACAGCTGGTTCTGTAGATATCTACAATATGGAAAAGATAGAAAAGACATTGAATATAAGACCAAGTAAAATGATAGCATTGGCTTTATTGTGCGGCTGTGACTATAATGAAGGAGTGAATGGTGCTGGAAAAGAGGCTGCTTTAAAATTTTTCAAGACTGTAGACGATGAAAATGTTTTACAAAGGTTAGAATATTAGATGCATCTAAAGATTATATATTAATCAAATTTATCAAATTATTGTAACTAAATTGTTTTTATTTCCTCTCTTTTCAGGATTAAAGATTGGAGAACTGGCACAAGTTTAGATAGAATTGAGTCAGATTTATTAAATTCTGATTTATGTACAGCATGTGGTCATCAAGGAAAACTACAAAAACAAAAAATCGGGTTGTGCTGATTGTGGTACTGTTGGAAAGTGTAATGATGACTTCAGGTAAATTATTAGTGCATTACGTATCTTTGAGTTGTATATTGTACTTAATAATTAAATATATTGTACTTTAATGTACATAGAGAAAAGAGAATACTGATGATAAATAAAATATCATTGAGGAAAAAGGCACATTATGGTGAAAATTTCCCAAATCAGGAATTAATAGAATTTCTTATTAAAAAAAGATTCAGTTCCAACTAAATTGGATATAGAATGGAAGCAACCTCAAGTCAATCAATTTGTTGTAAATATATTGTTACATATATATTATAACATGTTACAAAATAATATTTTTGTTAAATATATGGTTAAATATATATAATTTTTTGTATTAGGACTTTATGGAGAAATATCTATGTTGGGAACCACAATATGCATTTGAAAAAATATTCACACTAACTACTAGATGGCAACTTTTACATCTGCCAGATTTTTTACACTTGATGAACGTTTGTCTATGTCAAACTTATTCATTCCTGATCAAATAAAAAAGATACGTAATATCAGATCTATAGCTAGTTATGAAATTATTTGGAAGAAGGAACATAGTGCAGTAGAAATGTTAAAAGAATACGAAGAGCAAATAAAGTCGAATGATAATAGAATGATGTAGAAGACAGTTTACTAACGAGTATTGAGCCACAAGACTTGGTTTTAAAATGTTACCCGGAATTAGTTGGGTCTTTTGAGAACATAGCAATAACACCGAAAAGATCGAAGCAGGAAAATACTTTGAGTAAAGTAAATAAATTAGAAATAAAGAATGTGCCTGAAAACGTTGCGACGGACATAAAAGAAATAAAATGTAGACCACAATTCGAAAGAGTTATGGAGATGGATAAGATAGATTCAAAATTGAATAATACGATTGATAGGATATTTAATGAACTTTCTCCCGATGATTTCACGAGCGAAAATGAAGATAATGATTTAAATGTGACAAATATAATAGACTATACATGTAAAAAACGAATCTTTCAATTTAGTGTAAGAAATTTGCAATCTATGGAATCTACCAACCAAGAAAATGCAGAAAATTGTCCAGAATATAAAATTGACGAATTAAAATCTTTGACATTCAAGGAAAAATATGTTTATGCTGAGGATGAAAAACAGAAATTAGATCTTGATGAATTTGGTGATATAAGTGAATTGTATGTTCCAATTAATCAAAGGATATAGAAAGAAGAAAGCAAGAAGCTTTTACAGATATGCAATCAAATAGAAAAGTCTAGTTTTGCTTTCGAAAATATTATGGACGAAACCGATAATGAAAGTATACATTTAAACACGTAATATTATATAAAATGATATTATATACTTCGGTTTTAGAAAGTTATATTTATCAAATAATAGAAAGTTCTACAATATATATAAAAATAGTTTTGTATTATATTTGTCAAATTCAGGTTTTTAAAATATAAATAAAGATACAACAATGATCAATAAAGATCAACATATCACAATACATGACAATGACACATGGGTCATATTATGCATTATTAGGTCAACTTTTAAATATATTATATCGTTATTTTATTTTTTAGAATTATAGTTAAAGAGATCACATTCCATTAAAGTAAATATTTTAATTATTTGAATTGTATTAAAAGAATACAGTTTCTCTTACTCAAAATATATATTATATAATCGCGATATATGTGTGTAATTTAGATCATATAAGAGAATCTAAGATTTATGAACATTTTTGATATCTAGTATATGCTTATCATATTTTGTAAAAGTTTGTACATTTATAAATTATGTAAGAACTTTTTATTTTTATGTATGCAACAAATCTTTTTTGTTACTTTATAAAATAACCATAAAATGAGAGAGATATTTTATTTTTTTTATATATTCTTCTATGACATTAGATTATTTCAACTATGTGTACGAAGAAGCGACAAAGTGAAATAAGAGAGGAGAAGGAGGCCTGGGGTGGCATCAGGCAACGGCGGAGCAACCATGAGGTGAATAATTTATTATTTATTTATTATTATTCCGTGATTTATATCAAATTTATCCAAATAAATAATTTTTGCACAGTGTAATTTAATACATTGTATTTATCTATAATGAGAGCAAGAGTTTGGATAAAAAACTTTCAATGTGCCTCTCTCATTAACTTCTTAGTTTTACTTTGTTTATTTTGCACTATTTTTCTATGATTAAGATATTTTTTACAATCGAGAACATATATGAGCATATTTTATATATATTTATGAATGATCATATATATAGACTTTTTTACCGGGTATTTAATTCACTAGATAATTGCAAATAAATATTTATCTTTTAGAATCATTACTTTGGATCGGAAGAAATATCTCGCATTGAGAGGATTTTTTATTATACCTATATAATTTATCGTGACTAATCAATTTTAATCGCCATCACGATTTGCGGAATGTTGCCGTGCTTCGACTATTGTATTTAAAGACACAATATATTATCACGAAACTCTAATGAACACATTAAAGACAAGGTCAATTTTGTGTTGTAATTTTTCAACACAAATGCAATATAAATTAATAATTGCGTATATACAGCGGCAAAATCTTCAACTCGTAAAAAGCGTTAAATATATAATCTATTAAAAAAGCACAGATTATGATACATCTTATTGTAACTTCAATTACTCGATGCTAGTTTCTTAAACAATAAATATAAATCCTAAGGTTTATGCTCGTTGAGATCAATAAGACCATTTGAATTAACAGAAATATACGTTACATCAAATCCTTCTGCTTCCAAGGCTCTACACGAATCCAATACACATTTGAGCTCCTAGATAAGTTCAACAAGTTCATTATATCTATTAAGAAATAGGACTTATTATAAGGACGCAAATTTCTCACTATCTGGGTCGTCATAACATGATTTTTCCTTGATTTATAGAACCTTGCTACACCTTTCACAGCTATATTATTACACTCTGTCGCACTGGATGTAAATATCACTTCCTACTTGTCTGTTCCTATGAAATCTGCAATTTGCTGTTGAAAAGAAAGTACACAAATAATTTCTCATAATTATAAGATCATAAAATACAAAAGTAAATTTTGCAAGTTAAGGCACCAACTTGGCGAGCATGCTCGACTGCTGCTTCCGACTCCCAACCATACATGCGAGTTCTGGAATGTGGATTGCCATGGTACACTGTTAAATACAGCATCATTTTATCTAATACCCGAGGATCCTGCGTGATAGTACGACGTCTTAGTTTTTCACATGCATATAGATTGCATCATGTGACATCACGCTTTGAATTTACCAGCGTGGTAGTAGCTTGAGCGTCCAAATAAAAAGATCTACCCTCCGTTGGACCCTTTTTATATTCGTCCGTGATAGGAGCTACAATGTATTAATAATCGCTATTAAATATCACACTTGACGTATATAAATATGATTAAATATTGCATTGATTTTGGTACCCCAACTTACATTCATACTCGGCGACGTCTGACAAGTGCTGATCGTACGTGTGCAAATAGCGATCTTTCACGCGATGCAGTGCGGATATCAAACACCTCGTCGATCGAAACATTTTAATAGTAGACTGAAATTATTCTCATGAGGAATCATGCATTCCACGAACTCGCATGTTCTAACCTCGTGTTCTAACCAGCACCGAGCTACACTCATTTTGAAACTCCTTCATTATTGCTCTAAAATTGTAATAAGATATACGCATTAAACAATTATAATCAATGAAGAATTTCATAATCATGAATACAATTGTAATAAATTATTTATTTAATTATTAGTAATTATTTATTTTATTAATTATCATATCACGTTCATTTGCATAGTGACTTCAAACGATTTTGAATCTTCGCGCCAAATTGTTTGAGGACTGCTAGAAGGTTTTCGATAGATGTCGTGCGAGATCTTTGAATTGATTGGCTGAAACGAAATATATCGATTCGACGATCCGCCAATCACGACTGCGAAGCTTGACCAGCTCGACCAATCAGGACAAGGAAATTCTGGCGCCAACGAATTTTTCTTCCTCTTTCAGCGGAAACGTTGTGCCGTGCAGAAGCAGAAATTGCGTGCTCCGTTAATATCTGTACAGGTAAGCCGACAAAGAGATAATCAAGCCAAATAGATGTGATTATTCGCAATAGCATTGTCTTTTGAATAAATTGTGAGATAATATTGTTATATTTAATATGTTTATAGCATATTTTATAGATATTGTAAGAATAAGAAATCAAGTGACTTTTTCGGATCAGATAATCGCGGGCCATTAGATTACTTTTATCCTAACGGTCTTCCGAGTATTTGCACATTTATAGTGACGAATTCAAATTTGTACATACATTTATATAATCGAGTTTACATTGTGTCTAATGTTATTCTTATCGAAAGTTTGCTTAAAAATCTTGCATAGGAATTAATAGCAGAGTATCTCATTCTGATTGAATAAAGAATCGAACGATTCTATTAGAATTAAACAAAATATTTATATTACATTTTTATATAATAAAAACACTTATTAATATATTATTATATTGAATATGAAAGAGAAAGCTTAACTAAAAAATGTATTCTAATTAACAATTTTGCGTTTTTATTATTCATTTTATTGTTAGTAGAATATAATTTTTTACACAAGTTGCAACATCAAAATGAGAACTAACATAAACATTTATTTTACATTACTTAAATATTTCACTAGAGATTTTATTGCGTAGGATCATATATCTATATCACATTTAAATTAATATCGCTTTTGCGATCATTAGAAATTCAAAATGATACCAAAACTCTACATGGTGTATCTGTATAGAAGAGAGAGAGAAGGACTCTCCCTTATAAATTAAACAAATACAATCATGAGAATATTAGATATTATTTTTATATAAACATGCACACACACACACACACACACACACACACACACACACACACACACACACACGCTCACGCACGCACGCACGCACGCACGCACACACACACACACACGCACACAAATTAATATAAATTTATATAATTTACAAATAATTTTTTATTTTCTTGAAGTTTTGCATATGTGCTTGTGATGTCGCAGATTTTATTAATCATCTTCAAATTTGTTTAATAATTAATGTATTTTAACTTTTATCACAACAATGATAATTAACCAACAAAATTAATATTAAAAAACATATAATAAAATAAAAAACATTACATTGTATAATATAAATAAATTTCAATTTTGGATAAATTTTAATTTAGTATTGGATTTAAAAAAGTATCGTAATTATTTGATCATAATAAAATAATACATAGGTAAATAATTATTTTGAAAAAAATAAGAAATAAAAAAAAAGATTAAAAGATCAACACATCATGTTTTAAATACAAAATTAAAATTTTCAATGTGATAAGACATTATAATCTTGCTCCTACTTTTCTGTTCATTTCTTATTAAAATATGTATTTGCATAAGTTTATAATTTAATTATTAATGAAACAACAGGTAAACAAAATGAATGATATATTAATTAAAATAGGTGTCTTTTAACTTTTAAATAATTTCTGATTTTTCCAAAGTTGTATATTATGTTTACTCTTTTAATGTTGCAAGTTTTATTAATTATTTTCAAATTCTTTTTAACCATTATTATCAATATATTAATTTTTAACAGTTAAAAATAATAACAATGATTATAAACTATTAATATAAGCAAAAAGAGACAATATATATAAATTATAAATATATAATATTTAATATATTACTTTTAATTACATATTTTTTAATAAATTAAATATGTATGAATTTTTGTTAAAAATCTAAATTTTTAATGGGTTTGATAGATATTCGTCTTGAAAAAATTGCACGGATTTTATTTTGATTTCGTTAAAACAAATTACAATTTTTAATCGACATAATACTTATGTTAGTAATTTTTTTCTTTTTTTTGCTCCTATATACTCTCTTGTAAAATTTTGAAAGTTTTTGCTTATACTTTAAGTGTGGAATAATCTGGATAATTTTCTATTATGATAAGCAAAACATACATAAAATTACTTTAATCCATCATCAATATATATATCATTATGGTACCCAAATAATAATCCTGATCCTATAAAATTAATTGTTTTGAAAGAAATGATTTTTGACATAAAATTAATTTATTAACAGATACGACAATTACTGCGGATACTATGGATGACTTGGAGATCTTCACACAAACATCATCTGGTATCGTTTATTGTCACGTCAACAATTTATTGTACAGGTTAGTGGCCTAGATCGATATATATAGTTGTTTCATTGTGATGTACCCCATGCTATCTTTACTTTGTATTAAATCTATTACATATGAGTTTTCAATGTAACTACTAAGTAGCAAACATTCATAATGCAGTGCTCTAAACATCACTTTACTTTTCCTTATATAAGATTTTTTTTCTCTTTAGTTTGGGCCATTTCGATTGTGTCCATATCTATTGTAGATGAGATTTATTTCCCTTCATAATGTTTTCGGCTTTCTGCAACTGTATACGTTGTTTTGTCATTATCACTTTTAGCAATTTATTATATTCATAGGTAAATGAAAACGTTTGACATAAAAAAAAACGATCTGTAACGAATAGCTAACGCGCCCTACAGGCGCGTTCCTACAGGCGCGTTTATCTATCTCTGAGTTAAACGCGATGATTTAAGAATAATTGTGTTTTGTATGCGACCGACCAGTGATTCTACGCAATTTTGGCAGACCAAGAATGATTTTATGTATGCAGAAAACAGCAATTGCAAGGTTTCATCTTTCTAATTTTAAAATCAAATTTTTATAAATCTTTAGACGTCCTTATAAAACTCTGTCGCAAAGAAAAAATTATTGTAATTCGAAAAATATGCATTTCCGATCCTATGATCATCTGAAATATTTTGTCATTCTTAAAGTCAATAAAAAAACTGTTAAATCGATACCTGAAATAGCGAGAGATATTTCCAATGCTGTATGTACTTTATATGCATATGCACAAAAAAGAGAGTTTTTATGTCAAATGTTTTCATTTATCTATGAATATATTAAATTGCTAAAAGTGATAATGACAAAACAATTAGTTAGTTAGCGATTCTGTTACTCGTTAAACAGATAACTACATCGTTACATGTCGTTATCCGTTTAACGATTTTCAGATTTACGATTTACATTGGTACTTTGCCAATAGCTTGCACAGCATCTGTGTGAAAAAAACTTCCTTCTTTCTGTAACATTTGGAAAAACATTTTAAGAAAAACTTTCTTCTTTCTGAAACATTAAGAAAAACAAATTAAAAGAGAATTATAATAGAATAAACATAATGTTAAGGTCTTAACACTCACCTACAAATGGCGCCAACTTCTTCGATAGGCTGTTTAACACCAATCTCAGTATTCACCATCATTACAGAAACGAGCGATGTACATGGACTAATGGTTGCTTCTAATTAGTTGAGATAAATAAGACCATTTGAATTAACAGAAATATACGTTACATCATATCCTTCTGCTTCTACACGAATCCAATACACATTTGTGCTCCTAGATAAATTCAACAAGTTCATTATATCTATTAAGAAATAGGACTTATTATAAAGACGCAATTTTCTCACTATCTGAGTTGTCACATGATTTTTCCTTGATTTATAGAACCTTGCTACACCTTTCACAGCTATATTATTACACTCTGTCGCACTGGATGTAAATATCACTTCCTACTTATCTGTTCCTATGAAATCTGCAATTTTCTGTTAAAAAGAAAGTATACAAATAATTTCTCATAATTATAAGATCATAAAATACAAAAGTAAATTTTACAAGTTAAGGCACCAACTTGGCGAGCATGCTCGACTGCTGCTTCCGACTCCTAATCATACATGCGAGTTCTGGAATGTGGATTGCCATGGTATACTGTTAGATACAGCATCATTTTATCTAATACCCGAGGATCCTGCGTGATAGTACGACGTCTTAGTTTTTCACATGCATATAGATTGCATCATGTGACATCACGCTTTGAATTTACCAGCGTGGTAGTAGCTTGAGCGTCCAAATAAAAAGATCTACCCTCCGTTGGACCCTTTTTATATTCGTCCGTGATAGGAGCTACAATGTATTAATAATCGCTATTAAATATTACACTTGACGTATATAAATATGATTAAATATTGCATTGATTTTGGTACCCCAACTTACATTCATACTCGGCGACGTCTGACAAGTGCTGATCGTACGTGTGCAAATAGCGATCTTTCACGCGATGCAGTGCGGATATCAAACACCTCGTCGATCGAAACATTCTAATAGTAGACTGAAATTATTCTCATGAGGAATCATGCATTCCACGAACTCGCATGTTCTAACCTCGTGTTCTAACCAGCACCGAGCTACACTCATTTTGAAACTCCATTATTGCTCTATAATTTTAATAAGATATACGCATTAAACAATTATAATCAATGAAGAATTTCATAATCATGAATACAATTGTAATAAATTATTTATTTAATTATTAGTAATGTATTATTTATTTTATTAATTATCGTATCACGTTCATTTCCATAGTGACTTCGAACAATTTTGAATATTCGCGCCAAATTGTTTGGGGGCTAATAGAAGGTTTTCGATAGATATCGTGCGAGATTTTTGAATTGATTGGCTGAAACGAAATATATCGATTCGACGAGTATCCGCCAATCACGACTGCGAAGCTTGACCAGCTCGACCAATCAGGACAATGAAATTCTGGCGTCAACGAATTTTTCTTCCTCTTTCAGCGGAAACGTTGTGCCGTGCAGAAGCAGAAATTGCGTGCTCCGTTAATATCTGTACAGGTAAGCCGACAAAGAGATAATCAAGCCAAATAGATGTGATTATTCGCAATACCATTGTCTTTTGAATAAATTGTGAGGTAATATTGTTATATTTAATATGTTTATAGCATATTTTATAGATATTGTAAGAATAAGAAATCAAGTGACTTTTTCGGATCAGATAATCGCGGGCCATTAGATTACTTTTATCCTAACGGTCTTCCGAGTATTTGTACATTTATAGTGACGAATTCACATTTGTACATACATTTATATAATCGAGTTTACATTGTGTCTAATGTTATTCTTATCGAAAGTTTGCTTAAAAATCTTGCATAGGAATTAATAGCAGAGTATCTCATTCTGATTGAATAAAGAATTGAACGATTCTATTAGAATTAAACAAAATATTTATATTACATTTTTATATAATAAAAACACTTATTAATATATTATTATATTAAATACGAAAGAGAAAGCTAAGTAAAAAATGTATTTTAATTAACAATTTTGCGTTTTTATTATTCATTTAATTGTTAGTAGAATATAATTTTTTATACAAGTTACAACATCAAAATGGTCAATGAGAACTAACATAAACATTTATTTTACGTTACTTAAATATTTCACTAGAGATTTTATTGCGTATAGGATCATACACCTATATCACATTTAAATTAATATCGTTTTTGCGATCATTAGAAATTCAAAATGATATCAAAAACTCTACATGGTGTATCTATATAGAAGAGAAGGAGTCTCCCTTATAAAGTAAACAAATACAATCATGAGAATATTAGATATTATTTTTATATAAACATGCACGCACACACACACACACACACACACACACACACACACACACACACACACACAATTAATATAAATTTATATAATTTACAAATATTTTTTGATTTTCTTTAAGTTTTGCATATTTGCTTTTGATGTCGCAGATTTTATTACTCATCTTCAAATTTGTTTAATAATTAATGTATTTTAACTTTTATCACAACAATGATAATTAACCAACAAAATTAATATTAAAAAACATATAATAAAATAAAAAACATTACATTGTATAATATAAATAAATTTCAATTTTGGATAAATTTTAATTTAGTATTGGATTTAAAAAAGTATCGTAATTATTTGATCATAATAAAATAATACATAGGTAAATAATTATTTTGAAAAAAATAAGAAATAAAAAAAAAGATTAAAAGATCAACACATTATGCTTAAAATACAAAATTAAAATTTTCTATGTGATAAAACATTATAATCTTGCTCCTACTTTTCTGTTCATTTCTTATTAAAATATATATTTGCATAAGTTTATAATTTAATTATTAATGAAACAACAGGTAAACAAAATGAATGATATATTAATTAAAATATGTGTTTTTTAACTTTTTAATAATTTCTGATTTTTCCAAAGTTGTATATTATGTTTACTCTTTTAATGTTGCGTTTTATTAATTATTTTCAAATTCTTTTTAACCATTATTATCAATATTTGTCTTAAAAAAATTGCACGGATTTTATTTTGATTTCGTTAAAACAAATTACAATTTTTAATCTTCTTTTTAAGATTATTGAAACTAGATTTGCATATTACTCTATTAAAATAAAGGATTTATTTCTTGATATGCTTTCTTAATATAAATATGATTTAATCGACATATATTTTTGTTGATCTTGAAATTCTACATAATTGTGTTCTGATTTTTATATTGTAACTTATATCATTAATTATTTTTTTATAGATATTGGCTGATGTCTGGACGTTTAATGGCTATCGCCGAAATTCGACTAAGTTCGCAGAAATTCAGTGAGTGATTGATAAATATTAATATTCTATTATCTGTGGTCTGTACATTTTGAAATGAGATATCCGAATAAAATTTCATAACATTTTTTTAATACTAAAGAGTAGATTTTACTAGAATGGTAATAATATAAATAAATTTTTTTATAATCTTTGAATAAATTTTTAAATATTTTATTGCCAAAAATATATATCACGCATATCTTAATCAACTTTAAATTTCATATATACATATTTCAGTAGGCAATGACAATTATAAGATCTATTTTGTAACACGATAGCTACATCAGCGTGTTTTTAATTCATGCTAATCATAAAAGGTCTTATTTTTGCTCTAACACGTCTTTTTAAATTACAAAATAAAGTAAAATATAATAATATTCTTCTCTCTCTTTTTTTCTCTCTAATTTTTTTCGCGGTATCTCATTGACGTATTAAAACGTTATAATCGTTATAACGTTAAAAAGTATGTTATATTCTATACTTTTTACCTTTTTTCTGCTATTGATATTCTATATTGATCACTCCTCTCACAAATGTCATGATCGCACATGAAAGTCAAAGCCTGTGATTGTTCGGTAATTATATAAGGATAGGATGAATCAAATACATCCACTCCTAATTCGATGAGATGAAGTACAGTAACAAGTGGTTTCCAACAACCCATTGATACTCTTATTTTATCAGTAGGCAGTAAATTCTGTAAAAAATTATATAGCACCGTTATATTGAAGTATTTTAAATATTAGACAAAATTTAAAATTTATAAACTGGTATTTACAATGGTATGCTGTACTATTTGTTTAATATGTTCTATTGAAATATTCTGTGCACTTGGACCATTATTATGTAATCCATCTATAACAAATCCTGCCAAAGGTTTATCTTTTAGATAATTTATGGAATCCTCTCTGGCTTGCCAATTACAATCACCTTCTACTGGTCCTAATATTCCCTTAGATTTTAATGTATCCGAGTGCAGGCGTATATTTAAACATTGTTCTAATTAAGTTTTGCTTCGAAGAATTGCCTTTGATACTCGTTCTGCACTACTATTAATATTTGTATCTCCATCACATACAGCAACATAGAGATCTGGTTTATAAGCTTGTACAAGCTCCATATATTTATCAGCAGTAAAAACAACTCTTTCTGTTCTGGGCCAGATAGAAATAGAATCTAATTGCTGAAAGCCAGGGTTGGTAGTATACGCAGGATCTTGTATCGATAAAAAATTTATGTATTCCTGAAACAAAATTCTTTATAAGTGGAAGTTGAAATTTTAATACATATTAATATGTCGATTAATCTTTGATTATAACTTCATGCTAACAAAATCAGCGATAGACGTGCTAAACACTTTAATAACATCTGCCATTAATATGGTAGAGGGAAGTGCATGAGACGGAGAGTAGTTGTTACTCCAACGTTATCATTTTAAAGACATCTATCGTTAAATGTGGTATACGGCCACTCTAAACATTATTTTAATATAAAAAGAATAATATAAATATTATAAAAAAGATATTATGTATTTCATACCTTTGCGTAAATAAGAAGTAGAGGTGTTTCAAAAGAAACATTAGGCATTCTTTCAAATCCACTCAGAATACCAATTCGTGCAGCACAACGTGTTACAGAAGCACTAAAAAATTTCATTGTTATTATAATTTATTTTGCTATCTAATCAATTTTTTCTTAAAAGATAATAAATGATGAAGCGTGTTTAATATAACCAATAAATAAATTTTGAATTTATTGGTTATTTACGGTTATTATTATGTATTACGTTTATCGATTTTATTATACGTTTATATGATGATATTATTTAAAAATATAAAATTTATTAAAAAGCGACCTGACTGGCCAATACAAAAATTTCTACACGACGTTTCGGCCCTTGGGTACGGGCCCTTATCAAGTGTTGCTTTCAAGCTGTCGTGTAGAAATTTTTGTATTGGCCAGTCAGTTCGCTTTTTAATAAATTTTATATTTTTATTCATCACTGGCGACTTCATTTTAATTATTTGATGTTATTTAAGTTTATTATATATATTATCAAAATATAATATATATAATATATAATATAACATATCATCAAAATAAAGATTGATATAATTATATCATTAATACACTCAAAAAGTTAAATAAAAGTCAATTTTAAAATAAAAATTAATTATTTTTAATACTATTAGTAAGAAATTAACTCTTTGTTACTTTTCTAATAAAATAAAATGACTCGAGTATATAGAGTACTTTGTGATTTAAAAAAAAATCTTTTGTAATAAATTCTCAATTTTATGAATAAATGTGAATAAGTGAAACTCAAATTTAAAACATATTTGAGATACATATTAATATTCCTTTGATACACCATATATTTTTATATTACGTTAGAATTATTCTATTTTTCTTAAAAGATTTTGTATTCTATGAACTTTCTATCAATAAATTTTCACACATTTTTCATAACGTACATAAAAATTAAAATTGTGCAATAAGTCACATAATTAATTTTTTACTAGGCACAAGTGTTTCCATAATGTTAAATTTGTTAAAATCTTTTAATAATATTCATCTTGAGGTGTTTCGAACAAATAAGAAATTTAAAACATCTTTAATAGCGTACATTATAAATTACATCCTCTCTCAATATAGCTTAAAAATACACATTTCTATTCATAAATATTATTTAAATAAATATCAAACATTGAATTTCTTTAGAATAAAATCTGTTGTATATCTATTATACTTACTCTAACTTATTGTATAGTTTTTCCAAATGATTAATTAAAACCTTTCAGAACTTGAAGCCATTGCAGAACTTCGAGACCTTCCTCGGCCAGGCACGGGCATCGACCCGTTGCCGGTCACGGGCTTCGCCCACTGCCAGGCACGTCGGCGAACGCCACTGCCAGTCACGTCGGCGAACGCCACTGCCAGGTACGTCGGCGAACGCCACTGCCAGGCACGTCGGCGAACGCCACTGCCAGTCAGGTCGGCGAACGCCATTGCCACGCACGTCGGCGAACGACCGCCACTGCCAGGTACTTCGGCGAACGCCACTGCCAGGTACGTCGGCAAACGCCACTGCCAGGTACGTCGGCGAACGCCACTGCCAGGCACGTCGGCGAACGCCACTGCCAGGCACGTCGGCGAACGAACGCCACTGCCAGGTACTTCGGCGAACGCCACTGCCAGGTACGTCGGCAAACGCCACTGCCAGGTACGTCGGCAAACGCCACTGCCAGGTACGTCGGCAAACGCCACTGCCAGGTACGTCGGCGAACGCCACTGCCAGGCACGTCGGCGAACGAACGCCACTGCCAGGTACTTCGGCGAACGCCACTGCCAGGTACGTCGGCGAACGCCACTGCCAGGCACGTCGGCGAACGCCACTGCCAGGCACGTCGGCGAACGAACGCCACTGCCAGGTACTTCGGCGAACGCCACTGCCAGGTACGTCGGCAAACGCCACTGCCAGGTACGTCGGCGAACGCCACTGCCAGGTACGTCGGCGAACGCCACTGCCAGGTACGTCGGCGATCGACACTGCCAGGCACGTCGGCGAACGCTACTCCCAGGCACGTCGGCGAACGGACGCCACTGCCAGGTACGTCGGCAAACGCCACTGCCAGGTACGTCGGCGAACGCCACTGCCAGGTACGTCGGCGAACGCCACTGCCAGGCACGTCGGCGAACGCCACTGCCAGTCAGGTCGGCGAACGCCACTGCCACGCACGTCGGCGAACGAACGCCACTGCCAGGTACTTCGGCGAACGCCACTGCAAGGTACGTCGGCAAACGCCACTGCCAGGTACGTCGGCGAACGCCACTGCCAGGTACGTCGGCGATCGACACTGCCAGGCACGTCGGCGAACGCTACTGCCAGGCACGTCGGCGAACGGACGCCACTGCCAGGTACGTCGGCAAACGCCACTGCCAGGTACGTCGGCGAACGCCACTGCCAGGCACGTCGGCGAACGCCACTGCCAGTCAGGTCGGCGAACGCCACTGCCACGCACGTCGGCGAACGAACGCCACTGCCAGGTACTTCGGCGAACGCCACTGCAAGGTACGTCGGCAAACGCCACTGCAAGGTACGTCGGCGAACGCCACTGTCAGGCACGTCGGCGAACGAACGCCACTGCCAGGTACTTCGGCGAACGCCACTGCCAGGTACGTCGGCGAACGCCACTGCCAGTCACGTCGGCGAACGCCACTGCCAGGCACGTCGGCGAACGCCACTGCCAGTCAGGTCGGCGAACACCACTGCCAGGCACGTCGGCGAACGAACGCCACTGCCAGGTACTTCGGCGAACGCCACTGCCAGGTACGTCGGCAAACGCCACTGCCAGGTACGTCGGCGAACGCCACTGCCAGGTACGTCGGCGATCGACACTGCCAGGCACGTCGGCGAACGCTACTGCCAGGCACGTCGGCGAACGAACGCCACTGCCAGGTACGTCGGCAAACGCCACTGCCAGGTACGTCGGCGAACGCCACTGCCAGGTACGTCGGCGAACGCCACTGCCAGGCACGTCGGCGAACGCCACTGCCAGTCTGGTCGGCGAACGCCAGTGCCACGCACGTCGGCGAACGAACGCCACTGCCAGGTACTTCGGCGAACGCCACTGCAAGGTACGTCGGCAAACGCCACTGCCAGGTACGTCGGCGAACGCCACTGCCAGGTACTTCGGCGAACGCCACTGCCAGGTACGTCGGCGAACGCCACTGCCAGGCACGTCGGCGAACGCCACTGCCAGGCACGTCGGCGAACGAACGCCACTGCCAGGTACTTCGGCGAACGCCACTGCCAGGTACGTCGGCGAACGCCACTGCCAGTCACGTCGGCGAACGCCACTGCCAGGCACGTCGGCGAACGCCACTGCCAGTCAGGTCGGCGAACACCACTGCCAGGCACGTCGGCGAACGAACGCCACTGCCAGGTACTTCGGCGAACGCCACTGCCAGGTACGTCGGCAAACGCCACTGCCAGGTACGTCGGCGAACGCCACTGCCAGGCACGTCGGCGAACGCCACTGCCAGGTACGTCGGCGATCGACACTGCCAGGCACGTCGGCGAACGCTACTCCCAGGCACGTCGGCGAACGGACGCCACTGCCAGGTACGTCGGCAAACGCCACTGCCAGGTACGTCGGCGAACGCCACTGCCAGGTACGTCGGCGAACGCCACTGCCAGGCACGTCGGCGAACGCCACTGCCAGTCAGGTCGGCGAACGCCACTGCCACGCACGTCGGCGAACGAACGCCACTGCCAGGTACTTCGGCGAACGCCACTGCAAGGTACGTCGGCAAACGCCACTGCCAGGTACGTCGGCGAACGCCACTGCCAGGTACGTCGGCGATCGACACTGCCAGGCACGTCGGCGAACGCTACTGCCAGGCACGTCGGCGAACGGACGCCACTGCCAGGTACGTCGGCAAACGCCACTGCCAGGTACGTCGGCGAACGCCACTGCCAGGCACGTCGGCGAACGCCACTGCCAGTCAGGTCGGCGAACGCCACTGCCACGCACGTCGGCGAACGAACGCCACTGCCAGGTACTTCGGCGAACGCCACTGCAAGGTACGTCGGCAAACGCCACTGCAAGGTACGTCGGCGAACGCCACTGCCAGGCACGTCGGCGAACGAACGCCACTGCCAGGTACTTCGGTGAACGCCACCGCCAGGTACGTCGGCAAACGCCACTGCCAGGTACGTCGGCAAACGCTACTGCCAGGTACGTCGGCGAACGCCACTGCCAGGTACGTCGGCGAACGCCACTGCCAGTCACGTCGGCGAACGCCACTGCCAGGCACGTCGGCGAACGCCACTGCCAGTCAGGTCGGCGAACACCACTGCCAGGCACGTCGGCGAACGAACGCCACTGCCAGGTACTTCGGCGAACGCCACTGCCAGGTACGTCGGCAAACGCCACTGCCAGGCACGTCGGCGAACGCCACTGCCAGGCACGTCGGCGAACGCCACTGCCAGGCACGTCGGCGAACGAACGCCACTGCCAGGTACTTCGGCGATCGACACTGCCAGGCACGTCGGCGAACGCTACTGCCAGGCACGTCGGCGAACGAACGCCACTGCCAGGTACGTCGGCAAACGCCACTGCCAGGTACGTCGGCGAACGCCACTGCCAGGTACGTCGGCGAACGCCACTGCCAGGCACGTCGGCGAACGCCACTGCCAGTCTGGTCGGCGAACGCCACTGCCAGGCACGTCGGCGAACGAACGCCACTGCCAGGTACTTCGGTGAACGCCACCGCCAGGTACGTCGGCAAACGCCACTGCCAGGTACGTCGGCAAACGCTACTGCCAGGTACGTCGGCGAACGCCACTGTCAGGCACGTCGGCGAACGAACGCCACTGCCAGGTACTTCGGCGAACGCCACTGCCAGGTACGTCGGCGAACGCC
The DNA here is from genome assembly GCA_949152495.1 of Lasius fuliginosus. Lineage (NCBI taxonomy): Eukaryota > Metazoa > Arthropoda > Insecta > Hymenoptera > Formicidae > Lasius > Lasius fuliginosus. Next base: position 3,023,014 of record OX424456.1, on the reverse strand, counting down.
ACTGCCAGTCACGTCGGCGAACGCCACTGCCAGGCACGTCGGCGAACGCCACTGCCAGTCAGGTCGGCGAACACCACTGCCAGGCACGTCGGCGAACGAACGCCACTGCCAGGTACTTCGGCGAACGCCACTGCCAGGTACGTCGGCAAACGCCACTGCCAGGTACGTCGGCGAACGCCACTGCCAGGCACGTCGGCGAACGCCACTGCCAGGCACGTCGGCGAACGAACGCCACTGCCAGGTACTTCGGCGAACGCCACTGCCAGGTACGTCGGCAAACGCCACTGCCAGGTACGTCGGCGAACGCCACTGCCAGGTACGTCGGCGATCGACACTGCCAGGCACGTCGGCGAACGCTACTGCCAGGCACGTCGGCGAACGAACGCCACTGCCAGGTACGTCGGCAAACGCCACTGCCAGGTACGTCGGCGAACGCCACTGCCAGGTACGTCGGCGAACGCCACTGCCAGGCACGTCGGCGAACGCCACTGCCAGTCTGGTCGGCGAACGCCAGTGCCACGCACGTCGGCGAACGAACGCCACTGCCAGGTACTTCGGCGAACGCCACTGCAAGGTACGTCGGCAAACGCCACTGCCAGGTACGTCGGCGAACGCCACTGCCAGGTACGTCGGCGAACGCCACTGCCAGGCACGTCGGCGAACGCCATTGCCTGGCACGCGGCACGGGGGGAGGTTTTAGTGCGGTGAAAGTCCCACACTACCCGGCGGTACGGGCCGTCAGGTGTGCATTAGCATTTCCTCCTCCCTCGTAAAACAAAAAAAAAAAAAAAAAAAAAATGGTACGAGCACCGCCATTGTACATGTTCGGGCACCGCCATTGCCAGTTATTGACATAGGTTGAGTAGGAGTCCACCGTTGGCTCACCGTGGAAGCACCCTTAGGAGCACCCTAAGGAGCACCTTATCCCATATTTATCCTAATTTTTTGTAGCTCATCCATCCATATTGATTAATAACTTGACTTTACATCAGTTAAAGTAAAGTTATAATAAAATTATGTGAGATCAAAAGATATTTCGCGGATGTTTCATCGCGGAGAATTTTTTATACAGATTGTCTTAAAGCTGATTAATGCCCTTTCCATATGGGATGGTACAGTTGGTTGTACAGCTATATTTTCGCCAAGTGAAACTAAACCTATATTACAAATATCCCATTAGTTGTAAACTAAACCTATATGAAACTAAACCTATATTATAAATATCCCATTTGTATGAAATATGATAATAAATTTCACAATGTTTACCTTCCATGCGCAAGTCTTTCAAACGTTGCTCCAATTTTTTAATTTCTGGATTTGATTCAGAAACATCTACATTAGAAACATCTACATTGTCTTTATTCAATAGTTCTGCTAATTCTTTTTCCAACTCGGCATCCGAGTATGTGAGAGTCAATGTCTCAGATAAAATTGCGTGTATTTCTTGTTTCCTTTCTAAAATCTAGTCAATGAATAATAGATATTAATGTATCTTTTTTGTTACAATCACTTACTAAATATGTATAATAATGCATAATAATTTCTTACCTCATTAATATCGTCATTAATAATGTCTCTAACATCGTATTCCATTAAACCATTTTGTCCTATTTTCTTCAATACATCAGATGCAGTCTTGTAAGCAGACAATACAGCAGAATTAGAATGTGCATTTTCAATATTGGTGATTAGAGTGCGTAGGTTTGCAAGAGCTTGTGCACACTTTTCTATGGTTTTTTCCATTTCAATCTTTCTTCTTAAGCATGTTTTTGCCATCTGACGCAGTTCTTTCGCCAAATACGATTTTGCTTCATTGATAATATTAAGTTTCTCTTGCTCCATAAGTTCTATCTCTTTGATCAGCTCATTTTCTTGCTTCATCAGTTTATATGTGCCTTCTTCGACTTCTAATTTCATTTACTTTCTGTAGTAATTTTAACCAGTAATTCACTGCTTGAATTGAAATTTTTTCTGAAAACAACCTTTTTCCTATGCCTTAACCATTCCAATACTAATCTCACTGTATCCTCTGAAATCTGTTTCTTAGTTTTGCTCTTGCAATATTGTACTACTTCAGAGATTGGGAATAAAACATTGTTCTTTTTAATGTCAGCAATGGAAAGAATATCACCCAATTCCCGAACAATTCGCAAGTGTATGTATCTCACTTCTGTGTTATTTGTATTCTGGCCTACTATATAATTCTTTACTTTGGAGAAAGACCAGTTAATTGTTTTTTTTTTTTATAAATATATCAATTGACCATGCTGTCCATGTTTCGCATGGTTCTTGTAAAAAATCAGTCTCTTGAATTATTTCATTATTTCTGGAAAATTTTAATAAAATATATATATATATATATATATATATATATATATATATATAAGATATGACAACATTAAAGAGCGCATATCAAATTAAATAATATATCTGATTTATATAGACAATAACACATATACACGAATAATTATCTTTATTATAATAAAGACAATCATTGACTAATAATAACTAAAGTAGAAATATTTAATTAATTTACTGCATATTATATTTAATAGACTATAATACCTGAGAAGCTCTTCAATCACAGTAACCGGACAAAGAGGTGTGCAACCTCTTCTTTTAAAAGCTTCATTTAAATCGATGATAGAAAAACTGCATCGCATAGTATATTTCAGCCATTCATATATCAAATTATGCCAGAATTTGTATTTAGAAGTCCAATCTTGTGGATTAGCTGATTTACCGCGAAACGGTGAAAACAATGCACTCATTCTCTCTTCTTGATTCCAACATTCTGGTAGTTTTTTTGCTGGTAGCAGAAGATTGCCACTGGTGTTTTTATTGACCATCTTATTGTCAATGCTGATTTCGTTCATGAAGTCAATTATATAAAATCTCTTATAGTCTGCTTCTCAAGTTAGGTTATAAATATTGCTTGGCTATATAATAAAGGCGTTTTATCTTCGCATATGCAAATCTTTTTTCAGCTTGCTTTTCATTTTCGTTAAACTGAATGGCGAGATTTGTGCTACAAATAAACAAAAATATACATATGCGTGAGAAACATTAAAGTGAGATTGTAAATTTGATAAATTGATTAATGTCATGTAGAGATACTAGATGTCGATAAGACATTTTTATCGACAGTTTAAATGTGTCTTTTACCATCCGTAGTTTCGACTTAAAATCTCTTTCTAGTTACAATATTTGCCGACAAAGCGTTGGCGTATAAATCATAAATCTATGGATGTCGAATGTTATATTTGGTTAGTAATGAGACTAGACGAATTAAACAATGAATGAAACGTTAACGTGCATAGAGATTGAAGAAAGAAAGAAAGCTGCTAAGAAAGGAGGGAGGACACAGTTTAATCGAGTTTTAAATGAATGTAGGGAAATATTGAAATTCATGGGTATTGCTTGTGTACAGAGCCATGGTGAAGCAGAAGCTATATGTGCATATTGAAATGAGGATGAGGTACATTTATAACTTAATTTTCTTTGATAAACAAATTACTGATTATCTTAATTATAAAGAAGAAATATATTTTTAGCTTGTAGATGGATGTATAAGTCAAGACAGTGATTGCTTCTTATATGGCGCAAAAGGTGTAGTATACAGAAACTTTTGTACAAGTAGTCAAGGAAATCGTGGGGCTACAGCTGGTTCTGTAGATATCTACAATATGGAAAAGATAGAAAAGACATTGAATATAAGACCAAGTAAAATGATAGCATTGGCTTTATTGTGCGGCTGTGACTATAATGAAGGAGTGAATGGTGCTGGAAAAGAGGCTGCTTTAAAATTTTTCAAGACTGTAGACGATGAAAATGTTTTACAAAGGTTAGAATATTAGATGCATCTAAAGATTATATATTAATCAAATTTATCAAATTATTGTAACTAAATTGTTTTTATTTCCTCTCTTTTCAGGATTAAAGATTGGAGAACTGGCACAAGTTTAGATAGAATTGAGTCAGATTTATTAAATTCTGATTTATGTACAGCATGTGGTCATCAAGGAAAACTACAAAAACAAAAAATCGGGTTGTGCTGATTGTGGTACTGTTGGAAAGTGTAATGATGACTTCAGGTAAATTATTAGTGCATTACGTATCTTTGAGTTGTATATTGTACTTAATAATTAAATATATTGTACTTTAATGTACATAGAGAAAAGAGAATACTGATGATAAATAAAATATCATTGAGGAAAAAGGCACATTATGGTGAAAATTTCCCAAATCAGGAATTAATAGAATTTCTTATTAAAAAAAGATTCAGTTCCAACTAAATTGGATATAGAATGGAAGCAACCTCAAGTCAATCAATTTGTTGTAAATATATTGTTACATATATATTATAACATGTTACAAAATAATATTTTTGTTAAATATATGGTTAAATATATATAATTTTTTGTATTAGGACTTTATGGAGAAATATCTATGTTGGGAACCACAATATGCATTTGAAAAAATATTCACACTAACTACTAGATGGCAACTTTTACATCTGCCAGATTTTTTACACTTGATGAACGTTTGTCTATGTCAAACTTATTCATTCCTGATCAAATAAAAAAGATACGTAATATCAGATCTATAGCTAGTTATGAAATTATTTGGAAGAAGGAACATAGTGCAGTAGAAATGTTAAAAGAATACGAAGAGCAAATAAAGTCGAATGATAATAGAATGATGTAGAAGACAGTTTACTAACGAGTATTGAGCCACAAGACTTGGTTTTAAAATGTTACCCGGAATTAGTTGGGTCTTTTGAGAACATAGCAATAACACCGAAAAGATCGAAGCAGGAAAATACTTTGAGTAAAGTAAATAAATTAGAAATAAAGAATGTGCCTGAAAACGTTGCGACGGACATAAAAGAAATAAAATGTAGACCACAATTCGAAAGAGTTATGGAGATGGATAAGATAGATTCAAAATTGAATAATACGATTGATAGGATATTTAATGAACTTTCTCCCGATGATTTCACGAGCGAAAATGAAGATAATGATTTAAATGTGACAAATATAATAGACTATACATGTAAAAAACGAATCTTTCAATTTAGTGTAAGAAATTTGCAATCTATGGAATCTACCAACCAAGAAAATGCAGAAAATTGTCCAGAATATAAAATTGACGAATTAAAATCTTTGACATTCAAGGAAAAATATGTTTATGCTGAGGATGAAAAACAGAAATTAGATCTTGATGAATTTGGTGATATAAGTGAATTGTATGTTCCAATTAATCAAAGGATATAGAAAGAAGAAAGCAAGAAGCTTTTACAGATATGCAATCAAATAGAAAAGTCTAGTTTTGCTTTCGAAAATATTATGGACGAAACCGATAATGAAAGTATACATTTAAACACGTAATATTATATAAAATGATATTATATACTTCGGTTTTAGAAAGTTATATTTATCAAATAATAGAAAGTTCTACAATATATATAAAAATAGTTTTGTATTATATTTGTCAAATTCAGGTTTTTAAAATATAAATAAAGATACAACAATGATCAATAAAGATCAACATATCACAATACATGACAATGACACATGGGTCATATTATGCATTATTAGGTCAACTTTTAAATATATTATATCGTTATTTTATTTTTTAGAATTATAGTTAAAGAGATCACATTCCATTAAAGTAAATATTTTAATTATTTGAATTGTATTAAAAGAATACAGTTTCTCTTACTCAAAATATATATTATATAATCGCGATATATGTGTGTAATTTAGATCATATAAGAGAATCTAAGATTTATGAACATTTTTGATATCTAGTATATGCTTATCATATTTTGTAAAAGTTTGTACATTTATAAATTATGTAAGAACTTTTTATTTTTATGTATGCAACAAATCTTTTTTGTTACTTTATAAAATAACCATAAAATGAGAGAGATATTTTATTTTTTTTATATATTCTTCTATGACATTAGATTATTTCAACTATGTGTACGAAGAAGCGACAAAGTGAAATAAGAGAGGAGAAGGAGGCCTGGGGTGGCATCAGGCAACGGCGGAGCAACCATGAGGTGAATAATTTATTATTTATTTATTATTATTCCGTGATTTATATCAAATTTATCCAAATAAATAATTTTTGCACAGTGTAATTTAATACATTGTATTTATCTATAATGAGAGCAAGAGTTTGGATAAAAAACTTTCAATGTGCCTCTCTCATTAACTTCTTAGTTTTACTTTGTTTATTTTGCACTATTTTTCTATGATTAAGATATTTTTTACAATCGAGAACATATATGAGCATATTTTATATATATTTATGAATGATCATATATATAGACTTTTTTACCGGGTATTTAATTCACTAGATAATTGCAAATAAATATTTATCTTTTAGAATCATTACTTTGGATCGGAAGAAATATCTCGCATTGAGAGGATTTTTTATTATACCTATATAATTTATCGTGACTAATCAATTTTAATCGCCATCACGATTTGCGGAATGTTGCCGTGCTTCGACTATTGTATTACACAATATATTATCACGAAACTCTAATGAACACATTAAAGACAAGGTCAATTTTGTGTTGTAATTTTTCAACACAAATGCAATATAAATTAATAATTGCGTATATACAGCGGCAAAATCTTCAACTCGTAAAAAGCGTTAAATATATAATCTATTAAAAAAGCACAGATTATGATACATCTTATTGTAACTTCAATTACTCGATGCTAGTTTCTTAAACAATAAATATAAATCCTAAGGTTTATGCTCGTTGAGATCAATAAGACCATTTGAATTAACAGAAATATACGTTACATCAAATCCTTCTGCTTCCAAGGCTCTACACGAATCCAATACACATTTGAGCTCCTAGATAAGTTCAACAAGTTCATTATATCTATTAAGAAATAGGACTTATTATAAGGACGCAAATTTCTCACTATCTGGGTCGTCATAACATGATTTTTCCTTGATTTATAGAACCTTGCTACACCTTTCACAGCTATATTATTACACTCTGTCGCACTGGATGTAAATATCACTTCCTACTTGTCTGTTCCTATGAAATCTGCAATTTGCTGTTGAAAAGAAAGTACACAAATAATTTCTCATAATTATAAGATCATAAAATACAAAAGTAAATTTTGCAAGTTAAGGCACCAACTTGGCGAGCATGCTCGACTGCTGCTTCCGACTCCCAACCATACATGCGAGTTCTGGAATGTGGATTGCCATGGTACACTGTTAAATACAGCATCATTTTATCTAATACCCGAGGATCCTGCGTGATAGTACGACGTCTTAGTTTTTCACATGCATATAGATTGCATCATGTGACATCACGCTTTGAATTTACCAGCGTGGTAGTAGCTTGAGCGTCCAAATAAAAAGATCTACCCTCCGTTGGACCCTTTTTATATTCGTCCGTGATAGGAGCTACAATGTATTAATAATCGCTATTAAATATCACACTTGACGTATATAAATATGATTAAATATTGCATTGATTTTGGTACCCCAACTTACATTCATACTCGGCGACGTCTGACAAGTGCTGATCGTACGTGTGCAAATAGCGATCTTTCACGCGATGCAGTGCGGATATCAAACACCTCGTCGATCGAAACATTTTAATAGTAGACTGAAATTATTCTCATGAGGAATCATGCATTCCACGAACTCGCATGTTCTAACCTCGTGTTCTAACCAGCACCGAGCTACACTCATTTTGAAACTCCTTCATTATTGCTCTAAAATTGTAATAAGATATACGCATTAAACAATTATAATCAATGAAGAATTTCATAATCATGAATACAATTGTAATAAATTATTTATTTAATTATTAGTAATTATTTATTTTATTAATTATCATATCACGTTCATTTGCATAGTGACTTCAAACGATTTTGAATCTTCGCGCCAAATTGTTTGAGGACTGCTAGAAGGTTTTCGATAGATGTCGTGCGAGATCTTTGAATTGATTGGCTGAAACGAAATATATCGATTCGACGATCCGCCAATCACGACTGCGAAGCTTGACCAGCTCGACCAATCAGGACAAGGAAATTCTGGCGCCAACGAATTTTTCTTCCTCTTTCAGCGGAAACGTTGTGCCGTGCAGAAGCAGAAATTGCGTGCTCCGTTAATATCTGTACAGGTAAGCCGACAAAGAGATAATCAAGCCAAATAGATGTGATTATTCGCAATAGCATTGTCTTTTGAATAAATTGTGAGATAATATTGTTATATTTAATATGTTTATAGCATATTTTATAGATATTGTAAGAATAAGAAATCAAGTGACTTTTTCGGATCAGATAATCGCGGGCCATTAGATTACTTTTATCCTAACGGTCTTCCGAGTATTTGCACATTTATAGTGACGAATTCAAATTTGTACATACATTTATATAATCGAGTTTACATTGTGTCTAATGTTATTCTTATCGAAAGTTTGCTTAAAAATCTTGCATAGGAATTAATAGCAGAGTATCTCATTCTGATTGAATAAAGAATCGAACGATTCTATTAGAATTAAACAAAATATTTATATTACATTTTTATATAATAAAAACACTTATTAATATATTATTATATTGAATATGAAAGAGAAAGCTTAACTAAAAAATGTATTCTAATTAACAATTTTGCGTTTTTATTATTCATTTTATTGTTAGTAGAATATAATTTTTTACACAAGTTGCAACATCAAAATGAGAACTAACATAAACATTTATTTTACATTACTTAAATATTTCACTAGAGATTTTATTGCGTAGGATCATATATCTATATCACATTTAAATTAATATCGCTTTTGCGATCATTAGAAATTCAAAATGATACCAAAACTCTACATGGTGTATCTGTATAGAAGAGAGAGAGAAGGACTCTCCCTTATAAATTAAACAAATACAATCATGAGAATATTAGATATTATTTTTATATAAACATGCACACACACACACACACACACACACACACACACACACACACACACACACACACACGCTCACGCACGCACGCACGCACGCACGCACGCACACACACACACACACGCACACAAATTAATATAAATTTATATAATTTACAAATAATTTTTTATTTTCTTGAAGTTTTGCATATGTGCTTGTGATGTCGCAGATTTTATTAATCATCTTCAAATTTGTTTAATAATTAATGTATTTTAACTTTTATCACAACAATGAACCAACAAAATTAATATTAAAAAACATATAATAAAATAAAAAACATTACATTGTATAATATAAATAAATTTCAATTTTGGATAAATTTTAATTTAGTATTGGATTTAAAAAAGTATCGTAATTATTTGATCATAATAAAATAATACATAGGTAAATAATTATTTTGAAAAAAATAAGAAATAAAAAAAAAGATTAAAAGATCAACACATCATGTTTTAAATACAAAATTAAAATTTTCAATGTGATAAGACATTATAATCTTGCTCCTACTTTTCTGTTCATTTCTTATTAAAATATGTATTTGCATAAGTTTATAATTTAATTATTAATGAAACAACAGGTAAACAAAATGAATGATATATTAATTAAAATAGGTGTCTTTTAACTTTTAAATAATTTCTGATTTTTCCAAAGTTGTATATTATGTTTACTCTTTTAATGTTGCAAGTTTTATTAATTATTTTCAAATTCTTTTTAACCATTATTATCAATATATTAATTTTTAACAGTTAAAAATAATAACAATGATTATAAACTATTAATATAAGCAAAAAGAGACAATATATATAAATTATAAATATATAATATTTAATATATTACTTTTAATTACATATTTTTTAATAAATTAAATATGTATGAATTTTTGTTAAAAATCTAAATTTTTAATGGGTTTGATAGATATTCGTCTTGAAAAAATTGCACGGATTTTATTTTGATTTCGTTAAAACAAATTACAATTTTTAATCGACATAATACTTATGTTAGTAATTTTTTTCTTTTTTTTGCTCCTATATACTCTCTTGTAAAATTTTGAAAGTTTTTGCTTATACTTTAAGTGTGGAATAATCTGGATAATTTTCTATTATGATAAGCAAAACATACATAAAATTACTTTAATCCATCATCAATATATATATCATTATGGTACCCAAATAATAATCCTGATCCTATAAAATTAATTGTTTTGAAAGAAATGATTTTTGACATAAAATTAATTTATTAACAGATACGACAATTACTGCGGATACTATGGATGACTTGGAGATCTTCACACAAACATCATCTGGTATCGTTTATTGTCACGTCAACAATTTATTGTACAGGTTAGTGGCCTAGATCGATATATATAGTTGTTTCATTGTGATGTACCCCATGCTATCTTTACTTTGTATTAAATCTATTACATATGAGTTTTCAATGTAACTACTAAGTAGCAAACATTCATAATGCAGTGCTCTAAACATCACTTTACTTTTCCTTATATAAGATTTTTTTTCTCTTTAGTTTGGGCCATTTCGATTGTGTCCATATCTATTGTAGATGAGATTTATTTCCCTTCATAATGTTTTCGGCTTTCTGCAACTGTATACGTTGTTTTGTCATTATCACTTTTAGCAATTTATTATATTCATAGGTAAATGAAAACGTTTGACATAAAAAAAAACGATCTGTAACGAATAGCTAACGCGCCCTACAGGCGCGTTTATCTATCTCTGAGTTAAACGCGATGATTTAAGAATAATTGTGTTTTGTATGCGACCGACCAGTGATTCTACGCAATTTTGGCAGACCAAGAATGATTTTATGTATGCAGAAAACAGCAATTGCAAGGTTTCATCTTTCTAATTTTAAAATCAAATTTTTATAAATCTTTAGACGTCCTTATAAAACTCTGTCGCAAAGAAAAAATTATTGTAATTCGAAAAATATGCATTTCCGATCCTATGATCATCTGAAATATTTTGTCATTCTTAAAGTCAATAAAAAAACTGTTAAATCGATACCTGAAATAGCGAGAGATATTTCCAATGCTGTATGTACTTTATATGCATATGCACAAAAAAGAGAGTTTTTATGTCAAATGTTTTCATTTATCTATGAATATATTAAATTGCTAAAAGTGATAATGACAAAACAATTAGTTAGTTAGCGATTCTGTTACTCGTTAAACAGATAACTACATCGTTACATGTCGTTATCCGTTTAACGATTTTCAGATTTACGATTTACATTGGTACTTTGCCAATAGCTTGCACAGCATCTGTGTGAAAAAAACTTCCTTCTTTCTGTAACATTTGGAAAAACATTTTAAGAAAAACTTTCTTCTTTCTGAAACATTAAGAAAAACAAATTAAAAGAGAATTATAATAGAATAAACATAATGTTAAGGTCTTAACACTCACCTACAAATGGCGCCAACTTCTTCGATAGGCTGTTTAACACCAATCTCAGTATTCACCATCATTACAGAAACGAGCGATGTACATGGACTAATGGTTGCTTCTAATTAGTTGAGATAAATAAGACCATTTGAATTAACAGAAATATACGTTACATCATATCCTTCTGCTTCTACACGAATCCAATACACATTTGTGCTCCTAGATAAATTCAACAAGTTCATTATATCTATTAAGAAATAGGACTTATTATAAAGACGCAATTTTCTCACTATCTGAGTTGTCACATGATTTTTCCTTGATTTATAGAACCTTGCTACACCTTTCACAGCTATATTATTACACTCTGTCGCACTGGATGTAAATATCACTTCCTACTTATCTGTTCCTATGAAATCTGCAATTTTCTGTTAAAAAGAAAGTATACAAATAATTTCTCATAATTATAAGATCATAAAATACAAAAGTAAATTTTACAAGTTAAGGCACCAACTTGGCGAGCATGCTCGACTGCTGCTTCCGACTCCTAATCATACATGCGAGTTCTGGAATGTGGATTGCCATGGTATACTGTTAGATACAGCATCATTTTATCTAATACCCGAGGATCCTGCGTGATAGTACGACGTCTTAGTTTTTCACATGCATATAGATTGCATCATGTGACATCACGCTTTGAATTTACCAGCGTGGTAGTAGCTTGAGCGTCCAAATAAAAAGATCTACCCTCCGTTGGACCCTTTTTATATTCGTCCGTGATAGGAGCTACAATGTATTAATAATCGCTATTAAATATTACACTTGACGTATATAAATATGATTAAATATTGCATTGATTTTGGTACCCCAACTTACATTCATACTCGGCGACGTCTGACAAGTGCTGATCGTACGTGTGCAAATAGCGATCTTTCACGCGATGCAGTGCGGATATCAAACACCTCGTCGATCGAAACATTCTAATAGTAGACTGAAATTATTCTCATGAGGAATCATGCATTCCACGAACTCGCATGTTCTAACCTCGTGTTCTAACCAGCACCGAGCTACACTCATTTTGAAACTCCATTATTGCTCTATAATTTTAATAAGATATACGCATTAAACAATTATAATCAATGAAGAATTTCATAATCATGAATACAATTGTAATAAATTATTTATTTAATTATTAGTAATGTATTATTTATTTTATTAATTATCGTATCACGTTCATTTCCATAGTGACTTCGAACAATTTTGAATATTCGCGCCAAATTGTTTGGGGGCTAATAGAAGGTTTTCGATAGATATCGTGCGAGATTTTTGAATTGATTGGCTGAAACGAAATATATCGATTCGACGAGTATCCGCCAATCACGACTGCGAAGCTTGACCAGCTCGACCAATCAGGACAATGAAATTCTGGCGTCAACGAATTTTTCTTCCTCTTTCAGCGGAAACGTTGTGCCGTGCAGAAGCAGAAATTGCGTGCTCCGTTAATATCTGTACAGGTAAGCCGACAAAGAGATAATCAAGCCAAATAGATGTGATTATTCGCAATACCATTGTCTTTTGAATAAATTGTGAGGTAATATTGTTATATTTAATATGTTTATAGCATATTTTATAGATATTGTAAGAATAAGAAATCAAGTGACTTTTTCGGATCAGATAATCGCGGGCCATTAGATTACTTTTATCCTAACGGTCTTCCGAGTATTTGTACATTTATAGTGACGAATTCACATTTGTACATACATTTATATAATCGAGTTTACATTGTGTCTAATGTTATTCTTATCGAAAGTTTGCTTAAAAATCTTGCATAGGAATTAATAGCAGAGTATCTCATTCTGATTGAATAAAGAATTGAACGATTCTATTAGAATTAAACAAAATATTTATATTACATTTTTATATAATAAAAACACTTATTAATATATTATTATATTAAATACGAAAGAGAAAGCTAAGTAAAAAATGTATTTTAATTAACAATTTTGCGTTTTTATTATTCATTTAATTGTTAGTAGAATATAATTTTTTATACAAGTTACAACATCAAAATGGTCAATGAGAACTAACATAAACATTTATTTTACGTTACTTAAATATTTCACTAGAGATTTTATTGCGTATAGGATCATACACCTATATCACATTTAAATTAATATCGTTTTTGCGATCATTAGAAATTCAAAATGATATCAAAAACTCTACATGGTGTATCTATATAGAAGAGAAGGAGTCTCCCTTATAAAGTAAACAAATACAATCATGAGAATATTAGATATTATTTTTATATAAACATGCACGCACACACACACACACACACACACACACACACACACACACACACACACACAATTAATATAAATTTATATAATTTACAAATATTTTTTGATTTTCTTTAAGTTTTGCATATTTGCTTTTGATGTCGCAGATTTTATTACTCATCTTCAAATTTGTTTAATAATTAATGTATTTTAACTTTTATCACAACAATGATAATTAACCAACAAAATTAATATTAAAAAACATATAATAAAATAAAAAACATTACATTGTATAATATAAATAAATTTCAATTTTGGATAAATTTTAATTTAGTATTGGATTTAAAAAAGTATCGTAATTATTTGATCATAATAAAATAATACATAGGTAAATAATTATTTTGAAAAAAATAAGAAATAAAAAAAAAGATTAAAAGATCAACACATTATGCTTAAAATACAAAATTAAAATTTTCTATGTGATAAAACATTATAATCTTGCTCCTACTTTTCTGTTCATTTCTTATTAAAATATATATTTGCATAAGTTTATAATTTAATTATTAATGAAACAACAGGTAAACAAAATGAATGATATATTAATTAAAATATGTGTTTTTTAACTTTTTAATAATTTCTGATTTTTCCAAAGTTGTATATTATGTTTACTCTTTTAATGTTGCGTTTTATTAATTATTTTCAAATTCTTTTTAACCATTATTATCAATATTTGTCTTAAAAAAATTGCACGGATTTTATTTTGATTTCGTTAAAACAAATTACAATTTTTAATCTTCTTTTTAAGATTATTGAAACTAGATTTGCATATTACTCTATTAAAATAAAGGATTTATTTCTTGATATGCTTTCTTAATATAAATATGATTTAATCGACATATATTTTTGTTGATCTTGAAATTCTACATAATTGTGTTCTGATTTTTATATTGTAACTTATATCATTAATTATTTTTTTATAGATATTGGCTGATGTCTGGACGTTTAATGGCTATCGCCGAAATTCGACTAAGTTCGCAGAAATTCAGTGAGTGATTGATAAATATTAATATTCTATTATCTGTGGTCTGTACATTTTGAAATGAGATATCCGAATAAAATTTCATAACATTTTTTTAATACTAAAGAGTAGATTTTACTAGAATGGTAATAATATAAATAAATTTTTTTATAATCTTTGAATAAATTTTTAAATATTTTATTGCCAAAAATATATATCACGCATATCTTAATCAACTTTAAATTTCATATATACATATTTCAGTAGGCAATGACAATTATAAGATCTATTTTGTAACACGATAGCTACATCAGCGTGTTTTTAATTCATGCTAATCATAAAAGGTCTTATTTTTGCTCTAACACGTCTTTTTAAATTACAAAATAAAGTAAAATATAATAATATTCTTCTCTCTCTTTTTTTCTCTCTAATTTTTTTCGCGGTATCTCATTGACGTATTAAAACGTTATAATCGTTATAACGTTAAAAAGTATGTTATATTCTATACTTTTTACCTTTTTTCTGCTATTGATATTCTATATTGATCACTCCTCTCACAAATGTCATGATCGCACATGAAAGTCAAAGCCTGTGATTGTTCGGTAATTATATAAGGATAGGATGAATCAAATACATCCACTCCTAATTCGATGAGATGAAGTACAGTAACAAGTGGTTTCCAACAACCCATTGATACTCTTATTTTATCAGTAGGCAGTAAATTCTGTAAAAAATTATATAGCACCGTTATATTGAAGTATTTTAAATATTAGACAAAATTTAAAATTTATAAACTGGTATTTACAATGGTATGCTGTACTATTTGTTTAATATGTTCTATTGAAATATTCTGTGCACTTGGACCATTATTATGTAATCCATCTATAACAAATCCTGCCAAAGGTTTATCTTTTAGATAATTTATGGAATCCTCTCTGGCTTGCCAATTACAATCACCTTCTACTGGTCCTAATATTCCCTTAGATTTTAATGTATCCGAGTGCAGGCGTATATTTAAACATTGTTCTAATTAAGTTTTGCTTCGAAGAATTGCCTTTGATACTCGTTCTGCACTACTATTAATATTTGTATCTCCATCACATACAGCAACATAGAGATCTGGTTTATAAGCTTGTACAAGCTCCATATATTTATCAGCAGTAAAAACAACTCTTTCTGTTCTGGGCCAGATAGAAATAGAATCTAATTGCTGAAAGCCAGGGTTGGTAGTATACGCAGGATCTTGTATCGATAAAAAATTTATGTATTCCTGAAACAAAATTCTTTATAAGTGGAAGTTGAAATTTTAATACATATTAATATGTCGATTAATCTTTGATTATAACTTCATGCTAACAAAATCAGCGATAGACGTGCTAAACACTTTAATAACATCTGCCATTAATATGGTAGAGGGAAGTGCATGAGACGGAGAGTAGTTGTTACTCCAACGTTATCATTTTAAAGACATCTATCGTTAAATGTGGTATACGGCCACTCTAAACATTATTTTAATATAAAAAGAATAATATAAATATTATAAAAAAGATATTATGTATTTCATACCTTTGCGTAAATAAGAAGTAGAGGTGTTTCAAAAGAAACATTAGGCATTCTTTCAAATCCACTCAGAATACCAATTCGTGCAGCACAACGTGTTACAGAAGCACTAAAAAATTTCATTGTTATTATAATTTATTTTGCTATCTAATCAATTTTTTCTTAAAAGATAATAAATGATGAAGCGTGTTTAATATAACCAATAAATAAATTTTGAATTTATTGGTTATTTACGGTTATTATTATGTATTACGTTTATCGATTTTATTATACGTTTATATGATGATATTATTTAAAAATATAAAATTTATTAAAAAGCGACCTGACTGGCCAATACAAAAATTTCTACACGACGTTTCGGCCCTTGGGTACGGGCCCTTATCAAGTGTTGCTTTCAAGCTGTCGTGTAGAAATTTTTGTATTGGCCAGTCAGTTCGCTTTTTAATAAATTTTATATTTTTATTCATCACTGGCGACTTCATTTTAATTATTTGATGTTATTTAAGTTTATTATATATATTATCAAAATATAATATATATAATATATAATATAACATATCATCAAAATAAAGATTGATATAATTATATCATTAATACACTCAAAAAGTTAAATAAAAGTCAATTTTAAAATAAAAATTAATTATTTTTAATACTATTAGTAAGAAATTAACTCTTTGTTACTTTTCTAATAAAATAAAATGACTCGAGTATATAGAGTACTTTGTGATTTAAAAAAAAATCTTTTGTAATAAATTCTCAATTTTATGAATAAATGTGAATAAGTGAAACTCAAATTTAAAACATATTTGAGATACATATTAATATTCCTTTGATACACCATATATTTTTATATTACGTTAGAATTATTCTATTTTTCTTAAAAGATTTTGTATTCTATGAACTTTCTATCAATAAATTTTCACACATTTTTCATAACGTACATAAAAATTAAAATTGTGCAATAAGTCACATAATTAATTTTTTACTAGGCACAAGTGTTTCCATAATGTTAAATTTGTTAAAATCTTTTAATAATATTCATCTTGAGGTGTTTCGAACAAATAAGAAATTTAAAACATCTTTAATAGCGTACATTATAAATTACATCCTCTCTCAATATAGCTTAAAAATACACATTTCTATTCATAAATATTATTTAAATAAATATCAAACATTGAATTTCTTTAGAATAAAATCTGTTGTATATCTATTATACTTACTCTAACTTATTGTATAGTTTTTCCAAATGATTAATTAAAACCTTTCAGAACTTGAAGCCATTGCAGAACTTCGAGACCTTCCTCGGCCAGGCACGGGCATCGACCCGTTGCCGGTCACGGGCTTCGCCCACTGCCAGGCACGTCGGCGAACGCCACTGCCAGTCACGTCGGCGAACGCCACTGCCAGGTACGTCGGCGAACGCCACTGCCAGGCACGTCGGCGAACGCCACTGCCAGTCAGGTCGGCGAACGCCATTGCCACGCACGTCGGCGAACGACCGCCACTGCCAGGTACTTCGGCGAACGCCACTGCCAGGTACGTCGGCAAACGCCACTGCCAGGTACGTCGGCGAACGCCACTGCCAGGCACGTCGGCGAACGCCACTGCCAGGCACGTCGGCGAACGAACGCCACTGCCAGGTACTTCGGCGAACGCCACTGCCAGGTACGTCGGCAAACGCCACTGCCAGGTACGTCGGCAAACGCCACTGCCAGGTACGTCGGCAAACGCCACTGCCAGGTACGTCGGCGAACGCCACTGCCAGGCACGTCGGCGAACGAACGCCACTGCCAGGTACTTCGGCGAACGCCACTGCCAGGTACGTCGGCGAACGCCACTGCCAGGCACGTCGGCGAACGCCACTGCCAGGCACGTCGGCGAACGAACGCCACTGCCAGGTACTTCGGCGAACGCCACTGCCAGGTACGTCGGCAAACGCCACTGCCAGGTACGTCGGCGAACGCCACTGCCAGGTACGTCGGCGAACGCCACTGCCAGGTACGTCGGCGATCGACACTGCCAGGCACGTCGGCGAACGCTACTCCCAGGCACGTCGGCGAACGGACGCCACTGCCAGGTACGTCGGCAAACGCCACTGCCAGGTACGTCGGCGAACGCCACTGCCAGGCACGTCGGCGAACGCCACTGCCAGTCAGGTCGGCGAACGCCACTGCCACGCACGTCGGCGAACGAACGCCACTGCCAGGTACTTCGGCGAACGCCACTGCAAGGTACGTCGGCAAACGCCACTGCAAGGTACGTCGGCGAACGCCACTGCCAGGCACGTCGGCGAACGAACGCCACTGCCAGGTACTTCGGTGAACGCCACCGCCAGGTACGTCGGCAAACGCCACTGCCAGGTACGTCGGCGAACGCCACTGCCAGGCACGTCGGCGAACGAACGCCACTGCCAGGTACTTCGGCGAACGCCACTGCCAGGTACGTCGGCAAACGCCACTGCCAGGTACGTCGGCAAACGCCACTGCCAGGTACGTCGGCAAACGCCACTGCCAGGTACGTCGGCGAACGCCACTGCCAGGTACGTCGGCGAACGCCACTGCCAGGTACTTCGGCGAACGCCACTGCCAGGTACGTCGGCGAACGCCACTGCCAGGTACTTCGGCGAACGCCACTGCCAAGTACGTCGGCGAACGCCACTGCCAGGCACGTCGGCGAACGCCACTGCCAGGCACGTCGGCGAACGAACGCCACTGCCAGGTACTTCGGCGAACGCCACTGCCAGGTACGTCGGCGAACGCCACTGCCAGTCACGTCGGCGAACGCCACTGCCAGGCACGTCGGCGAACGCCACTGCCAGTCAGGTCGGCGAACACCACTGCCAGGCACGTCGGCGAACGAACGCCACTGCCAGGTACTTCGGCGAACGCCACTGCCAGGTACGTCGGCAAACGCCACTGCCAGGTACGTCGGCGAACGCCACTGCCAGGTACGTCGGCGATCGACACTGCCAGGCACGTCGGCGAACGCTACTGCCAGGCACGTCGGCGAACGAACGCCACTGCCAGGTACGTCGGCAAACGCCACTGCCAGGTACGTCGGCGAACGCCACTGCCAGGTACGTCGGCGAACGCCACTGCCAGGCACGTCGGCGAACGCCACTGCAAGGTACGTCGGCAAACGCCACTGCCAGGTACGTCGGCAAACGCCACTGCCAGGTACGTCGGCGAACGCCACTGCCAAGTACGTCGGCGAACGCCACTGCCAGGCACGTCGGCGAACGCCACTGCCAGGCACGTCGGCGAACGAACGCCACTGCCAGGTACTTCGGCGAACGCCACTGCCAGGTACGTCGGCGAACGCCACTGCCAGTCACGTCGGCGAACGCCACTGCCAGGCACGTCGGCGAACGCCACTGCCAGTCAGGTCGGCGAACACCACTGCCAGGCACGTCGGCGAACGAACGCCACTGCCAGGTACTTCGGCGAACGCCACTGCCAGGTACGTCGGCAAACGCCACTGCCAGGTACGTCGGCGAACGCCACTGCCAGGTACGTCGGCGATCGACACTGCCAGGCACGTCGGCGAACGCTACTGCCAGGCACGTCGGCGAACGAACGCCACTGCCAGGTACGTCGGCAAACGCCACTGCCAGGTACGTCGGCGAACGCCACTGCCAGGTACGTCGGCGAACGCCACTGCCAGGCACGTCGGCGAACGCCACTGCCAGTCTGGTCGGCGAACGCCAGTGCCACGCACGTCGGCGAACGAACGCCACTGCCAGGTACTTCGGCGAACGCCACTGCCAGGTACGTCGGCGAACGCCACTGCCAGGTACTTCGGCGAACGCCACTGCCAGGTACGTCGGCGAACGCCACTGCCAGGCACGTCGGCGAACGCCACTGCCAGGCACGTCGGCGAACGAACGCCACTGCCAGGTACTTCGGCGAACGCCACTGCCAGGTACGTCGGCGAACGCCACTGCCAGTCACGTCGGCGAACGCCACTGCCAGGCACGTCGGCGAACGCCACTGCCAGTCAGGTCGGCGAACACCACTGCCAGGCACGTCGGCGAACGAACGCCACTGCCAGGTACTTCGGCGAACGCCACTGCCAGGTACGTCGGCAAACGCCACTGCCAGGTACGTCGGCGAACGCCACTGCCAGGCACGTCGGCGAACGCCACTGCCAGGTACGTCGGCGATCGACACTGCCAGGCACGTCGGCGAACGCTACTCCCAGGCACGTCGGCGAACGCCACTGCCAGGTACGTCGGCGAACGCCACTGCCAGGCACGTCGGCGAACGCCACTGCCAGTCAGGTCGGCGAACGCCACTGCCACGCACGTCGGCGAACGAACGCCACTGCCAGGTACGTCGGCGAACGCCACTGCCAGGCACGTCGGCGAACGCCACTGCCAGTCAGGTCGGCGAACGCCACTGCCACGCACGTCGGCGAACGAACGCCACTGCCAGGTACTTCGGCGAACGCCACTGCAAGGTACGTCGGCAAACGCCACTGCCAGGTACGTCGGCGAACGCCACTGCCAGGTACGTCGGCGATCGACACTGCCAGGCACGTCGGCGAACGCTACTGCCAGGCACGTCGGCGAACGGACGCCACTGCCAGGTACGTCGGCAAACGCCACTGCCAGGTACGTCGGCGAACGCCACTGCCAGGCACGTCGGCGAACGCCACTGCCAGTCAGGTCGGCGAACGCCACTGCCACGCACGTCGGCGAACGAACGCCACTGCCAGGTACTTCGGCGAACGCCACTGCAAGGTACGTCGGCAAACGCCACTGCAAGGTACGTCGGCGAACGCCACTGCCAGGCACGTCGGCGAACGAACGCCACTGCCAGGTACTTCGGTGAACGCCACCGCCAGGTACGTCGGCAAACGCCACTGCCAGGTACGTCGGCAAACGCTACTGCCAGGTACGTCGGCGAACGCCACTGCCAGGCACGTCGGCGAACGAACGCCACTGCCAGGTACTTCGGCGAACGCCACTGCCAGGTACGTCGGCAAACGCCACTGCCAGGTACGTCGGCAAACGCCACTGCCAGGTACGTCGGCAAACGCCACTGCCAGGTACGTCGGCGAACGCCACTGCCAGGTACGTCGGCGAACGCCACTGCCAGGTACTTCGGCGAACGCCACTGCCAGGTACGTCGGCGAACGCCACTGCCAGGTACTTCGGCGAACGCCACTGCCAAGTACGTCGGCGAACGCCACTGCCAGGCACGTCGGCGAACGCCACTGCCAGGCACGTCGGCGAACGAACGCCACTGCCAGGTACTTCGGCGAACGCCACTGCCAGGTACGTCGGCGAACGCCACTGCCAGTCACGTCGGCGAACGCCACTGCCAGGCACGTCGGCGAACGCCACTGCCAGTCAGGTCGGCGAACACCACTGCCAGGCACGTCGGCGAACGAACGCCACTGCCAGGTACTTCGGCGAACGCCACTGCCAGGTACGTCGGCAAACGCCACTGCCAGGTACGTCGGCGAACGCCACTGCCAGGTACGTCGGCGATCGACACTGCCAGGCACGTCGGCGAACGCTACTGCCAGGCACGTCGGCGAACGAACGCCACTGCCAGGTACGTCGGCAAACGCCACTGCCAGGTACGTCGGCGAACGCCACTGCCAGGTACGTCGGCGAACGCCACTGCCAGGCACGTCGGCGAACGCCACTGCCAGTCTGGTCGGCGAACGCCAGTGCCACGCACGTCGGCGAACGAACGCCACTGCCAGGTACTTCGGCGAACGCCACTGCCAGGTACGTCGGCGAACGCCACTGCCAGGTACTTCGGCGAACGCCACTGCCAGGTACGTCGGCGAACGCCACTGCCAGGCACGTCGGCGAACGCCACTGCCAGGCACGTCGGCGAACGAACGCCACTGCCAGGTACTTCGGCGAACGCCACTGCCAGGTACGTCGGCGAACGCCACTGCCAGTCACGTCGGCGAACGCCACTGCCAGGCACGTCGGCGAACGCCACTGCCAGTCAGGTCGGCGAACACCACTGCCAGGCACGTCGGCGAACGAACGCCACTGCCAGGTACTTCGGCGAACGCCACTGCCAGGTACGTCGGCAAACGCCACTGCCAGGTACGTCGGCGAACGCCACTGCCAGGCACGTCGGCGAACGCCACTGCCAGGTACGTCGGCGATCGACACTGCCAGGCACGTCGGCGAACGCTACTCCCAGGCACGTCGGCGAACGCCACTGCCAGGTACGTCGGCGAACGCCACTGCCAGGCACGTCGGCGAACGCCACTGCCAGTCAGGTCGGCGAACGCCACTGCCACGCACGTCGGCGAACGAACGCCACTGCCAGGTACGTCGGCGAACGCCACTGCCAGGCACGTCGGCGAACGCCACTGCCAGTCAGGTCGGCGAACGCCACTGCCACGCACGTCGGCGAACGAACGCCACTGCCAGGTACTTCGGCGAACGCCACTGCAAGGTACGTCGGCAAACGCCACTGCCAGGTACGTCGGCGAACGCCACTGCCAGGTACGTCGGCGATCGACACTGCCAGGCACGTCGGCGAACGCTACTGCCAGGCACGTCGGCGAACGGACGCCACTGCCAGGTACGTCGGCAAACGCCACTGCCAGGTACGTCGGCGAACGCCACTGCCAGGCACGTCGGCGAACGCCACTGCCAGTCAGGTCGGCGAACGCCACTGCCACGCACGTCGGCGAACGAACGCCACTGCCAGGTACTTCGGCGAACGCCACTGCAAGGTACGTCGGCAAACGCCACTGCAAGGTACGTCGGCGAACGCCACTGCCAGGCACGTCGGCGAACGAACGCCACTGCCAGGTACTTCGGTGAACGCCACCGCCAGGTACGTCGGCAAACGCCACTGCCAGGTACGTCGGCAAACGCTACTGCCAGGTACGTCGGCGAACGCCACTGTCAGGCACGTCGGCGAACGAACGCCACTGCCAGGTACTTCGGCGAACGCCACTGCCAGGTACGTCGGCGAACGCCACTGCCAGTCACGTCGGCGAACGCCACTGCCAGGCACGTCGGCGAACGCCACTGCCAGTCAGGTCGGCGAACACCACTGCCAGGCACGTCGGCGAACGAACGCCACTGCCAGGTACTTCGGCGAACGCCACTGCCAGGTACGTCGGCAAACGCCACTGCCAGGTACGTCGGCGAACGCCACTGTCAGGCACGTCGGCGAACGAACGCCACTGCCAGGTACTTCGGCGAACGCCACTGCCAGGTACGTCGGCAAACGCCACTGCCAGGTACGTCGGCAAACGCTACTGCCAGGTACGTCGGCGAACGCCACTGTCAGGCACGTCGGCGAACGAACGCCACTGCCAGGTACTTCGGCGAACGCCACTGCCAGGTACGTCGGCGAACGCCACTGCCAGTCACGTCGGCGAACGCCACTGCCAGGCACGTCGGCGAACGCCACTGCCAGTCAGGTCGGCGAACACCACTGCCAGGCACGTCGGCGAACGAACGCCACTGCCAGGTACTTCGGCGAACGCCACTGCCAGGTACGTCGGCAAACGCCACTGCCAGGTACGTCGGCGAACGCCACTGCCAGGCACGTCGGCGAACGCCACTGCCAGGCACGTCGGCGAACGAACGCCACTGCCAGGTACTTCGGCGAACGCCACTGCCAGGTACGTCGGCAAACGCCACTGCCAGGTACGTCGGCGAACGCCACTGCCAGGTACGTCGGCGATCGACACTGCCAGGCACGTCGGCGAACGCTACTGCCAGGCACGTCGGCGAACGAACGCCACTGCCAGGTACGTCGGCAAACGCCACTGCCAGGTACGTCGGCGAACGCCACTGCCAGGTACGTCGGCGAACGCCACTGCCAGGCACGTCGGCGAACGCCACTGCCAGTCTGGTCGGCGAACGCCAGTGCCACGCACGTCGGCGAACGAACGCCACTGCCAGGTACTTCGGCGAACGCCACTGCAAGGTACGTCGGCAAACGCCACTGCCAGGTACGTCGGCGAACGCCACTGCCAGGTACGTCGGCGAACGCCACTGCCAGGCACGTCGGCGAACGCCATTGCCTGGCACGCGGCACGGGGGGAGGTTTTAGTGCGGTGAAAGTCCCACACTACCCGGCGGTACGGGCCGTCAGGTGTGCATTAGCATTTCCTCCTCCCTCGTAAAACAAAAAAAAAAAAAAAAAAAAAATGGTACGAGCACCGCCATTGTACATGTTCGGGCACCGCCATTGCCAGTTATTGACATAGGTTGAGTAGGAGTCCACCGTTGGCTCACCGTGGAAGCACCCTTAGGAGCACCCTAAGGAGCACCTTATCCCATATTTATCCTAATTTTTTGTAGCTCATCCATCCATATTGATTAATAACTTGACTTTACATCAGTTAAAGTAAAGTTATAATAAAATTATGTGAGATCAAAAGATATTTCGCGGATGTTTCATCGCGGAGAATTTTTTATACAGATTGTCTTAAAGCTGATTAATGCCCTTTCCATATGGGATGGTACAGTTGGTTGTACAGCTATATTTTCGCCAAGTGAAACTAAACCTATATTACAAATATCCCATTAGTTGTAAACTAAACCTATATGAAACTAAACCTATATTATAAATATCCCATTTGTATGAAATATGATAATAAATTTCACAATGTTTACCTTCCATGCGCAAGTCTTTCAAACGTTGCTCCAATTTTTTAATTTCTGGATTTGATTCAGAAACATCTACATTAGAAACATCTACATTGTCTTTATTCAATAGTTCTGCTAATTCTTTTTCCAACTCGGCATCCGAGTATGTGAGAGTCAATGTCTCAGATAAAATTGCGTGTATTTCTTGTTTCCTTTCTAAAATCTAGTCAATGAATAATAGATATTAATGTATCTTTTTTGTTACAATCACTTACTAAATATGTATAATAATGCATAATAATTTCTTACCTCATTAATATCGTCATTAATAATGTCTCTAACATCGTATTCCATTAAACCATTTTGTCCTATTTTCTTCAATACATCAGATGCAGTCTTGTAAGCAGACAATACAGCAGAATTAGAATGTGCATTTTCAATATTGGTGATTAGAGTGCGTAGGTTTGCAAGAGCTTGTGCACACTTTTCTATGGTTTTTTCCATTTCAATCTTTCTTCTTAAGCATGTTTTTGCCATCTGACGCAGTTCTTTCGCCAAATACGATTTTGCTTCATTGATAATATTAAGTTTCTCTTGCTCCATAAGTTCTATCTCTTTGATCAGCTCATTTTCTTGCTTCATCAGTTTATATGTGCCTTCTTCGACTTCTAATTTCATTTACTTTCTGTAGTAATTTTAACCAGTAATTCACTGCTTGAATTGAAATTTTTTCTGAAAACAACCTTTTTCCTATGCCTTAACCATTCCAATACTAATCTCACTGTATCCTCTGAAATCTGTTTCTTAGTTTTGCTCTTGCAATATTGTACTACTTCAGAGATTGGGAATAAAACATTGTTCTTTTTAATGTCAGCAATGGAAAGAATATCACCCAATTCCCGAACAATTCGCAAGTGTATGTATCTCACTTCTGTGTTATTTGTATTCTGGCCTACTATATAATTCTTTACTTTGGAGAAAGACCAGTTAATTGTTTTTTTTTTTTATAAATATATCAATTGACCATGCTGTCCATGTTTCGCATGGTTCTTGTAAAAAATCAGTCTCTTGAATTATTTCATTATTTCTGGAAAATTTTAATAAATATATATATATATATATATATATATATATATTAAGATATGACAACATTAAAGAGCGCATATCAAATTAAATAATATATCTGATTTATATAGACAATAACACATATACACGAATAATTATCTTTATTATAATAAAGACAATCATTGACTAATAATAACTAAAGTAGAAATATTTAATTAATTTACTGCATATTATATTTAATAGACTATAATACCTGAGAAGCTCTTCAATCACAGTAACCGGACAAAGAGGTGTGCAACCTCTTCTTTTAAAAGCTTCATTTAAATCGATGATAGAAAAACTGCATCGCATAGTATATTTCAGCCATTCATATATCAAATTATGCCAGAATTTGTATTTAGAAGTCCAATCTTGTGGATTAGCTGATTTACCGCGAAACGGTGAAAACAATGCACTCATTCTCTCTTCTTGATTCCAACATTCTGGTAGTTTTTTTGCTGGTAGCAGAAGATTGCCACTGGTGTTTTTATTGACCATCTTATTGTCAATGCTGATTTCGTTCATGAAGTCAATTATATAAAATCTCTTATAGTCTGCTTCTCAAGTTAGGTTATAAATATTGCTTGGCTATATAATAAAGGCGTTTTATCTTCGCATATGCAAATCTTTTTTCAGCTTGCTTTTCATTTTCGTTAAACTGAATGGCGAGATTTGTGCTACAAATAAACAAAAATATACATATGCGTGAGAAACATTAAAGTGAGATTGTAAATTTGATAAATTGATTAATGTCATGTAGAGATACTAGATGTCGATAAGACATTTTTATCGACAGTTTAAATGTGTCTTTTACCATCCGTAGTTTCGACTTAAAATCTCTTTCTAGTTACAATATTTGCCGACAAAGCGTTGGCGTATAAATCATAAATCTATGGATGTCGAATGTTATATTTGGTTAGTAATGAGACTAGACGAATTAAACAATGAATGAAACGTTAACGTGCATAGAGATTGAAGAAAGAAAGAAAGCTGCTAAGAAAGGAGGGAGGACACAGTTTAATCGAGATTTAAATGAATGTAGGGAAATATTGAAATTCATGGGTATTGCTTGTGTACAGAGCCATGGTGAAGCAGAAGCTATATGTGCATATTGAAATGAGGATGAGGTACATTTATAACTTAATTTTCTTTGATAAACAAATTACTGATTATCTTAATTATAAAGAAGAAATATATTTTTAGCTTGTAGATGGATGTATAAGTCAAGACAGTGATTGCTTCTTATATGGCGCAAAAGGTGTAGTATACAGAAACTTTTGTACAAGTAGTCAAGGAAATCGTGGGGCTACAGCTGGTTCTGTAGATATCTACAATATGGAAAAGATAGAAAAGACATTGAATATAAGACCAAGTAAAATGATAGCATTGGCTTTATTGTGCGGCTGTGACTATAATGAAGGAGTGAATGGTGCTGGAAAAGAGGCTGCTTTAAAATTTTTCAAGACTGTAGACGATGAAAATGTTTTACAAAGGTTAGAATATTAGATGCATCTAAAGATTATATATTAATCAAATTTATCAAATTATTGTAACTAAATTGTTTTTATTTCCTCTCTTTTCAGGATTAAAGATTGGAGAACTGGCACAAGTTTAGATAGAATTGAGTCAGATTTATTAAATTCTGATTTATGTACAGCATGTGGTCATCAAGGAAAACTACAAAAACAAAAAATCGGGTTGTGCTGATTGTGGTACTGTTGGAAAGTGTAATGATGACTTCAGGTAAATTATTAGTGCATTACGTATCTTTGAGTTGTATATTGTACTTAATAATTAAATATATTGTACTTTAATGTACATAGAGAAAAGAGAATACTGATGATAAATAAAATATCATTGAGGAAAAAGGCACATTATGGTGAAAATTTCCCAAATCAGGAATTAATAGAATTTCTTATTAAAAAAAGATTCAGTTCCAACTAAATTGGATATAGAATGGAAGCAACCTCAAGTCAATCAATTTGTTGTAAATATATTGTTACATATATATTATAACATGTTACAAAATAATATTTTTGTTAAATATATGGTTAAATATATATAATTTTTTGTATTAGGACTTTATGGAGAAATATCTATGTTGGGAACCACAATATGCATTTGAAAAAATATTCACACTAACTACTAGATGGCAACTTTTACATCTGCCAGATTTTTTACACTTGATGAACGTTTGTCTATGTCAAACTTATTCATTCCTGATCAAATAAAAAAGATACGTAATATCAGATCTATAGCTAGTTATGAAATTATTTGGAAGAAGGAACATAGTGCAGTAGAAATGTTAAAAGAATACGAAGAGCAAATAAAGTCGAATGATAATAGAATGATGTAGAAGACAGTTTACTAACGAGTATTGAGCCACAAGACTTGGTTTTAAAATGTTACCCGGAATTAGTTGGGTCTTTTGAGAACATAGCAATAACACCGAAAAGATCGAAGCAGGAAAATACTTTGAGTAAAGTAAATAAATTAGAAATAAAGAATGTGCCTGAAAACGTTGCGACGGACATAAAAGAAATAAAATGTAGACCACAATTCGAAAGAGTTATGGAGATGGATAAGATAGATTCAAAATTGAATAATACGATTGATAGGATATTTAATGAACTTTCTCCCGATGATTTCACGAGCGAAAATGAAGATAATGATTTAAATGTGACAAATATAATAGACTATACATGTAAAAAACGAATCTTTCAATTTAGTGTAAGAAATTTGCAATCTATGGAATCTACCAACCAAGAAAATGCAGAAAATTGTCCAGAATATAAAATTGACGAATTAAAATCTTTGACATTCAAGGAAAAATATGTTTATGCTGAGGATGAAAAACAGAAATTAGATCTTGATGAATTTGGTGATATAAGTGAATTGTATGTTCCAATTAATCAAAGGATATAGAAAGAAGAAAGCAAGAAGCTTTTACAGATATGCAATCAAATAGAAAAGTCTAGTTTTGCTTTCGAAAATATTATGGACGAAACCGATAATGAAAGTATACATTTAAACACGTAATATTATATAAAATGATATTATATACTTCGGTTTTAGAAAGTTATATTTATCAAATAATAGAAAGTTCTACAATATATATAAAAATAGTTTTGTATTATATTTGTCAAATTCAGGTTTTTAAAATATAAATAAAGATACAACAATGATCAATAAAGATCAACATATCACAATACATGACAATGACACATGGGTCATATTATGCATTATTAGGTCAACTTTTAAATATATTATATCGTTATTTTATTTTTTAGAATTATAGTTAAAGAGATCACATTCCATTAAAGTAAATATTTTAATTATTTGAATTGTATTAAAAGAATACAGTTTCTCTTACTCAAAATATATATTATATAATCGCGATATATGTGTGTAATTTAGATCATATAAGAGAATCTAAGATTTATGAACATTTTTGATATCTAGTATATGCTTATCATATTTTGTAAAAGTTTGTACATTTATAAATTATGTAAGAACTTTTTATTTTTATGTATGCAACAAATCTTTTTTGTTACTTTATAAAATAACCATAAAATGAGAGAGATATTTTATTTTTTTTATATATTCTTCTATGACATTAGATTATTTCAACTATGTGTACGAAGAAGCGACAAAGTGAAATAAGAGAGGAGAAGGAGGCCTGGGGTGGCATCAGGCAACGGCGGAGCAACCATGAGGTGAATAATTTATTATTTATTTATTATTATTACGTGATTTATATCAAATTTATCCAAATAAATAATTTTTGCACAGTGTAATTTAATACATTGTATTTATCTATAATGAGAGCAAGAGTTTGGATAAAAAACTTTCAATGTGCCTCTCTCATTAACTTCTTAGTTTTACTTTGTTTATTTTGCACTATTTTTCTATGATTAAGATATTTTTTACAATCGAGAACATATATGAGCATATTTTATATATATTTATGAATGATCATATATATAGACTTTTTTACCGGGTATTTAATTCACTAGATAATTGCAAATAAATATTTATCTTTTAGAATCATTACTTTGGATCGGAAGAAATATCTCGCATTGAGAGGATTTTTTATTATACCTATATAATTTATCGTGACTAATCAATTTTAATCGCCATCACGATTTGCGGAATGTTGCCGTGCTTCGACTATTGTATTTAAAGACACAATATATTATCACGAAACTCTAATGAACACATTAAAGACAAGGTCAATTTTGTGTTGTAATTTTTCAACACAAATGCAATATAAATTAATAATTGCGTATATACAGCGGCAAAATCTTCAACTCGTAAAAAGCGTTAAATATATAATCTATTAAAAAAGCACAGATTATGATACATCTTATTGTAACTTCAATTACTCGATGCTAGTTTCTTAAACAATAAATATAAATCCTAAGGTTTATGCTCGTTGAGATCAATAAGACCATTTGAATTAACAGAAATATACGTTACATCAAATCCTTCTGCTTCCAAGGCTCTACACGAATCCAATACACATTTGAGCTCCTAGATAAGTTCAACAAGTTCATTATATCTATTAAGAAATAGGACTTATTATAAGGACGCAAATTTCTCACTATCTGGGTCGTCATAACATGATTTTTCCTTGATTTATAGAACCTTGCTACACCTTTCACAGCTATATTATTACACTCTGTCGCACTGGATGTAAATATCACTTCCTACTTGT
Organism: Lasius fuliginosus; assembly: GCA_949152495.1. Classification (NCBI taxonomy): domain Eukaryota; kingdom Metazoa; phylum Arthropoda; class Insecta; order Hymenoptera; family Formicidae; genus Lasius; species Lasius fuliginosus. The sequence goes on along the minus strand of OX424456.1, from coordinate 2,992,366 downwards.
CTGTTCCTATGAAATCTGCAATTTGCTGTTGAAAAGAAAGTACACAAATAATTTCTCATAATTATAAGATCATAAAATACAAAAGTAAATTTTGCAAGTTAAGGCACCAACTTGGCGAGCATGCTCGACTGCTGCTTCCGACTCCCAACCATACATGCGAGTTCTGGAATGTGGATTGCCATGGTACACTGTTAAATACAGCATCATTTTATCTAATACCCGAGGATCCTGCGTGATAGTACGACGTCTTAGTTTTTCACATGCATATAGATTGCATCATGTGACATCACGCTTTGAATTTACCAGCGTGGTAGTAGCTTGAGCGTCCAAATAAAAAGATCTACCCTCCGTTGGACCCTTTTTATATTCGTCCGTGATAGGAGCTACAATGTATTAATAATCGCTATTAAATATCACACTTGACGTATATAAATATGATTAAATATTGCATTGATTTTGGTACCCCAACTTACATTCATACTCGGCGACGTCTGACAAGTGCTGATCGTACGTGTGCAAATAGCGATCTTTCACGCGATGCAGTGCGGATATCAAACACCTCGTCGATCGAAACATTTTAATAGTAGACTGAAATTATTCTCATGAGGAATCATGCATTCCACGAACTCGCATGTTCTAACCTCGTGTTCTAACCAGCACCGAGCTACACTCATTTTGAAACTCCTTCATTATTGCTCTAAAATTGTAATAAGATATACGCATTAAACAATTATAATCAATGAAGAATTTCATAATCATGAATACAATTGTAATAAATTATTTATTTAATTATTAGTAATTATTTATTTTATTAATTATCATATCACGTTCATTTGCATAGTGACTTCAAACGATTTTGAATCTTCGCGCCAAATTGTTTGAGGACTGCTAGAAGGTTTTCGATAGATGTCGTGCGAGATCTTTGAATTGATTGGCTGAAACGAAATATATCGATTCGACGATCCGCCAATCACGACTGCGAAGCTTGACCAGCTCGACCAATCAGGACAAGGAAATTCTGGCGCCAACGAATTTTTCTTCCTCTTTCAGCGGAAACGTTGTGCCGTGCAGAAGCAGAAATTGCGTGCTCCGTTAATATCTGTACAGGTAAGCCGACAAAGAGATAATCAAGCCAAATAGATGTGATTATTCGCAATAGCATTGTCTTTTGAATAAATTGTGAGATAATATTGTTATATTTAATATGTTTATAGCATATTTTATAGATATTGTAAGAATAAGAAATCAAGTGACTTTTTCGGATCAGATAATCGCGGGCCATTAGATTACTTTTATCCTAACGGTCTTCCGAGTATTTGCACATTTATAGTGACGAATTCAAATTTGTACATACATTTATATAATCGAGTTTACATTGTGTCTAATGTTATTCTTATCGAAAGTTTGCTTAAAAATCTTGCATAGGAATTAATAGCAGAGTATCTCATTCTGATTGAATAAAGAATCGAACGATTCTATTAGAATTAAACAAAATATTTATATTACATTTTTATATAATAAAAACACTTATTAATATATTATTATATTGAATATGAAAGAGAAAGCTTAACTAAAAAATGTATTCTAATTAACAATTTTGCGTTTTTATTATTCATTTTATTGTTAGTAGAATATAATTTTTTACACAAGTTGCAACATCAAAATGAGAACTAACATAAACATTTATTTTACATTACTTAAATATTTCACTAGAGATTTTATTGCGTAGGATCATATATCTATATCACATTTAAATTAATATCGCTTTTGCGATCATTAGAAATTCAAAATGATACCAAAACTCTACATGGTGTATCTGTATAGAAGAGAGAGAGAAGGACTCTCCCTTATAAATTAAACAAATACAATCATGAGAATATTAGATATTATTTTTATATAAACATGCACACACACACACACACACACACACACACACACACACACACACACACACACACGCTCACGCACGCACGCACGCACGCACGCACACACACACACACACGCACACAAATTAATATAAATTTATATAATTTACAAATAATTTTTTATTTTCTTGAAGTTTTGCATATGTGCTTGTGATGTCGCAGATTTTATTAATCATCTTCAAATTTGTTTAATAATTAATGTATTTTAACTTTTATCACAACAATGATAATTAACCAACAAAATTAATATTAAAAAACATATAATAAAATAAAAAACATTACATTGTATAATATAAATAAATTTCAATTTTGGATAAATTTTAATTTAGTATTGGATTTAAAAAAGTATCGTAATTATTTGATCATAATAAAATAATACATAGGTAAATAATTATTTTGAAAAAAATAAGAAATAAAAAAAAAGATTAAAAGATCAACACATCATGTTTTAAATACAAAATTAAAATTTTCAATGTGATAAGACATTATAATCTTGCTCCTACTTTTCTGTTCATTTCTTATTAAAATATGTATTTGCATAAGTTTATAATTTAATTATTAATGAAACAACAGGTAAACAAAATGAATGATATATTAATTAAAATAGGTGTCTTTTAACTTTTAAATAATTTCTGATTTTTCCAAAGTTGTATATTATGTTTACTCTTTTAATGTTGCAAGTTTTATTAATTATTTTCAAATTCTTTTTAACCATTATTATCAATATATTAATTTTTAACAGTTAAAAATAATAACAATGATTATAAACTATTAATATAAGCAAAAAGAGACAATATATATAAATTATAAATATATAATATTTAATATATTACTTTTAATTACATATTTTTTAATAAATTAAATATGTATGAATTTTTGTTAAAAATCTAAATTTTTAATGGGTTTGATAGATATTCGTCTTGAAAAAATTGCACGGATTTTATTTTGATTTCGTTAAAACAAATTACAATTTTTAATCGACATAATACTTATGTTAGTAATTTTTTTCTTTTTTTTGCTCCTATATACTCTCTTGTAAAATTTTGAAAGTTTTTGCTTATACTTTAAGTGTGGAATAATCTGGATAATTTTCTATTATGATAAGCAAAACATACATAAAATTACTTTAATCCATCATCAATATATATATCATTATGGTACCCAAATAATAATCCTGATCCTATAAAATTAATTGTTTTGAAAGAAATGATTTTTGACATAAAATTAATTTATTAACAGATACGACAATTACTGCGGATACTATGGATGACTTGGAGATCTTCACACAAACATCATCTGGTATCGTTTATTGTCACGTCAACAATTTATTGTACAGGTTAGTGGCCTAGATCGATATATATAGTTGTTTCATTGTGATGTACCCCATGCTATCTTTACTTTGTATTAAATCTATTACATATGAGTTTTCAATGTAACTACTAAGTAGCAAACATTCATAATGCAGTGCTCTAAACATCACTTTACTTTTCCTTATATAAGATTTTTTTTCTCTTTAGTTTGGGCCATTTCGATTGTGTCCATATCTATTGTAGATGAGATTTATTTCCCTTCATAATGTTTTCGGCTTTCTGCAACTGTATACGTTGTTTTGTCATTATCACTTTTAGCAATTTATTATATTCATAGGTAAATGAAAACGTTTGACATAAAAAAAAACGATCTGTAACGAATAGCTAACGCGCCCTACAGGCGCGTTTATCTATCTCTGAGTTAAACGCGATGATTTAAGAATAATTGTGTTTTGTATGCGACCGACCAGTGATTCTACGCAATTTTGGCAGACCAAGAATGATTTTATGTATGCAGAAAACAGCAATTGCAAGGTTTCATCTTTCTAATTTTAAAATCAAATTTTTATAAATCTTTAGACGTCCTTATAAAACTCTGTCGCAAAGAAAAAATTATTGTAATTCGAAAAATATGCATTTCCGATCCTATGATCATCTGAAATATTTTGTCATTCTTAAAGTCAATAAAAAAACTGTTAAATCGATACCTGAAATAGCGAGAGATATTTCCAATGCTGTATGTACTTTATATGCATATGCACAAAAAAGAGAGTTTTTATGTCAAATGTTTTCATTTATCTATGAATATATTAAATTGCTAAAAGTGATAATGACAAAACAATTAGTTAGTTAGCGATTCTGTTACTCGTTAAACAGATAACTACATCGTTACATGTCGTTATCCGTTTAACGATTTTCAGATTTACGATTTACATTGGTACTTTGCCAATAGCTTGCACAGCATCTGTGTGAAAAAAACTTCCTTCTTTCTGTAACATTTGGAAAAACATTTTAAGAAAAACTTTCTTCTTTCTGAAACATTAAGAAAAACAAATTAAAAGAGAATTATAATAGAATAAACATAATGTTAAGGTCTTAACACTCACCTACAAATGGCGCCAACTTCTTCGATAGGCTGTTTAACACCAATCTCAGTATTCACCATCATTACAGAAACGAGCGATGTACATGGACTAATGGTTGCTTCTAATTAGTTGAGATAAATAAGACCATTTGAATTAACAGAAATATACGTTACATCATATCCTTCTGCTTCTACACGAATCCAATACACATTTGTGCTCCTAGATAAATTCAACAAGTTCATTATATCTATTAAGAAATAGGACTTATTATAAAGACGCAATTTTCTCACTATCTGAGTTGTCACATGATTTTTCCTTGATTTATAGAACCTTGCTACACCTTTCACAGCTATATTATTACACTCTGTCGCACTGGATGTAAATATCACTTCCTACTTATCTGTTCCTATGAAATCTGCAATTTTCTGTTAAAAAGAAAGTATACAAATAATTTCTCATAATTATAAGATCATAAAATACAAAAGTAAATTTTACAAGTTAAGGCACCAACTTGGCGAGCATGCTCGACTGCTGCTTCCGACTCCTAATCATACATGCGAGTTCTGGAATGTGGATTGCCATGGTATACTGTTAGATACAGCATCATTTTATCTAATACCCGAGGATCCTGCGTGATAGTACGACGTCTTAGTTTTTCACATGCATATAGATTGCATCATGTGACATCACGCTTTGAATTTACCAGCGTGGTAGTAGCTTGAGCGTCCAAATAAAAAGATCTACCCTCCGTTGGACCCTTTTTATATTCGTCCGTGATAGGAGCTACAATGTATTAATAATCGCTATTAAATATTACACTTGACGTATATAAATATGATTAAATATTGCATTGATTTTGGTACCCCAACTTACATTCATACTCGGCGACGTCTGACAAGTGCTGATCGTACGTGTGCAAATAGCGATCTTTCACGCGATGCAGTGCGGATATCAAACACCTCGTCGATCGAAACATTCTAATAGTAGACTGAAATTATTCTCATGAGGAATCATGCATTCCACGAACTCGCATGTTCTAACCTCGTGTTCTAACCAGCACCGAGCTACACTCATTTTGAAACTCCATTATTGCTCTATAATTTTAATAAGATATACGCATTAAACAATTATAATCAATGAAGAATTTCATAATCATGAATACAATTGTAATAAATTATTTATTTAATTATTAGTAATGTATTATTTATTTTATTAATTATCGTATCACGTTCATTTCCATAGTGACTTCGAACAATTTTGAATATTCGCGCCAAATTGTTTGGGGGCTAATAGAAGGTTTTCGATAGATATCGTGCGAGATTTTTGAATTGATTGGCTGAAACGAAATATATCGATTCGACGAGTATCCGCCAATCACGACTGCGAAGCTTGACCAGCTCGACCAATCAGGACAATGAAATTCTGGCGTCAACGAATTTTTCTTCCTCTTTCAGCGGAAACGTTGTGCCGTGCAGAAGCAGAAATTGCGTGCTCCGTTAATATCTGTACAGGTAAGCCGACAAAGAGATAATCAAGCCAAATAGATGTGATTATTCGCAATACCATTGTCTTTTGAATAAATTGTGAGGTAATATTGTTATATTTAATATGTTTATAGCATATTTTATAGATATTGTAAGAATAAGAAATCAAGTGACTTTTTCGGATCAGATAATCGCGGGCCATTAGATTACTTTTATCCTAACGGTCTTCCGAGTATTTGTACATTTATAGTGACGAATTCACATTTGTACATACATTTATATAATCGAGTTTACATTGTGTCTAATGTTATTCTTATCGAAAGTTTGCTTAAAAATCTTGCATAGGAATTAATAGCAGAGTATCTCATTCTGATTGAATAAAGAATTGAACGATTCTATTAGAATTAAACAAAATATTTATATTACATTTTTATATAATAAAAACACTTATTAATATATTATTATATTAAATACGAAAGAGAAAGCTAAGTAAAAAATGTATTTTAATTAACAATTTTGCGTTTTTATTATTCATTTAATTGTTAGTAGAATATAATTTTTTATACAAGTTACAACATCAAAATGGTCAATGAGAACTAACATAAACATTTATTTTACGTTACTTAAATATTTCACTAGAGATTTTATTGCGTATAGGATCATACACCTATATCACATTTAAATTAATATCGTTTTTGCGATCATTAGAAATTCAAAATGATATCAAAAACTCTACATGGTGTATCTATATAGAAGAGAAGGAGTCTCCCTTATAAAGTAAACAAATACAATCATGAGAATATTAGATATTATTTTTATATAAACATGCACGCACACACACACACACACACACACACACACACACACACACACACACACACACAATTAATATAAATTTATATAATTTACAAATATTTTTTGATTTTCTTTAAGTTTTGCATATTTGCTTTTGATGTCGCAGATTTTATTACTCATCTTCAAATTTGTTTAATAATTAATGTATTTTAACTTTTATCACAACAATGATAATTAACCAACAAAATTAATATTAAAAAACATATAATAAAATAAAAAACATTACATTGTATAATATAAATAAATTTCAATTTTGGATAAATTTTAATTTAGTATTGGATTTAAAAAAGTATCGTAATTATTTGATCATAATAAAATAATACATAGGTAAATAATTATTTTGAAAAAAATAAGAAATAAAAAAAAAGATTAAAAGATCAACACATTATGCTTAAAATACAAAATTAAAATTTTCTATGTGATAAAACATTATAATCTTGCTCCTACTTTTCTGTTCATTTCTTATTAAAATATATATTTGCATAAGTTTATAATTTAATTATTAATGAAACAACAGGTAAACAAAATGAATGATATATTAATTAAAATATGTGTTTTTTAACTTTTTAATAATTTCTGATTTTTCCAAAGTTGTATATTATGTTTACTCTTTTAATGTTGCGTTTTATTAATTATTTTCAAATTCTTTTTAACCATTATTATCAATATTTGTCTTAAAAAAATTGCACGGATTTTATTTTGATTTCGTTAAAACAAATTACAATTTTTAATCTTCTTTTTAAGATTATTGAAACTAGATTTGCATATTACTCTATTAAAATAAAGGATTTATTTCTTGATATGCTTTCTTAATATAAATATGATTTAATCGACATATATTTTTGTTGATCTTGAAATTCTACATAATTGTGTTCTGATTTTTATATTGTAACTTATATCATTAATTATTTTTTTATAGATATTGGCTGATGTCTGGACGTTTAATGGCTATCGCCGAAATTCGACTAAGTTCGCAGAAATTCGGTGAGTGATTGATAAATATTAATATTCTATTATCTGTGGTCTGTACATTTTGAAATGAGATATCCGAATAAAATTTCATAACATTTTTTTAATACTAAAGAGTAGATTTTACTAGAATGGTAATAATATAAATAAATTTTTTTATAATCTTTGAATAAATTTTTAAATATTTTATTGCCAAAAATATATATCACGCATATCTTAATCAACTTTAAATTTCATATATACATATTTCAGTAGGCAATGACAATTATAAGATCTATTTTGTAACACGATAGCTACATCAGCGTGTTTTTAATTCATGCTAATCATAAAAGGTCTTATTTTTGCTCTAACACGTCTTTTTAAATTACAAAATAAAGTAAAATATAATAATATTCTTCTCTCTCTTTTTTTCTCTCTAATTTTTTTCGCGGTATCTCATTGACGTATTAAAACGTTATAATCGTTATAACGTTAAAAAGTATGTTATATTCTATACTTTTTACCTTTTTTCTGCTATTGATATTCTATATTGATCACTCCTCTCACAAATGTCATGATCGCACATGAAAGTCAAAGCCTGTGATTGTTCGGTAATTATATAAGGATAGGATGAATCAAATACATCCACTCCTAATTCGATGAGATGAAGTACAGTAACAAGTGGTTTCCAACAACCCATTGATACTCTTATTTTATCAGTAGGCAGTAAATTCTGTAAAAAATTATATAGCACCGTTATATTGAAGTATTTTAAATATTAGACAAAATTTAAAATTTATAAACTGGTATTTACAATGGTATGCTGTACTATTTGTTTAATATGTTCTATTGAAATATTCTGTGCACTTGGACCATTATTATGTAATCCATCTATAACAAATCCTGCCAAAGGTTTATCTTTTAGATAATTTATGGAATCCTCTCTGGCTTGCCAATTACAATCACCTTCTACTGGTCCTAATATTCCCTTAGATTTTAATGTATCCGAGTGCAGGCGTATATTTAAACATTGTTCTAATTAAGTTTTGCTTCGAAGAATTGCCTTTGATACTCGTTCTGCACTACTATTAATATTTGTATCTCCATCACATACAGCAACATAGAGATCTGGTTTATAAGCTTGTACAAGCTCCATATATTTATCAGCAGTAAAAACAACTCTTTCTGTTCTGGGCCAGATAGAAATAGAATCTAATTGCTGAAAGCCAGGGTTGGTAGTATACGCAGGATCTTGTATCGATAAAAAATTTATGTATTCCTGAAACAAAATTCTTTATAAGTGGAAGTTGAAATTTTAATACATATTAATATGTCGATTAATCTTTGATTATAACTTCATGCTAACAAAATCAGCGATAGACGTGCTAAACACTTTAATAACATCTGCCATTAATATGGTAGAGGGAAGTGCATGAGACGGAGAGTAGTTGTTACTCCAACGTTATCATTTTAAAGACATCTATCGTTAAATGTGGTATACGGCCACTCTAAACATTATTTTAATATAAAAAGAATAATATAAATATTATAAAAAAGATATTATGTATTTCATACCTTTGCGTAAATAAGAAGTAGAGGTGTTTCAAAAGAAACATTAGGCATTCTTTCAAATCCACTCAGAATACCAATTCGTGCAGCACAACGTGTTACAGAAGCACTAAAAAATTTCATTGTTATTATAATTTATTTTGCTATCTAATCAATTTTTTCTTAAAAGATAATAATAAATGATGAAGCGTGTTTAATATAACCAATAAATAAATTTTGAATTTATTGATTATTTACGGTTATTATTATATATTACGTTTATTGATTTTATTATACGTTTATATGATGATATTATTTAAAAATATAAAATTTATTAAAAAGCGACCTGACTAGCCAATACAAAAATTTCTACACGACGTTTCGGCCCTTGGGTACGGGCCCTTATCAAGTGTTGCTTTCAAGCTGTCGTGTAGAAATTTTTGTATTGGCCTGTCAGGTCGCTTTTTAATAAATTTTATATTTTTATTCATCACTGGCGACTTCATTTTAATTATTTAATGTTATTTAAGTTTATTATATATATTTTCAAAATATAATATATATAATATATAATATAACATATCAAAATAAAGATTTATATAATTATATCATTAATACACTCAAAAAGTTAAATAAAAGTTAATTTTAAAATAAAAATTAATTATTTTTAATACTATTAGTAAGAATTTAACTTTTTGTTACTTTTCTAATAAAATAAAATGACTCGACTATATAGAGTATTTTGTGATTTAAAAAAAAAATCTTTTGCAATAAATTCTCAATTTTTTATGAGTAAATGTGAATAAGTGACTCAAATTTAAAACATATTTGAGATACATATAATTAAAATTGTACAATAAGTCACATAATTAATTTTTTACTTGGCAACAGTGCTTCCATAATGTTAAATTTGTTAAAATCTTTTAATAATATTCATCTTGAGGTGTTTTGAACAAATAAGAAATTTAAAACATCTTTAATAGCGTACATTATAAATTACATCCTCTCTCAATATAGCTTAAAAATACACATTTCTATTCATAAATATTATTTATATAAATATCAAACATTGAATTTCGTTAGAATAAAATCTGTTGTATATTTATTATACTTACTCCATATTATTGTACAGTTTTTCCAAATGATTAATTAAAACCTTTCAGAACTTCAAGCCATTGCAGAACTTCGAGACCTTCCAGGACTTCCTCGGCCAGGCACGGGCTTCGCCCATTGTCAGGCACGGGCATCGCCCCGTTGCCGGGCACGGGCATAGCCTCCTTGCCGGTCACGGGCATCGCCCAGATGCCGGGCACGGGCATCGCCCCCTTGCCGGGCACGGGCATCGCCCTTTGCCTGGTACGGGCACAGGGGGGAGGTTTTAGTGCGGTGAAAGTCCCACACTACGCGGCGGTACGGGCCGTTGGGTGTGCATTAGCATTTCCTCCTCCCTCGTAAAAAAAAAAAAAAAAAAATATAGGCACCGCCATTGCCTGGTGGAAGCACCCTGAGGAGCATCGGGGGAGCACCGTAGGAGCACTTTGAGGAGCACTGTGGGAGCACCCTGAGGATATCAATATCCATAAATTATTTAATGATATGAAACGTTACAGTTACATAGCAAATTTTATTAAAATGCAAATTGATAATGCATTACACATATATGTCAGATATATTCAAGAAAATTTAAATAAATTCAACTATAATTAGTTAAGATGTAATGTTTCGTAACTTTTGACCATGTTATGTCTAGAATTATTGAGAATAAAATATAAGAATATTAAGTAATGCATTATTATTTGTACACATTGTTTAAAACATAGTTTTATATAGGGATAGAAAAGTGTTTCCTGCATATATAAATACAGAATAATATCCATTGTCAATTATATGCGTCTCTGACAGCGATATATATATATATATATATATGGAAAAGAATTTTTAATTAACTGTATTAACATGAATCGCTAACATTAATTTGGAGAACAGGGAACACTATGTCAACGTTGTGGAGCTGCTTTTGGATTTGGTATTTTAATCAGTAAACCTTGAATCTCATTCTTTATATCATATCTCTTATTTTGTAACAATATATACAATATTTACAATATGTGTGATACAGAAATGGAATTTGTAACTTTGTAAAACGAGTGCAACCTGTAACATAAATTATAAAATATATATAAAAAAATATTCCTAGGTACAATTAGCGTGTTTATATTAGGTCTAATTGTAAGTAAGAAAAGAAGTATGCACACACGCACACATTAAAACAATCCAAATATCATAAATAATAAAAAGATTTTCAATATTTGTCAAAAATGAAAGTATACGTTTAAATTTGTGCATACATTTTAGTTTCATTAATTAAAAAATGTAAAACTATATATTATTCTTTATACATACTTCCTACGACTGAAGAAAGAACATGAAAATCCAAATACTTTAACATTAGTTGTCTGATCAAAATCATCCATTTGATTTGAGTAATTGCAGGAGAATACGTTGCACTTCTTGATCTGCTGCAGCTTGTATGTCTAATCTTTTTGTAGTAATAGGATTTATTTATCAACAAATATTATGACTGATGAGTTTTCCTTAGCCAAACAAAACACATCTTGTAGCATTTGTAGTCCTTCGTTCAAATACTTTTACACAAATTCTATTACACAAATGAAGGCAGCTGGAAAAAATAGAAAATAATAGAATTTAAAACACAAAATCTGTTTGTTATTATTCTTCCATACGATTAGTTTAGATATATTCTGAGACTTTTTTTGTACCAGTAGTATGTCTAGCAACTGCTTGCGCCAATATAGTTTTTCCACAACCGAGTAGTCCGTACATGAGTACATCTCAGTAGATCAATGCCAATTTGTTTATACAATTCGAAATGAGTAAGAGAAAATTCTATCGCTTTTCTGATCTCTTGTTTTTGCATCCATTCCACCCATATGACTGTACTGGATATTTGGCTTCTCACCTGTATTGCAAATATATTTTGATATTTATAAGTTTATCTTATTTAAATTTAATCTGAACGTATAAATATTCTTAAAAATTTTTACCTGTTTGTAACATTCAAATGCTGGGATTAGTTTCTGGTGACAGCACATCGATTAAAACATTGTTATGCTTATGAAGTGCTACACAAATTGCTGTGCAATACTACTTTAATACCTGTAAATTAATATATATATGATAAATAGAGAATAATTTCGCAAAGTCGAATATGTAATTACATTTATTATTTTTTGCGCTTTTCAACTTTAGATAATTTCTTTTTTAATTTTTTTCTAGAATTTTCTAGAGAGTCGAACAAAATTCTTTGTCTTGGACGAGACCGGACATATTGAACACGCTTTCTTGAAACGCAAATCCTTATAGGATGTATAATCAACTTCTGCATTACATAAGAATTTGCGTTTACTCGGAAACGTTTAGCACTCTAACGTTCCAAAACGTCTTCTTCGAGAAAAATTTTACTTAGAAAACTATAGTGCACGTTACGTGAATTACCTTAATCTCACTCGGTCTCCGGGTCTCTCGCTCACACGAGGCTGGTCGCAAAAAGACAGAAAACACCACCATTTTTCTTGATCTTTTCGCGATTTTCTGCCGATGTTAAGGCCCGTATTCATAGCCAGTTTTACAGATGTTAGCCTTACATTTATAGAATAAGCCTTGAAGCAATAAACCAATCATATTCGATTACTGCAGATGCGGCCTCAATGTGAGATAATTTTTCGTTTTTAAGACTAATAATAAACCAACAAACGCTAAAATTAGACCAACAATCATCAGCAGACGATTATGCATCGATTAGGCCGTTTTTTAATTAAAAATGAAATTTTTCCGGCTAACTTAACGCTAATTTTTCTTTTTTAATTTAAAAAAAAGTAAAAACCAACAAACGTTGTAATTAAGCCAACAATCACCAACAAACGACCAACAAACGATTAAAAATAATGAAAATTAAAAAACTCGAAATTGCTGGCTAACTTTCCGGAGCTCTAAGGGAGCGTTTCCACTAGGCGCGTCACGCGTCGCGTCATGCCGCGCGTCACGAGTTAAACCAATCAAAACGTTCCATTTTGGACTATAATAAAATGGAACGTTTTGATTGGTTTAACTCGTGACGCGCGGCATGACGCGACGCGTGACGCGCCTAGTGGAAACGCTCCCTACCTTTTGCCTCGCGTCGTCGCCAACTTCACGAGCGATCTATAATTATTCTTATACGTCTATGGACGCGCTCGATTGGCTCTAGATGGCGGTCACGTGATCCGGGATCACGTGACCGCGGGACGCCCGAGTCCCCGCTCGGGTCGCCCTGTGTCATCCACGGGCCAGCCATTTTGGTACGGTAATATGGCGTCGCCGCCGGAGATTAATATGGCGTCCTCGGACATAATAACCGAAGTGGAGATTCAACCGGACATTCAGGAGGTAGAGATAGAGGCGATACCGGTGGAGATACCGTGCGAGACCGTGGAGACGACGATCGAGGGCGAGGACGGGCAGCCGATGATAGCGCTGCAGCCGCTGCCGGAGCCGGGCCGCGAGGAAATCATACTGCAGACCCAGGAGGAGATCGTCGGCGGGGATCCGCTCAGCGTGTACGACCAGATCCCGGTGCCGGAGAACGAGATTTATGTCGAGTCGAGCCCCGGGCCGTCGCGTAAGGCCGCAAAGAAGGCGCGAAAGAGCGGTGGCACGCGTTTCCGGGCGTCCGAACACGCGATCTTCGGCGAGATGGCTACGGAGACCAAGGCTAGAAAGTGGGAGCAGAAGCAGGTGCAGATCAAAACGCTCGAGGGCGAGTTCTCGGTAACGATGTGGGCGTCCGGGACGGACGACGGTGAGTATCCAGGTGTTATCTCCCCAAGTGGCATTTCCCCAAGCTCGGCATTTTTTTTTTATCAAGGTCCTCTCCTGCTCCGCGTTCTCGTGCCTTAAAGAGGAGGCGCTCTCTTTCTCTCTCTCTCCCCTTCGCGTTGTATCCACGGGCGGGCCATACGCACTTCCGGTACGATGCTCAGATCGATACTGCGTCGCGCTCGCTGCTCGCGCGCGATCGTCGGGACGGAAAATCGGCGACCTGGAAACCGTCTTCCCGCGCGTCCGACCGGCTTGACAGATCGCGTTGTTTGTTTTGATCGTACCAACGCCATTATGCTCGCTACGGGGGCAGCCATATTTTGAAAATGGCCTCTTTTACGGCGACGAGCTGCCAGCCGCCGAGCAATGGCGGAGCCGTCCGCGGACGAGCGAAGCCGCCGGAGCGACGCGTTCAGCGATCGCGAGAGTCCAGTTTCCAATTTCTCGTCTTTGAGGAAAAAAAAGAGAGAGAGAGAGAGAGGGGAGCTGCGTTTCATTGGAAAAAAATATGCCGTAAATTTCGACAGTTCGAAGCGCACGGGTGCGAAAGAAGTCCAGGCGAAGTACGGGAGCAACGCTTCGACTTCTGACGTCACGAGGGATCCATGCTGCATCGCGAGCTTATATACCGGGTGCGCTAAAGCTCGAAGCGCGTTGATGACGGTACAGTTTCAACGACTGAAATGATTAATATTTGATTAATTTACTCCCTGTTTGCGTTATTGTGAAGATAAATCGTGTGTAGTTTTTTTGTATAAAAAAAAAGTTTTGAAATAAATTATTGTCTTGTAATTTTTCGGGCGAAAATATCTGAGTGTTATTGAAGACGCGATAATATAACGGATGTCCCGTTACGCTCGCGGAGCGTGAATTCCTTTATCATATTCTCTATTATACGTCGTAGTAGAAAAATACACTTTAAATACAAAATCAGGTATAAAAATGGCTAATGTATTTGTATATCAAAGTTTTGCCAATTTATATACTTAAATTTATATACTTTAAAAAGTTTGTATAATGAGAAACATGGAAAGATGATATTAAAATATATGTAACAAGTCTATATTTCATGATTTCGAATTCGATTTCCAAAAGATAAAAATGAATTTCAAACGTTACAAGGAAACATTTTCTCCTACGAAATTTATCCTGCTTTCTTTCCTCTATATTAGAAGATAATTATAAAAAATATATATATATATATGTATATATAGCTGAAGAAAGAATCGACAGTAACAGGAACGCGTGAAATAAAAAAATTCCTACGGTTTTTCGTTTCGAATCGTTTGCTACTGTTAAAGATAGTTCTATTAGCGCCTGATCTGAATGTTCCAGATGAAGGTTCGAATCCAGAACCGGATCCGGACTACACGGAGTACATGACGGGCAAGACCAACACCAAGTTCAACTCGAACAGCTCGGTGTCGGACGGGATGCCGGGATTAGATCTCTCGGATCCGAAACAACTGGCCGAATTCGCGCGACCCGGTCACAAGCTGAAGGTGCGCAAACCGCCTGTGATGGACGGCGTGGAACGTACGATCGCCTGTCCGCACAAGGGATGCACGAAGATGTTCCGGGACAACAGCGCGATGCGCAAGCATCTGCACACGCACGGGCCGCGGGTGCACGTGTGCGCAGAGTGCGGCAAAGCGTTCGTCGAAAGTTCCAAACTCAAACGGCATCAACTGGTGCATACGGGCGAGAAACCGTTTCAATGTACATTCGAAGGTTGTGGGAAGAGGTTCAGTCTCGACTTCAATCTACGCACGCACGTGAGAATTCATACCGGCGACCGGCCGTACGTCTGTCCCTTCGACGGATGCAGTAAAAAGTTTGCGCAATCTACGAACCTCAAGTCGCATATATTGACTCACGCGAAAGCCAAGTAAGTCATTATTGCCTCGTTACACAAAATTTAGAACGACAGCTTGAGAATGCTTTAGAATTTTTGTCTCGAGAAATTATTCGAAAGGCTCTATTTGAAGAGCGATCACAGAAATTAGGCAACAATTATTCCAAATGCGTGTTTGAGGGATATTAATTAACTTTTTAGAACGAATAAGAATTCAAACTAAAGTAAGATTAATGTTTTCCCGCGATTTAAAAGAATCCATACACATGGAACAATTCAATGTAGAAAAAAGAAACTTCATTATCTAACGAAATGTTATCTTGTCGAATGATTCCAGGTCACGGAACGCGATTGGGAGACAAGTACAACAAATTCAACTTCAGCAGCCTCAGTTTGTCCAAGTTGAAGTTGCAGATGTGGACAATCAACAGTTCATTGTCTATGCCGATTAGCCCCCTTAAATATTGATCTCGTGTATCCGCTACTGAACACTATTACTGAAATATCGTAATCATTAATTATTAATCTAAACAGTGTAAATATTTTCATTGGTACGTGCAAGCAATGTCACAGATGACACAGGCAAGTAACTGCCTTGAGAGGACTAATGGAAGGATTGATTGATGGAATAATACCTCTGTGCTTAGATACGAATTATTTGAGAAATATCTGGAGCACTATATATATATATATATATATATATATATATATATATATATATAAAATCGCAAAAAAAGGGCAAATAAAGTTAAGTTACATTACTTAAAAAAGAAAGAAAGGAAAAAAAGAAAAATATATATATATATATAATGTACCTTCTAAGGTAACGCAAGCTAGACTGTGACGCGCACTGCTCAATCTCTTGTGAACAAGCGAAATCGAGTGCGCTCGCATAACACATCTAATACACATACACATATATACACAGACACTCGACTGTATATATCTATAAATATATATAAGTACAATTAAAATATTGTATACAGTATATTTTGGAGAAATTCAGATGAGAATAAATCACGAAGATGCATCTTTTTCCGTCGGACTCAACTGTACCATCTTAGTAATACTTACGACTTTTACACTGTATAATGCTGAAACTTGTTGATAAAAGTTATTAAAGAAAAAAAGTGGAAAGAAATTACGCGTGTGTATAACATGTATTAAAAAAAAAAGAATCCGTAAATATCACGCAATTTCTAACGAATAAAAATTTGGTACTGTTTTTACTATCGTCGACTAAACCGAAAAGGTATCGCGACATTTAATGTAAAAAAAGATCACATGTAATACAGGAATAATATATGTAAGAAAGATATATCGGTGCATATCCGTGATATTTGCGAAAACATTGTGATGTATGCACGCACATCGATTGATCTAACGACTTCGATCTAATGAAGAATTCGATATTTCGATATCTTAAAATTTCGAGTAAGAAGCAATATATAGTTATGGATAGATTTAATATCAATTATATAGAATAACGATTGTTTCGCGCGCGCAAATCATTCATTGATCATAATTATTCGCATATCAGTTTTTTTATATACGCGACATATATAAAATGATACAATACGTATATACTAACCTGCACATATTAAATTAGACGAAATTTGGATAATTTATTTAAATCCTGTGAAATATATAGATTCTTCCATTCCTTTTTATAGAAAAAAGAAAAAAGGAACTTTCTTTTTGCAGCTATAGCTGTTAATATTCTCTTGTATAATCAAGTGTCTTTTTTATATAAGAAAAAAGAAAAAATTGATTTTTTAAATTACATTTAGCATTTGATATAAATCTATTCTATCAATAAATTATCATTTCTATTTATTTGTGCCTTTCGACATTTCATTTCACTACATATTATACTTCTCTCTCCTTTCTCTCTTTGTTTTTTCTTTATATGATATAAAAAACTATGTTTAATGTATTACATTTTTATATATTGTGCGGCCTATGTTTAGTTGGCAAATATTAATAAGAAAATTGAAGTAAATGTAATAATTGTTTCAAAATGCAACTTAAGTTTAGGATAAAAAATTCAGATAACTACTTGACACAGGCGAAATATAATTGTCACTTAATCTCTGGGAAAAAATCCAATAACGATGTGTGCGATTATAACAATGCTTTTCGCCAAAGATCACTCATAATATATTCAATATACATATATATATATATATACACATATCTATATATGTATATATGTATATTTTTCGTTAAATTTATAAATATATAACTCTGTATTGTTTTTCACGATATATTTAAGTTCGATAATTTATATGTGAAAATATAGCAAAACACAAAATATATATATATATTTCTATGCTTATATTTTATTTGTTTCTGTCATTATCGCACAGGGGAAACTGTATTCATTAATTATTTCGGGATTGCTTAATTAACTAACAAGAAATTCATTACACAGGACTGAAGAATACTAATTCTAGCATCGAGATTACGTGTGTGTGTGTGTGTGTGTGTGTGTATATATAAATATATCAATAGGACAATATTGTCCGGCACACACAAGAAGACAGCGTTATTAACGTCCAGTCTCTCCGTTTAAATCAGGACACAAGTATATTCGGAATGAATATTCGTATAAACATAATTCTCTACAATTAGTATCTTCCAGATCGACCGTCCCTACCTTTGTCGTCTCTCTTCCGGCGATCCTTGGATCTCGATCGTCTGTCGCGCGATCGCGATCTGCGCTTACGATCTCGGCCGCGCGATCGCGATCGTGATCTGGATCGTCCTCTGCCGCTCTTCTTACGACTGTACAGATAGCGACGCAGCTCGCGCGAGATAGGCTTCAAGTGCATAAAGTTGCAAAATCCAGATCGCGTGCATTCTCTGAAAGAATGAAAGAGAGATAATCAATTTTATTCTTTGTCACAGAAGTTTGTACAAGTGATATATATATATATATATATATATATATATATATATATTACCCCATTTCATATTGGCGACAGCAAGCTTCTCTGAAATCCGTTACCGGTGAAAGTTCGGCATAAACAGGTCTACCGCCAAACCAACGATTGTTCAAATCATTTACAGCCCTTTCTGCATCTTCCTCTCTACGAAACTTGATATAAACATTGCCCACTAAATGATCACCGAGATTGTCACACACATTCATCTCTTCAATCTCGCCGTACTTGTCTTCACATTCGACAAAAACATCTTCAAAGAAGTTGTCATAATGTTCTTGCATTTCTTCATCCGACACATTTGCAACCACTGGAAAAAAGTAAATGAGATAACTTCTTTATTCAATTTAAAACGAGTTTAACACAATACCAAGACTTTTTGTACGTAAATCGATAATAGTAAAAATTGAGTTATTATATTTGTAGAATTGCAATCGACTTACAATGGGAGCCATCCGCACTCTTGGCAGAATTTTGAGGATTTACATACAGGTTTTGAAGTAAACATGTCTAAAAAAGAAAAGGATACAGTTTATTTAAATATTAATATTAAAGAGACATTCTTAAAAATACTAGACGCGACTAAATAAAATTTATATTTCGTTACAAAGATAAATAGAAATAAAAACACGAAAAATTACTTAACGAGTTTAATAACTGTTACTTTGTATACGTATATAGGTTAGAACTAAGTTAGGAATTTAGATAATACTAATTATTTAATGATCTACACACCTGGCTGAATGTGGGCTTGTTGTGAATACGCGAGCACCTGTCGCCGTGACGACAGGCGCCGATTTTGAAGTAAAAAGAGCAATTTACTCTAAAAAAGAAGAAAAGAAAAGGTTAGCAAAGGTTACTCTCGCTTGTTTCCCTCTCTCTCTCTCTCTCTCTCTTTCTCTCTCTCTTTCTCACACACACATAAGTAACTTGTAACTTCGCTCAACAACAATATCATCTTACTTGTCTTTCTCGGTTCCGAAGATAGACGCTAGATATTCCGCCATGACTCTTACATCGACGCCTCAATGTTCTAAAATTTTAATTATCCTTTCCTCGTAATTATCAAAAGTTGCCGGCAGTGAATACTCCGTACCTCATCTATGTCTATCTACCATATACTAGTTCGCTGATTGCCAGGAAGAGAACACGCACGCCGAGTAACGTCAAAAGGGCGGCGATTGTATACATCCATAGATATGAAACAACAAGATTAGTCCTCCAGTGGAAAAAAAAAAAAAAACAGCCAATCCGAAGATTACCCACGATAGAGTCCCTAGAAGATCTTCTAGGGAAGCATGAAAGGAATTAAGTCCGTATCGCATTGAAAATTGACTAATCAGAACAAAAGGAACTGAAATTTCTTTGTTGCTGTCGATAGCCGTCATCTAGAACTAGAATACGAAATACCGCGGGAATTTTTGATGCAGAAGGAAATCACTTCCAGCAATTTCTTTAATGAAATTCTTATCAAAGTCTGTTGTGAATAAAAAATGTTTATAATTTGGAAAGCGTTTATATGACTTTTTTTTTCATTTTTACGATGAGTAGAATATGCTCTTAAAGTTTGGCCATTTATTTCTGTAATATCCTGTATATTTCGTATTCTCTCACATAATCATATCTTTTAATAAGATTATATATTATATAATCTTCTTATAATCTCTGATTACGTCGTGTCTATGCTAAGCTTTAACTTTACAATAGTGTTAGACAGAACGAAGAAATTGGTGTGTGGTCCGTTATAAATATTCTTATACAATTTTATTATAAACGGGCCTTGTATGCATTTTACAAATTCGATTTTCGTCATATAGAATAATAACAGCTTATGCGAGAGATAACTTTCTCTCTCTCTCTCTTCTTCTCTTTCTTTTAAATAAAATATATATTATATCTCATTATAAACGATTCTCTTCGAGATGATTATCTTTTTTAGTCCCTTAGTTCCAATATCACGAGAAAAAATTGGAAAATCCTAAAAAAATAACTTATTAATTACTTTACTTATTATAGATATTACATATACATTTCCATCTAAATATTGGCAAAAAAAATTAAAAATTAAAGTTGTACTCAAACAAAAATCACTTTTTAGAAAATTTTTGCTTTTTGGATTTATCGATGGTTACAGAGTTTTTTTTTATATAATCTACACATTAAAGGTATGATACAGGTAAAAACGCCTGTTCGCGTCTCTACGCAATGATTTTACAATGAGTGATATTTTTTGCGATACATGATATTTCGTATAATAAGAAACGATTATGAATTTAATAATCAACAATAATATGATGATTGGTGGTAACATTACAGTTGGATCTCACTTAGGATTTTCTGTCTATCATATGTGTATGCATATAAAAATTATGTAAAGAGAGAAATAAATTATTAAAAAACATATAAAAACAAAATTATTTATATATTTAAAAAAAATAATAAATTTCGCGTTTATATAATACGTAAAACGCAAATGCACTGTTTAACTTCTTACACGTTCCACGTTGTACAAGGACCTTTTCCAAAAAACACGATGTTAAAATTATCCATGTAACAAATTTATAACTTATAACACTGACAAACAAAAATCTGTATTTTTTGAAATGTAAGCATTGTACTTCTATGAAACTTATATAGTTAACATTTATGTAAAATAAATAGCATATATACATGTGCATGTATGTGACAAACAGAAATATTTCCACGAAAAAAACTCTTTATATGCAACGCCGTACTACAAAAAGAATGCAGTATTATCAGACTTCTTCTCGTTCTTACAGTCTAAACCTTTAAATGATTACATTGCACTTGCACTTACATATTCGTAAGATATTTTGGTTCTTGTTTCCAGTAAGAACGTAGGTGATTAAATACTTTCCAAATACTTTCATGGTGTCTGGTGCATTACAGAAACAGAGATTAGAATAAAATTTGGTATATTTGGATGTGGGATGCCATGACAATAAGAGAATGTATTTTCACAGATCATAATCAGAAAGTATGAACTTATGACTAGCGTAAACTGGCTAAGATCGGAGAAACTATTTGAATCGGCAGTTCTGCTCCTCTTTTCTTTTCTTTTTTTCTTTACGTACAATTCGCGGACAAGTTCCCCCAAGTTCTATGAGCTACCATAAATTGCGAATAACAATCACATATACCGTGTTGATGCGTAATACGAGAATCTACGAGAAATAAATACAAAAATATATGTAGACCGTTTAGTATATGGAAAATTTAACGCATTTTTGTCGAATAAAGCTATTCCTTTGCTCAAGTTACGACGCATCGTTTGCGTCTGCTCTCTATTCTCTCACATTTCAGTACAGTGAGAACCATTCTTAAACTCATAAGAGAAACGGCGATAGATCAGCCACAGAGTAATTTTCCATTACATTTTCCTGACGCTTTCTAAACACGATATCGCGATGAATTAGACAATACATAATCGTAAAAATTAACAGATTAGTAACGAGACTTTCTATTATTACTGTGGGAGTAATTTCAAAGTGTACGAGTTAAATCCAAGTAATGTGCATAAGATAATTTCTTACGGAATTGAAAAATGGTCATGTTGAACGACCATGTTTTTCGACAGATTGTTGTACAATGTCAATTGAAATACGGCTTTTATAAATCAAGATAATACAAATTATCTTAAAAATACACATATAAATCACATCTTCTTATCTTCCACATTAAAATTGACAGCAAAATTCATCTCGGACACTTTGGTTTATACATTTGCATATCTTGAAATATCGCTGAAGGAAAAGAAATGCGCTCGGTGCGGACGATGATGAAAGAGAAGCAAATATTTCGAAAAGGAATAAAACTAAACTCAATAAAATATTTTTTTCTTTTTTTCCCTTTGCCAAACTTGACAAGCATAAGTTTCAGCGCGTTCGACAATTTTCTCATTGATTGTATCAACCAACATATCTTTATAATTTTTTTTCCTTCAATAATCGTTTTATGTTATACCTAAAAGTCTCAACACTTTTGCAATTTTTCTTCCTATTTATACCTCTTTTTATACTTTTTCCTCTCGTTTGACGCATTTTGCAAATATATATAGATATATATAATTTTAGAAATGTGTTAATTCCTCTAGATAATACTAATTATATAATGGACATTGTATCACATTAATTTCAATATTTTTTAAAGATTCATTTGTTGATGCTGCTGCTCTTCACAGTGCGTATCTGTCCGCATTCCCCCTCCCCATCCTTTTATGAAAGCCCCTTATATAAAAGCTATTAGTATTCGATTTTACCACTGGAACGGGGTTTAAATCTTGTCTTCTTTGTAAAATATTAAACTATATACACAAATATTTCGAAATATATGCAATGTGAAATAGATGTGATGAAAAAGTAGAGATTAATGTACGACGCTTTCATATTGGCATAATCATATCTTACATATTGGCGAAACATATGTAACTGTTATTTGACAAAATAACAGTGATTTTTACGTTTTACCAGTATGTATAATCTCAGCGAGTGACGCAAACAAAATATTTCTAAGAGAAATCATTACGTATTGTGATGTGTAAATCGACATTTGTACTCCCAAGTCAAACTTTGATCATTGTGCCAGAGAAAATTAATCTTGCACTTGTTTAATATACCAGACAGCTTCTAATGTCGCATCCTGAAAATATATCCAAAGGGAAGTTAAAAATATGGGAAGTAAAAAATATGCAATAAACTTATTCAAAAAAGATTCATAATAATACATGCAATAAACTTATTCCAAAGAGATTTATAATAATTTATATAAAGAAATCAACTTAACGATAAAATAATTTATAGAAATATTGTACCTCAAGAACAAACTGGCGATGCTCTATTAACATCTCTTATTTCCACGACGCCGATACTTGCGACTTTTCCTGCTTAAGGAAGAATTATATATTAATAATTTTCCCCACATATTTAATAACGTATAATATCTTTTAATAGTAACCTAGAAGAGTAAGTAGGTACCTGATCTTGTTCGGAGATGGAACTGATGGGACATGTTCCGCGATAACCGGTAGCACGGATGTAAAGTTTTGAGAGGGACGTAAAACACCTGCGGTTCGATGCGACAATTTCCAAATTAAATTCTGTTTATAGGTTTTGTTCGTTTGCTCCTGAGCGTTATATTTGCTCAATATAGCGCTCACTGCCCCGTGAGTGGAGCGGAAACTTTCCTCTGAGATCTAATAAAGCACAAATTGATGATGAGAATCAATCAATTATTTGGTATAAGGCAGGATTGCCCTTACGCAAATGTCTTTGCCTATCTTGTTTCATTTCTCACTTTTTTACTTTGCTTCAAGAACTTTTATTCATTCAAATAATTCTAATCTTAATAAAAAGTAAACAAAAGCTATTTTTTTTACTATACAATTTATTTAGATATTTATATCTTTATTGAGGAGAAAGGTAGCTTTGCACTATAATGCATCTGAGTAATGGCTCTGAGTTCAAAATATTAATAATCTTACGCATACATAAGAGATAAATAATAAATTTAAAAAGTAATATAAAAAGGCCTTAGGATGGACACTTACGTTGCATTTCTCTTGGAGTTCCGCAGCAAACTGCATAAGCTCATCTCTTAACCTTTGATATGTTGGTGGGATGGATGCGTTGCGCGATAGATTATTGACAGTAGTGTCCGCGTTCGCATTCATCAATTGATTAACAGTGGTGTCCAAATAACTGCAGAGTAACATCAAAGCCACCTCGGATGGCCTGAGACTCGCGCAATTACCATCGCAAGCCACCATTTCCAGTCTGAGAATCAATTCGGATTCCTAAAACGAAAAAAAAAAAAAAAAAAACAGCTTGTAAGCGCAAAATGTAATTGGTTTTGCGCGGTCGTAAGTTACATATCGGGTCAAAAGATTTATATTTAAATTTTAATAGATGTATTTTTTTGTAAAATTACACACACAATGTAGACTTAATAATTACGCCAAATTTTACTTAACGTTTAATATCTCGAGGATCGTAACGTTTGTTTTTATCATCTAATAGATAATTGGAAGGATGATAATGACGACTTACATTGGTAATGCTGGCATACACGTCGCCGAGGTGCAACTGTCTCGTTACAGTGTGGAACATGTTGTTGAACAGCCGTAGAAATGTCAGCGCCGTGATGGGTTGAGTACCGGGCGCCCGCTCCAACTTGTCCTGTATCACCTTCGACATGCGCTTCAGATCGTCGGCGGTACATCTGCATTGTGAGATCGAGACCACGTGATCGGCGTCCAGGGGTTGCATCTGTTGAACAGCGGCCGTGTAAAAGGCGGATACGCTGATGCAAGCCATGTACTTTTGCTTCGCCCTCATTCTTGTCAGGAAACAGTCCATCAGATTGATCGCCATGAAAAATACATCCGATGACAAGTCGTACATCACTTTCAGGCATCTTAGTATGTAAGCGGATTTATCCCGAGCGGCGATACTTATTTCGTCCTGTAACATGTAGACAGGTGTTCACAATTAATTATTAAATGTTATTAATAATCTGAATAATCGTAATATAAGACCTCTCGTTTTAAACTTCAAAAATTAAGAGTGCTGTATTAAAAAATGTTAATCTATATAAAATTTCTCATATATTACATATTTCCTTCGGCAAATGTCATTTGCCGATTCTTACCTTCCGCATCGTGATAGGCAATTCATCGAGATTCGGCTGAAATTTAACCTCCTGGATGAGGTTCAAGACTAGGTCCTCTTGCAGTTGTTCGAGTGACGGGATTGCATCCGGTACAGGCAAGCCCGATGTGTCCATTCCTGCGGTGTGTGACATCGCAACAGCTAACTACACCGACAATCTGATTAGGACACTTGACAGCTTGGGATGTAGTATAGCTGATGAGAAGAATCACACAAAACAAGAATGGCCCAGCTGGCTTAGCCTTGTATCTGTAAAACACCATACAAAAATATATTGTTAATTTCATAAATACCGTGACAAATAAAATAATTTATATTCTACGAAAAATATTATTAAATATTTTTAATATTAATATTATTAAATATTTCTTAAATCTAACGCGATATAATACGCAAATTTTATTTCAATAATTTCCCGACCAATTTGAAGTAGATTTTCTCTTAACGAAAATCAGATACTCCAAGAGAAGTAAAGCTATTAAAATTCTTAACGCATTTAACTTCTTTTTATTTTAAGTTCCATTTCTGTCTAATAAAAAAAAAATCGAGAGCTCTAAATAATTCTCGTTATTACATACGTGCAAATCACGCGTACGGCGATTTTATGTTACACATTTTATGTTATCTTTCACGATTATCGCCCACGTCACTGAAATAGCTGTCATGCGTGAACAGATTTACGATTATGCAAGGTCGACCGAGGTCTTTTTTTCCTTTTAGCGTGACTGGTCGTGTCGACGACATAAATAAAATATTATATTACGTGCTTCTTCATGCATACCGACCCGATTGGAAAGAGAGAATTTCACGAGTGCACGATCCTGGTAAAGCACGTTCCTCAACTTCTCCTTCGCTCTCGCGAGAGAATCGAATAAATCGGATAAATATACGAAACGATCTAAGCGAGAAAAAGAAGAACGAGAAATTGGCGTCACCG
The DNA here is from genome assembly GCA_949152495.1 of Lasius fuliginosus. Lineage (NCBI taxonomy): Eukaryota > Metazoa > Arthropoda > Insecta > Hymenoptera > Formicidae > Lasius > Lasius fuliginosus. The sequence continues at coordinate 2,965,910 of OX424456.1, read as the reverse complement.
TCAAAATTAAAATACACTTTCAAAAGCAAGGACAAAGAGTGCAATACGTATCCAAGAAGACTCCTACTCCAGAAGAATGTACGATGGAATATCTAAATCCGAGATTATAAATGTCTATTAATGAAATCAATGTAATGTGAACATTACAATCCAAAAATTTTTCTATAAAAATATTTAAAAAAAATTTATATATATATATAAAACATAATTTTATTACAATTTAGAGGTAAATTATTATTACGATAATTTTTCTCTGATTTAACGAAATTTAATGGAAATTTGTACACGCGAGATAGAGTCGAGTACGTGAAAAATACACGAGCGAATCGAATTTAATATATATGGTGGTCGATATAAGATAATTCTCAAGTCAAGAGTTAAAGGCGAATCATTTCCAAATGAAACAAAATTATCGACGTTTATCGGCAATCTTATGTGATCCGACGTCACGGCGAAGATAGACGCTTCCTCCATCGAAGGAAAACGTGTATCTATCGTCGAAAGTTTATTTGCATCGAAACCATTGACCGTGATTTCACGGTCACACATTGACTCTCGATCGCAAATCGAACGAGAGAGAGACAATGAAATACTTAATTATTTTTTTTTGCGATAAACATTCGTGCGAGAGATAAAAACAACAGCGAGATTAAAGCGACGTAAACAAGAGCGAAATGTTAAAAACAAATTTTGGAAATATTTCTTTGTCGAATATAACAAGATTGTTTAATGTGCAAGCTACGTATCCGCATTTATCTTTTCCTTGACATCGCGTCAACATGCGACTCTAATTGCTGATTAAAAACGAAAGACGAAAATGTGTTTAATTGGTTGAAATGGGAATGCTGAAGATCAAGGTCTTTAAATATATAAGTTGTATGATTAATATGACCTTTTGAGATCGCTGCACACGAAGTGGATGAATCAAATATATAACTTCGAAGTGAAAATCGTAAAGAATTGCAGAGCTTTCACCTTCTTGCAGTGATTCTCTAATAGCGGTCAACTACCCATAATTAATTATATTACGAATCGCGTAATCGTCCAATTAATTACACGATTAAATATCAATCCATTACTATTTAATCCAATGCCAAGTATTGCCGGGTTAAACGCTGATTGCCTAATTAATTGTTTTCAGATCACTGATCCGAAATATCGAAACACGAAATTGCGTCAGAATATTCTTATACAAACAAATCGAAATTGTTGTTGGAGAATTATTTGATTGCTTGATTATTTTCATTATTTTTTTTTTTAAACTTACGATAAAAATTTAATATTATTAGGACAATTTATGCCTTCGATAAAATATAATGCGATCTTGTTCCAAGGTTCTATTATATGGCACACACGAATATGCGACAAGATTTCAGCAATGCATTTTGACGCAATGTTGGACGATCTTCTCTCGCAAGGCGCGTCGCAAAATATGCGTCGTCAGTTTTCATGATAACATCTCAACCATAAAAAAAGAAATACTATAACAAACGATAATAAAAACCAAGACGTAGTGATATATGAACGTGAAGAATAAGAGTTTTAAATTATAATTTAAAAAATGAGGAATTAAAATATATATCATAAATCGTGATAAAATATATATATGCAATAAAATAATTTTAAACTTTTTAGTGTTTCTCTCGCCCATCTGTTCATTGCAAAAAATAAATAAAAAAAATATATATATATGCTAAATTTTTTATATCGAGCAATGTCTTCTAGAACTATCTTTTTTTAGAATATCATCGTGATTTATCGTCCGAATCAATCGATCCTCTTGTCGCGAGAAGAATGAAAGACTCGAACATTCTCGACGATATTCGAAGATTCCTTCGAATCGAGAATAAACGCGAATGCAAAAATATCGAAGCAAAGCTAGCTGAAAAAAAAAAAAATTATTCTTGCGTTATTCCACGCCGCAAAGTTCATTAAACTAACACGACGTTAAATTAAATCATCGAGATCATACAGATATATAAGGTCACCGATAATGTTAACCGAAGCAATTTTTATAATTATAGCAAAGCATAAATTAAATATATTTCAGAGGAGGCAAACGAGGAATATTATTAAAAGTATCATTCGCGCCAACGTTCGTTGAAAAAATTCGCGGTTTGCGCAAGTATTTTTTGGACGTATTAAATCGAGCAATTTAGACAAGATCTTGCGTGAGATAAACGAGCCATAATATAAAGTATCTTTCCTGCGTAAAAGCAATGAAATCCAAGACCGCGCGATTAAATGGCAATTAAATCTCGACGCAAAACTTTCAGCGGGAAAACGGCGCGTAACAATCTTCTCGCGCTTCATTCCGAAGAAAGTATAAAAATGCATACGACTACTCACGCTACTTTTTTATGGAAATGCAGAGGAGCAAGGGGCCAGAGAAAACACAGTCACGTATATCACAGACAAGTATGTGGCGTCTCATTGAATTAGGGATGTTCGATTTTCATTAAAAACATCGATTCCTGAATCAATTTTGAATCGGAATAAAGACTAATCTACAATGTGCTCTTTGCGTTTTGTTTCGTGTTCTCTGTCCTTTGCTTTTTGCAAAAAGAAAAAAGAAAGTAAAGGACAGAGAACACGAAACAAAACGCAAAGAGCACATTGTAGATTAGCCTTAACTAAAATCGATTCACTAAAAAAAAAAACGGACTAAAAAGATCGATTTCTCAAAAATCGATTTAAAAAATCGTGCGCAATTTAAAAAATAAGTGTGTATATATATATATATATATATTAGCACAACACTATTTACATCTAATATACAGAATAACCCATTTTAGTCTTTCTTTATGATTATCTTTAGAAAAATAATTATTATTAAAAAACATAATATTAGAGTTACGTTGCTTCAAATAAAAAGGTAAAAACTTTATTCTAGATAGTGTCATTTTCAAGATTTAAAGATTACCTTATTTTTTAGGAAGTCCTTATTTTTTAAAATAAAAATTTTGTTTTAGAATTAATAAATCTACAATTAGAAGATGTAAAAGTAATCTATGATTAAAATGCGCTAACAAAATTGCCAATATAAAGAATAAAATAATTTGTTATTAGGTTAAAGTCAGCTTAACAAAATTTTTATTAACGAATCGAAAATCGATTCTCTATTAAAATAATCGATTTGCATTAAAATTGAATAGAACACATTCGATTCTTTCATAAGAAAAGATCGATTCTTTAAAAAATTGATTCAGAATCGAACATTCCTGTATGAACAAAGGCGTGCATAAGGCGTTGAGAGCGGCTGACGCAACTCGTCGAGAGCTGTCAAACTCGCGAGACTGACTTTCGTCGATGCACTTTCGCGCGTCGCGATCAATAAGTAAAAGAAAAGAAAATAAAATGCGTTTCTAGAAAGATTTCTGAGATTTTGAGAATTACGTTTAATCATTTCTCTCTCTCCCTGCGATAAACGTCTCCAATTTTTTCAATCTCGATAGCGTGAAAACGACTTAATACCTGCTTAGCGGGAAAACTATGTCGCGGAATATGTATATGTGTGTTTATGCACGCGCGATATGTATTTACAAGTGCACTTTTCGCGAAAAACGTCTCCAGAGAAACGCGTGGGTACGCGAGACTCACCTATCCTATTCGTACGAGTGAAACTGACAGACTGACTCGATCCGAGCGAACGCGCAACACGAGAACAGCTGGAGCGCCGAAGATGGCCGAGCGTGCGCGAAAATGCCCGAACGCGAAATACGCCGCGTACAAACACCTCTTGTTTTTACGAGCGTGAATGTGGAGTCTTATCCTCTCCTCTTTAAGCCGGAGTTTTATCCCCTTCCCCCCTTTCTGGACTCTCTTCTTTAAGAGCAGCTTTAAGAGAGGGAATACGTCGTTTTGGAAGATTATTGAACGCGTATAAGGATGGAAATAAAATGAAACAGATTAATGAGGGGTACATCACTGAGTACACACATACGTTAACTCGTCGAAAACATCAATTAATGATTAAACAGCCACACAATTGATAATCATAGACGCGAAATTAATAGACAACGAATTTTATTGTTAAATTGATAACGTAATATTATTATCCGCGGGTATCGCGGATTATCCATCTTTCTAGACGAAATTATAACGAAGTAGCGTCACACTCGGCTTCGAAAATATTTCTTTATCTGCTCGGAGCAAACACATGAATCATTCACGAAATATGTGATAGTCTGGAACTTGTAAATCGGTTAAGAGGCGGAATGAAGGAAGGAAACGCGACGTTTAAAGTTCGTATTTCTTTTAGAATTTAGAACAACGAGACAGCCACAGAATATTCCGGAATTTATACAAGACCCAAAAGAAGAGATATTTATATTATATCAAAATTGCAATTGTTTTGTATAAAAAAAAATTCATCGAATATATATAAATAAATGATAGAACCGTATTTTTTATAGAGTACATAAAAAATTATTATAAAAATATTTTATATTAAATGAAAAATATTATAAAGCCGCCTATTTTTACATCTCATACAATATTATTAAAATATTTAATATGCAATTTAATGTGAATAAAAAATTTAATTTAAATCAATTTGATTTCTATAGGTAGCGTAATAAGAATGTGAATTTTGTATTATTATAATATGTACAGAATTTTCACACATCAAAGAAAGTATTTCGTATCTTACAGAAGGTTAAAGGTTACGTCATCACTGTGTATACAATGCGAGAGTTCAATGCACCTGGATTTCAGCGCAGCGCGTGTACCGATGTTTATCGATCTTTCTACGTTGCACACATGTTACAAGATGTAATATATTTGCTAAATACCGACAGCAAATATATTGTAAATTATATATATATATATATATATATATATATATATAAAATAAATACATATACATATAATAAATTGAACAAGAGATATAAATAATAGTTGCAAGCAGTAATAATAAAACTAATAGTAAAAGTTCTTATATAAAATCGTTAAGCAGCGATGACCATTAACATCATTACGAATATTAATTATCACGAAATAACTATTATGAATTTTATCATCGTAAAGTTATCGCACCTATTTTTACTCGTTAATCATAATTATTCCACATGACCTTCCCACGAGTGTCATTTACCGCTATAATTATAGATAAATGTCGCGAAAAGGGGAGCATAATTAATTTAGAATTAATCGCAAAAATCCGACAAAGACTGCTTCGCGCTAATTGTCAAGCTTGTTATCTCTCTCTCTCTCTCTATCTATCTAAACGTACGAAAATCAATGTCAATAATGGCGCGACAAAAAAAAACAAGTTTTATCACGAACGATATTTTTAATACTGATCATCATATACGTGTGCCGCGTTATTTATCCTCCTTCTTTTCGTTTCCTCTTCTCTTGTAACAAGTACATTTTATATATAAATTGCATCTTGGAAATGACAGTAAAATACATATCATTAATATAACTGTAACGCTACATTTGCAGAGTACAAAAAGCGAGACTCGTATTCTCCAATATTTGTCGATACAAAAATTAAAGTGCAATTCTCCAAATTTATATCGAGAAAATTGGAGAAAAATATGTCGAGTTTCGTTTTTATATATATCTTATTTGACGATCTAATTATATAATCTAAGAATACGATTAATTAGCGAATAAAGAAAATCTATTCATATAGTTTAAAAAAAGTCGTGTGTGTCCGGGAAATATTTATTTCTAAAATTGTGAGGTTTGTTTAAGCTATTTTCTTTTTTTTTCCTTCCTTCATTTCTCGTACACTTATCTTATTTTAAACTTGAAAAATGTAGCTTGTTGTCGTGTATTTATAGCTCTGTTTTCATATCATTGTTGCTGTTGTCTGCTCTCTCAATCGTGTTTAGAATGTATATTCTCTCTCTGTGTTTCCACAATACATTAATTTTATTCAATTGAATCAATAATATACTAAAGTTATCTTGAGCTTTGTCGAGAAAGAGAGATAAACTAGAGATAAATCTCCCCGTGTTATTTTAGCTACATTAAATTGTGCTTAAATTTATTAAACCGTCGGAACGCTGATGTTTATTTTAACAATAATTTCGTTTACGATCGAGAAAGCATTTGCAACAACAGCTCATAGCCAAGTATGTACAATGACCTGCGTTTCATTTTTTTATAAATGTTCATGCAAACGAATGTCTAAGCGACATAAACAGTAAACGAAATATCAGTACCTATCGGCACTATTAACAGAAATTTATTTTTATGGAATTTGAATTTTATGGAAGAGAAACAACGATTTTTCTGACATAACCCTATCACTGCACAAAGAATAAATGCAATTGACTGCAGCTAAAACGATATTCGATTAAAATCAAAGATAATTTAGTCTACAAATTTTTGGCTGCCCGCTTCATGTTCTAAAGGCAACGAGCGTATATTTAGACGTTGAAGAGGAAAAAAAGGGGAAGACAGAGAGACCGCAGAAAAATGAGGGAAATCGCGTAACGACCCTTCAATTGACCGAAACGTTCCCGAGAAAACTCTTTCACACACTGTTCATAACTTCGCGAACGAAACGCGGTTAAATTGATGACAAAAGATCACTCACCCGGATGCGATGCGTCCGAAACGTCTTCACGTCAACGAATCATCCAATCTTGGCCTGCGTCTTGTTTCCCGATCCAAGAGTATAAACAGTAACTGAACCGAGATACTGCACAAACTGACCGGAACTGACGACGGTTGGTCGAACGATAAGAGATCGCCTCTTCACCCTACACCCCTTTTTTATTGCGCCGTCGTTTCAGCTGATCTAGAGTCCCTAGAATACTAGAGACCCTAAACTGATCGTTCTAAAAGCGCCACCGCGTTAACGAAAGTTTCATGGCGGGAATTTCAAACTTCCACTTTTCAAAAGAGGGTCTTGAACTTTTTTTCTTCTTTTTTACAAGCTTGTCATGTATTAATTTTACTGTTCATAGAGAAACGTTTATATAAAAATTAATAATCTAAATTGTTATTGTATAATCGCGATTTTTGAGAAAAACACTTATTACATCATAAATAAATGAGAATGTAAAAATTATTTTCACATTCACATGAAAATTGCAACTATCTTATGTATGAAAATATGATTTATTTCATTAATAAATAAGATAATCTATTCTTTGTCGTTGATGATTAGAAATGCTTGTGTCCGCAACTCTGATGGAAATATTATAAATTTTCCTATTATATTGCTTTGGACAATGCAATGACGTTTCTTTTCATTTCTCGGCCAATTGCATCGACAATCTCAACTGACTAACTTTAATTAAAGCTTGGATCGTGTGGTAAAAGAATTAATATACAGTTTGTTATATATATATATATTCTCTACATAAGCTAGAGAGAGAAAATTAAATTAAATGTACTTGAAAAAATTGACTGATGATGCAATTGACCATATTTTTTCCTAAGCTCCAATACACCATTTTATATCATAAATTTTTTACGAAAATTGATCCGATTCTTGTGATTCACTCTCTCTTCTCCTCCAGCTGTTTTACGGCTCTTTCCAAAGCAAACAGATGTTCGTCTTGTACACCAGGAGCTATTGTACGCATGGCGGAGGCCAGTTTGTAGAGATATTCCGTGTTGGAGCCGCTAATACCGCGCGAAACGAGTATGTGACTCGCGATGATATCTATATTCTCCGTACCAGCGTAATTTGGATTATCTTCTTCGCCTATGTAGATGGTGAGGTAGAACGGTGCTTCGTCCGAAGAGATCGACAAAGACGCTGTCGAGATGCTCGTCTGCGTGAGATCGCTCGAGAGAACATTGGCGTTCGAGCTGCTTTGGACAGATTTGGAGAAATCGCAGGGATAAAAAAGAACGGTTTTCTTCTTATAACCACCCTTCTCTCGAAAATCCAAATGATTGACCACATTGTCTATGTTCTCGGTGGATATCTTGTACGCCACTCCCCATACCTTGTCGTTGGGATCAGTAGAAGCGAGCAGCGTTACTACACGTCCAGGCTAAAGAGAAAAAAAAGGAAAAAACAAACTATATCTAAGCGGCAAGAGAATAACTGACTCTAAATTGGGAGTGCGTTCTATTCTAAGCAGTAGCGCATACTTCTTTAAAAGAAATACTACTTTAAATAATTAAAATTATAATATTTAAAATAATATAATAATTAAAATCTTAGATATAATTACTTTAAATAATTAAAAGAAAATACATTAAAGGGGAACAAATGTTGGAACATCAAGATCGCCTCTTGAGACTTTTCTCCAGGAAGAACTCACCCTGTTAGGCACTCCTCTGTGATCGGTACTTTTCTGGTAGAAGCGTCTAACGTATCCCCTGATGTGGCCGACGAGCTTCTTCTCGTACGGAAAGTCCACTTTCCATATCAGAGAGCCATAACCAAACACCCACATGTTCGCTCGTGACGTCCGCGGAGGACGCTTTTCTCGTCGACGATTTAACAACGATTACGTCGCGCGCCAGTGCAGACTCCGTCTGACGTCTCGAATGACAGGATCGTCCTTCAATGTCGCAGCATAATTTGCCGAAGTATCCGCCTGGAAACGATGCCCCATGTTATCGCGTCTGACGCCTGACGCGTGCCGCCGCGCGAACCTAACCTCTTTATCGAGGCTCTCTCTCTCTCTCTCTCTCTCTCTCGAACTCGAACAGCATTGCGTCACATTGCGTTTAATAAATTGACGATGCATGTTTTTTTTATCGCGAAATAATTCGTAAATCATCGTACGCGAGATCATGATGATTTCCAGACTGTCACGTACGAACGTCCTCGCTGTACGATGCTTAGAGAATCACGTACTCGTGGGTTAGTTATCGAATGATAAAGATTTTTCGATTCGTCTGATAAAAAGTCACAAAATTATCCACATTTGCATTTGTATAGATTGTAGAATATTATAAGTAAGGACTTATTGCAAAGCGCTTGTTTATATTATCAATACAGGTATGGGACCCACACTTTATGTCTTCGAGCACTCCAAGTTCTGCGAGAATTATGAATTGAAAGATAAATTGGATTGTTTGTACCCAAATAATATACATGGCATCGTAGTGGGACCAAATAATAAATTAGCTGTATTTGGTGCCAAGTCTATATGTATCTGTGACATTGTTAATCAAAGAAGAGAAATGACGTGAGTATATTTAAGTATATATAATTGTAGAAATATGATAATAATTTTTTATGTGATAATATTATCTCCTGTTGCAGATTTGTAAAACAAAGCACTGATCAATTGAATGACTGGATAATTTCTGTAGAATGGATATCAGTTAAGGAACAAATGCAATTGGTAATTCTATTTGCCCATAATTATTTATGCATATACAATATATTTGACAAATCTTCTCAACTTGTGCATTGTACAGAAAAATGCATACTGTATCCTTTTGCAGTTTTCATTAACTCTTGCAGAAATAATTGATATTTATCTGAAATATGGCAGTTTTCTTAATTAATATACAGCTATGGTGGATCTATATCAGGAACTTGTCAAGAAAACCTAGTCATTTTCAGTGGAACAGTATTTCAAGAGATTTTAATATGGAAAATAGACAATAGCTATGATATTAATGAAAGAATGCCAGTTTTGCATCGCTTAATAGGACACAAGGTTGGTGTGATTGTACTTAAAGGGACAAGCAAATAAAAACCTTACGCAACACTTATTCTAGGGCGTGATTTTTTCTGTTATTTATGATTCATGTTCGCGGCTTATTTGTTCCACATCCGATGATAGAAGCGTCAGATTCTGGAGAGTGATAAAAAATGAGAATCCTGAAAGCAATAATTTAAATTGGAAGACAGCGAAAATAGTCCCAGTAAAAACAATGTTTGTCCATGTTGCAAGAGTTTGGAAAGCTATAATCAGAGATGATATTGTTGTGACAATAGGAGAGGTGAGATTCAAATGTGTAAAAAATTATAATTTATTTTTATATTAATCTTCTGTTGTTTCATAGGATTCACTTATGTGCACATGGTCGCTCTCGGGTCATTTACTTAATAAGGTCCATCATGGAGCACCTATATGGAGTATCGATATATCCAAAGACAATAAGAGGATATTCACGGGTGGAGCTGATGGATCTGTATACATGTGGCAAGCTACACGCCACATTAATCCAAAAATAATTTCTCTGCCTAGCAATGACACGCATAACAATCCTAAATGTATATCCTACTTGAGGAATGGCACACTATTGATCTTTGATGAAAGAGGGACGCTATTTTGTTATGACAAAGAAAAAATATTGCGTACAAAATATTCTCTATGCTCAGAAGTACATCGCAGCTATTATATCATGCAAGTTTCTTCAAATCGTTCCTTTGTTGCATTTGCATCTAGAGAAGGATACATAACGATATATCGAGGTACGAATATTTATCACAATAGAAGTATTAATATCAACGAAATATGAATAATTTTTTTTGTAAATATATCGTTACTTTCACTCAATTTCTACTTTAAATAAATCATAAATAAATCAATTAAATTAAAATGTATTAGCGGATCTTGTTACCGGATTTGTATCTCGAATTATCGAAGAAAGAATAATGGAATCACAAATCTTTTCTTTGCACTGGTTGGAATATGCTAGCTTAATAGCATGTGGAGCAAATGGTCTTTTAAAAATATTTACCTTTGCAATCGATGGTGTGTACATTATATATACAACTATATTGAAATGTCTGAAAACAAATATCTTGTTACTATTTAATTGTTCTTCTTATATAGCTGGGATTCATATGGATGCACAGTTTGTATTACCTCCCAGTAGAGAACGTTGGCTGACTGCAGTTACAATCTACAAACAGTTAATAGTATGTGGAGATAGAGCTGGGAATGTTTATGTATACAAATTGAATGAGCAGGCAAATAAGGATATTGAAAAACCTGTTCAAACATTCAATAGAGTTCACGGTAAAATAGGAGTCCAGTCGTTTGCTAGATGGGAAGAAAAGTTAATGACAACTGGACGCGATGGAATGTTGAGATTTTACGAATTGAGTAAAGACGACACAAAGCCCTTATTGATGCTGCATAGAAAGAAGATGCCAATAGACTGGATCAGTGGCATGTTAAAGTCAGCAGACGGACACTGTACTCCTTTTATATTTGGTTTTAAGGAGGTATAAATAAAATACATATAAAATAGAAATATCAAATATAGAAAAACTGGAAAAAAATGTTTTCGTAATTATTTTTGCACAGGTGGAATTTATAATATATAATTTGTCAACTGAAAGCATATTAATCAGAGTTCCTTGCGGTGGTGGTCATAGATCATGGGACTGTATGATATTTGATGAAACAACAAGCTTCATTTATATACAAAATAAGCAGATTTATGTGTTTGATTATCCTCTATCTTTGGCATCTTTTCCTATTTTACAGGTATGTAATATTAAACTGTTTGGAAAACAACTATGCGAGTCTCTAAATTGCTATTTTTCTTTTTTTAGAATGGTTTTCACATAAAGGAGACATACTGCTTGCAACATATTTCAAGACTCGGTCCTTTTAAACAAGATATTTTCATATCTGGCGGAGAAGACTGCACTCTTCGTGTTAGCTCCATTTGTAAATCGTTTGAAAATAATTCTCATAGTGTCTTTCATAATTTAGGAAACTTTGATGGTCATCTTTCAGGCATAAAATGCATAAGCACTATCAAATTAAAAAATACCGATAATTTAAACGGCAAATATTTAGTTTTTTCTGGCGGAGGAAGAGCGCAACTGAAGATTTGGGAAATAAGACTCAAAAAGACTCATAAAGATTGGATATTATCAAACGATTTATCCTGCTCTGATATAAAATCTCATATGCTTTATGGACAAGATCAATATCGCAGGAAACCTTGGCAGGAATCAAAGCAATCTTATGTTATTGAACCAGAAACGCGTTACATGGATATTTGCACATATTATTCTTCTGAAAATGCTGTTGATCATGTGTTAGTCTTTATCGCATGCGCAGATGGATACTTGAGGTAAAATATAACTTGATTTACTTTATCTACTTATTAATCCATGCTAATAGAATAATATTCTTGTGATTTTCTATTACAGATTATTCGTATATAATATCAAAACTAATGACATATGTTTGAAAGTATTTACCAAATACATAGACCGTTGTATTTTGAAGATGTACATATTATCGCATAAATCCAAAGTGATCGTATTAACAATGACTACTGATGGAATATTACGTTTTTTCAATTTTACCGATACAATCTCGAAAATATACAAAGATGCAAATATCGAAAACCGAGATATCATAGACTTTAACGACGGTCCTTTCGCAGAATTTAGCTTGCATCAGTCGGGGATTAATTCTTTCGATTTAAAATGCATGAATGAGGATAGATACCTCTTGATCACCGGTGGTGACGATAATCTTCTCAATCTCGTTTGTTTTCAACTTTGCATATCGAAAAACAATACATTGTCAGGTGTAATGTTGTCTAAATGGAGCTCAGCATCCGCACATTCCGCGCAAATCACAGGTATGTAAATACTATCATGTTTCAAGCAAATAATATATATTATACATTCCACAAACTTAAGAATTTATAAATATGATATCGATAGGCTTGAAATTTAAAGACGATGATCAGATATGTAGCGTGGGAATAGATCAGCAAGTTATTGTCCACAATTACTCATGGTCCCATGGAGTCATATCTGCAAATATCTCAAATCAAGTGTTTACATCTGTCACAGATGTGCAAGGCATGGATTTGTGGCCTTCCGATGAGTAAGTTTAAGGATTTGTCGAATATCATTATCATATTTTCTTGCTTCATCCTGATAAAGAAAAATTAAAATTGATATTATGTTTATAGCAGCAGCAGTGTCTTGTGCATATATGGAAGAGGCTTTGAAGTACTGTCCATCTAATCTAAAAAATCATTGCAAGAATTGTTATCTGTGTGAAAAATATTTTCTATGCAAATATTTGTACAATATCACATTTATTTATTCATTTTTATATGATCTCAGAGCATTATATACGTAAATATAAATATAATCTAAGGAAACACATTAGATATAATATTAGTAATATAATTAGAGGAAGAGCGATCGACTTTTATTTTATTTTTTTTGCTGAATGACAGTTTCAAAAATAACAGACTAATTTTACAATTATTGTATATATGTATATTATGTACAAATATAAAAAAATAGAATATATCTTCAAGATAAATGAAATTGTCTATACTCGGTTGCCTGCTTCCAGTTGAAATAATTCCACGTTGTGTCGTCAGATGTCAGACTGTGTATTACAAAAATTAAAAAAAATTCATGTTCACGAAAACATCAATTTGACAGCTTTAGTTTCTGGTGATACATTTGTATATAAATTACGCGAGGATACATAAGAAATAATTATTTAAAAATGTCGAGCATCACGATATCAGCCATAAGACCCCGGACCAGTATCCTCGACAAATCGTTGAGCAAAGGTAAAGGAGAGGTTAGCCTGAGCTGTTTCGCCCTCTTGTTCTCGGAACTCGTACAGTACTGTCAAAACAGAGTCTACACCGTTCCGGAACTGCAGAATAAGTAAGAGAAACGGACCAGTCTTCCTTGAAAATTATCCCCTTGACGCTTTCATTCAAATGTCATTTGTCTGTCACGACCATAGATTGGCGGAGATGGGAGCAGAGATCGGACACAGGATAACTGACCTGCTGGTGATGCGAGAGAAGAACGGTAAACGCGAGATAAAACTGCTCAACGTATTGTTGTTTGTCAAAAGTACAATGTGGAAGTCCTTGTTTGGCCGGGAGGCCGACAAGCTGGAACACGCCAACGACGACGAGCGTACGTATTATATCATCGAGAAGGAATCTCTGGTAAACAAATTCGTGTCGGTGCCCAAGGACAAGGGAAGCTTGAACTGCGCCTCCTTCGTCGCCGGTATCGTGGAAGCTGTACTTTGCGACTGCGGCTTTGTAAGTAATCTTCCTCTCCGTTCGAAACAATCTATTCGATCTGGTTTTTATTATTGCATACTTTTATGGCGATGAGAGATTTGCAAAAATATTTCGATTGTTGCAGCCTGCAAAGGTAACCGCTCACTGGCACAAGGGAACTACGTATATGGTTAAGTTTGACGATGCTGTTGTCGCGCGTGACAAGCAACTTGAAGATCGGTAATAGAAAAAGAAAAAAATTATATGAAGAAAAAATATTAATGTATCTATATATAATTATTATTAAGATAAATCGATAAGGCCCTGATTTATCGAATTAAATACACATTTTATGTACATGCGTTTTATAATTCTAAGGCTGGCTTTAAAATATATATTTTTTCTTTTTTATTAATTGCATTTTTATAATTGTATCCTTTTACAAAGACTACCTTCAAATCTTTTTTTAAAAATCTTAGTCTCTCTAATGTAACATTTAAAATTAGTATTGTGTTTCGATATTTTATTTCACTTATATAATCCAGTGATACATTACAACTGTGCTTATATTTTGCTAAATAATTATGTCTAAACGAATTTAAACTCTCTGTCCGCATAACTGACTTGCCCGGTACGATATAAATGTTCTCGTGCATCCTGCGGGAAATATAATGTTGAAGAATCATATAGTGTTGAATGAATCATATGCTGCAATCTTAATATTGCAGCATATGATTCATCCTTTATGTTTCACAAGTTCCTTAAAAATATCTAGCTTACCCTTCTTTTTTTGATAAATAACGCAGTGAAGATAATAGCACCTGCAATGCATCCTACTCTTGTAATGTAACTTACTACTGTAGGTACAAAAAACTGTTCTATCGATGTTTTCGTTGCGGCAAATCTGTGTAATCCTGTATCAAACTATATACATACATATATAAAATGAGTAATTGTGACAAAGCATTAAAAATTAATTAATTCATACTTATTAATAAAATTATAAAAAAAAATTATTTTTAAACTGACATATTACTAAATTGAAAGATATAAGATAGCTCCTGCTATGTTAATAGACTTGTCATGAGCCTGTTACGTAATTTCTGTACGGATATATTTCTGGATTGTAAGACACGAAGCGCACTTAAAACATTACACACGTATACGTTTATACTTGTGACGCGCTTGTAAATGGATTTCCTCTGCCATCGTCATTATACTTGCAATATATTGTCACTATTTAAAAAAAATACTGAACATGCATATTTTTTTCTAACGCAGCATGAAAATCAGGATGTCACATTTAACGTTAAACGCGAGACATCACGAGCAATTATCGCGCATGAAGAATAAATAAGGTATTGAATAAAATACCTCGATTGCGAGGTAATTGTTATTAATAATAGTTTCTTGTAAATATCGTGCGCGAAGATAAATATGTTTGTAGAGGTTAGGTTCTAGATTTCTCGTATATTTATATACGTACCAGGAGGCTCTTGGTCGGGTGTCCCGAATCCTTCAGATACAATTCGCGCAATTGCTTCCGTTTCGCGTCTCTCCACAGCAAAATCTCTCGTTGTTCCGGCGTGACATTATAGTATTCCTTCTTCGGGGACATGATTACTTTGATTACCTCCTCTCTGCTCCTCTCGACCTTACGCTCCCTTCTCTGTTTTATCACGCGGACAATACGTGCGACTATTTATCGACCGTGGAATGCGCGTGTCATGAAATTCCGACTCGCACATTCGTGTCGAAATATTTAGGCAAACAAAATTTCCCAAGCTATTAGAAATATTCTACGCTTAAAATTTCACGTGTTTTATCTCACTGCGATTTCTTCGAGAATATAAAAGGTATTATATCGCAATTATCCTCAACGAAAGAGTTTAGTTTCTGTATATAGAAATATATACATAAAACAATTTATCAATTTGATTTCTGAGAAGCTCAAATGATGCGTCGTTAACGAAGCGCGACCTGTCATTATTTGATTTACTGTCTAAAAACGACGCAGTAGTGCGATAAGAGGATGAGTTAATCGTAAGTGACTTTGATCACGAGTTATCGTTTCCGCCTTCGAAAAGTGCCGTTTTACGCAGCTTCCCCTCGTGAAGAGGATGATTATGAATCTAGGTTATATTCGATATTCTCGTTTATCGCGGCCACATGACTCGCGGTCATAATCAGCATTTATATGTGTATATACACGCTGATACATCTCGCTTCTTTCTACATAAAAGAGTACAAATTGTAAAAGGTCATCACGCCCGCGTTGGAATTTGACGGATAAACAAATTGTCGACTCGACCGTCAATGAATCACGTAGTCTATGACGAAAGCAACGAAGGGAGGGGATTCGGGAGGAATACAAAAGATCGACGCGAAGTTGTCACCAGTCGTCGCTCGTTCGCCGTAGGAGGCTGGTCGCTGCACTTAAGTTCATTAGTCCAATCGTTTCCTTCCGTTAGGGAAGAGAAAATTCTGGTGAGTACTTAAGACTAATTATTAGTTTTCGCTCGCATTTCTCTGTTCGTTTTAGAACCGAGCTTTCCGCGTCGCGAACGAAGTCAAACGTACAGATTGATCTTTTCGGAGAGAAAAAGGACAAAGGGATCGCGAATCGTAGAGTTACTAAAACGAATATAAATTCGATTTTCCTCGTTTCTCTTGTCTTAAAGCTTTGATACGCGTCTCTTGCTCTCGTCTCTTGCGTCTCTTGCGCGCAGGAGACGTGATGTTTATTTAGATTTGCATAACCGCGCGAAGCATCTGTGCGGAGAGATCGACCGATTATGTATTTGATTCGTAAAACGCAATAATAATGACGCTCGTACTGTTCAGATACGATTGCGTAAGATCCGGTTTCTCCATGCGTGCGTCCTTTATGCATCTGAATAAACTGGATCAATTTCACAATCGGACGGTGTAGATTGTCATTAGGCATTGTTTGGGCTAATCGAGAGTCGCTATGCAAGCGTTCCTCGACATGTCGAGTCACGATGCACGCGAACACCCTATATATGATGTTTTCGGTCGAAAAACGCGAAACTTGAAGCGCGAAAGCAACGAGATCTATTTGTCTCTCTCTCTCTCTCTCTCTTTTGTCTTTCTCTCTCTTTTGTCTTTCTCTCTCTTTTGTCTTTCTCTGCCCTTGACACGTTAAACGAGAGAAGCTTGATTAAAGAATTCAAATTAGAAAATCGAAATTAGCGTCAATTGTTGATAGACTCGCGTGCCAATTGTATGACGATTGTGTCTATGCGTTTCTCGCTCCCTATATAACATTGTCATTGCTGCCAATGCGACGGTTATATTTTCTATATCGCCGACCTTTGTTTGAAATAATTGTCGTGCGTTGGAAACAAATTACGAGCCGAACGATGTCGCGATGGAAACGCATATTTACAATCTATATTTTCTATACCACGTGATCTCTCGCGACAAAATCGCATATCATGCAGAATGTAAGAAACCGCATATCTAATGCGTAGTTAGGAGAAGATTAATATATATATATATATTTTTTTATTCTTTAACATCTCTCGAAACGCGCAGTTGCAATCACGTGATTTCGTCGACCGTTCAACCGGAAAGATAACGTCTGGTATTTATTATGTATTAATGTCGCCGAGGTATAATACATCGCTTTGGTTTCTCGAAAATCGAATTGAATTAAGCGATACCTTAAAAATACCATAGAGATTACGAATATATATGACTAATCTTGAACACATCGAAACACAGCAGACGAAAGAACAGCACATGTCATTGTGCGTCATTTTGGACAATGACAATGATACATATATGTATTTTTTATTTCGTCTTACAAAATCATTTCGTAAGAAGCCTAAAAGTAGAAGTATTTTATTAATATTTCACGAGAGGAATATCTCTCTGAACATTAATTATTTTCATGGAATGTCATATATTATTTTTGCATCTGTCTCCAATTTCGGGCATCGAATTCAGAAATTTTTATAAAGTATAATTATTCGAAAAGTAAAGGATCCATTTTATCTGCTTGCTATTCATTCGCTTTAACACTCTCTTAATCCGCAACTTTAATTTTCAACAGCGAATAAATTGATAAATCGCGCGTCTGGGATTAAAATATATTCGGAAAGTCGATAAAGTCCGAAATTTACGTAAGAGAAATAAAGATAAGAGACTTATATGACCCTGAGATAAAAAAAAACAAAAAATTATCTTCCTGGACATGCATACACTCGTTCGTACATACACTTTTATAGTTCGGACGCGTAAGTAGAGCGGCTCCATTGTTTGATGCACATTGCTGGATATCCCGAGAGATCCGTTATCTCCACTATACGCGATCGTGCATGTCTCGTGGAAAAGAAAAAAAAGAATCTGACATTAGATCGAAGCGAGGCGATTATTACCGCCAGCATCGCGTTAGGTTTGTATCTGTTGCGAGAAATATGCGTCATTCGCCGCATCATTAAAACCGCAATCTTATTCATGGGATAATTAACGTCACGATTACTTGTCTTTCGGAGGACGCAGAATGTGGAAAATAAAATAGTGGATCGCACGATCTGTGCGTAATTTTTTATTTTCATTTGACACACACGCACACATATTGCTCGCAACGTTTAGAGCGAGTGCGTCGTTTCTTCATTCATTCATTATCGGAGAAAAAAATAAAGTCTCGCTCTTCTTCGACACGCGAAGATACGACTTTATGCGAGGCGATAATTGCGATATGCAAAAATAAGGCTGATGTAATATTTCTCACAAATGTGCGTAATTTTTGAAATTTCGGTCATGCACGGGACAAAGTCGTGTTTAGCTCGAGGCTAACATTAATAGGACTCGCTGTTTACCTAATATCTTTATTTGTCAAGAACGTAATGTTGACAGCATTGGAAGCGATGTAAACAGTAGCTTGAAAATTCATATCTTTTAAGTGATAGAATTATAATATTACTATAAAATAATTCCTGAAAAATAAATTGTTTATACATTTTTAACATTTTCAAGATATTGAAGTTGGAGCTTAATATTAAAATAATTTATATATTTTTAGGTAAATTATTGAAGATTAATCATGAAGAGTGTTGTGGCTCTGTTGTTGCTGGCAGTAGTTGTCACGGGACAAGCTGTTTCCTTCAGCAAAATTCTAGATGCAGAATGGTTTATTTTTAAGGTATAAGATCATCGTATTTATAATGAAAGTGCATCATATAAATATTTATTTCCTTCATATCCAATTACTAGTGAATAATAATAATACGGATATGGGATGTTCATAATATATTAGTTACAGATTACTTTGAAACTCTTGAATCATATTTCTTGTATAGAATGTTTGCTAAGCAAAAAAATATGATCTAAATCTAAACTAATATTGTTAGAGCGAAACAAAGTTATAGAAATGATTCAAGATGTGATTACTATATAAAAGACTCTTTTAAAAGGAAATCATGAATATTATTAAAGGCAAAAATAAAGTAAAGTTAATATTTTATAGCGTTTTCTTCTTTTGAATAAAAAATGAATATTGCAAGATGCATTACAACTTGAGATATTTCTACTAATTATTCAAACTAAGAAACAGACTAAATATCGATTATATTTGTTATTATTTCTTAGGCGCATCATAAAAAAGTTTACAAATCCCCGATTGAAGAGGGATACAGAATGAAGATCTTCTTGGATAACAAGCGCAAGATTGTTGAACACAATCGCAGGTATGAGATGAAGGAAGTTGGCTACAAACTAGGAATGAACAAGTATGGAGATATGGTGAGTTCTGAAAAGTGAATTGTATGATTAATTACGAGAGATGAGTAATTTTTCGGGAAATACTTCTTCTTATAGTTACATCACGAAGTTATCAATACTTTGAATGGCTTCAACAAGTCGGTGAGTGAGGTTAGCAAACAGTCTGTGGGAGCAACATTCATCGAGCCAGCTAATGTTGAGTTACCAACAGAAGTTGATTGGAAAAAAAAAGGTGCTGTCACTGCAATTAAGGATCAAGGACAATGTGGATCCTGCTGGGCATTCTCTTCAGTAAGCTTGTTTTAATGTCTTTTCAATGTTGATATTTCAATTCAACTTCAAACAATGCCAATAGTTTTAGTATCTTTAAATTATGCTGATATTTAAACTCGTATGGCATTATTCCTTAATATATTTCAAAGGGTATCTTAATATTTTTAAGTTTTTTAAAGCAGTTCTTGTCTCTTCTTGATAGTTTTGTCATTATTAAAAATTATCCATTGTGTTCTCTTTCTTGCAGACCGGAGCTTTGGAAGGACAACATTTTAGACAAACTGGCATTTTGGTGTCATTGAGTGAACAAAACTTGGTTGATTGTTCTAGCAAATATGGTAACAATGGATGCAATGGTGGTTTGATGGATAATGCTTTTCGATATGTTAAGGAAAACAGAGGCCTTGATACTGAAAAGAGCTATCCATACGAAGCGGAGAATGACAAATGCAGGTGTGTATGTGTTAATTATCGTGCGTGACGCAAACATTTATTCGTAGAATCTAATGACTTATTATATTTCTCAAATTGCAGGTACAATCCGAGAAACAGCGGCGCTTCTGACGTCGGTTTTATGGACATTCCAGAAGGAGACGAGCAAAAATTGAAAGCTGCGGTTGCCACTATGGGCCCGATCTCAGTTGCCATTGATGCTTCTCACGAGTCTTTCCATCTTTATAGCGAAGGTACATATTCATATAATATAGTTAATTGGCTGTAGTTAAATAATATTGATAATATTAGGCAGGTTAATCAGTGCTTATCAACATTAAATATATGTATACTAGAAAACGTAGAATTTCACAATAAATTTACAATTTGTATACAAGATTCATTATACTATATAAGAAAAAAATCATGAGTTTATTCGTAATCTATTTCTCTTGCTTTGACTTTTTTTATCTTTTGCTTCAAATTTTTCACAATTTTCAGGAGTTTATTACGAGCCTGACTGTAGTGCAGAAAATTTGGATCATGGTGTCCTGATTGTCGGCTATGGCACAGATTCGGAAACTGGTGAGGATTACTGGCTGGTGAAAAACAGTTGGGGTGAAACGTGGGGTGAGAAAGGTTACATTAAGATGGCCAGGAATAAGGATAACCACTGCGGTATAGCGAGCAGTGCCAGCTATCCTCTCGTTTAACACTCAATGCTAGTTGGCAAGCAAATTTCTTTAGCCCCTTATAATCTGCTTGAAACATGACAGATGTATTTAGGGACCTAATAAAGTTCGAGGTTTTTATAAAAAGTTCTCATAAAGCACACTTCTTATACAGCAATCTCGTCAAAATCACATTTGTGACTCGAATGTGAATTTTGGTGTTACTTTTACGACCAATACTCATTTCTTCTCGCGAGTTATGAAAAAGAATTGGTCTTACAAAAAAAATAATCAGAAATTTGTCAACAATTTCATAACTTTTTCTTTAGGTCTTTATATAAATAATTACTTTGAATAAGAAAAGGGAAACGCTCGCAGAAATCGCGAAGATTGTAAACCTCCAAAATAGCGATTTGCTATTCACCGCTTTGTTTTTTATTATAGATTTAGCAACAATTTCGAACATTATTTTATGTTGTATTTAATACGCATCTACTTGAAATTATATTATTATATCAGGATATCCTAAGAAAAGAAAAATCCTATTTTATTTCTCCAACTGAAATATATAGCTTATATAAGTGCCGAATTTAGATATAAGTCGACTTAAGTTATATTGCAATTATGATACATATTTATCTCTGATGGTAATTCATGGTCAAGGCATTGTTTGCTAGGCAAACCAATCTCTATTTTTTAAACGGAAACAGATAAAATAAAGAAGTTCTTAATAGCCACCAGTCTTCTTTACTTTCAAACTTTTTGTGAATGTCTTTTGCGATAATCTGCTGTGTTGATTATGGTAATCTCTTTGCAATATCTATAAACTGCTTGGTGTTATTATAACTATAATTCGAAGAATGTGGCGGTCCATTGTGAACCTAAAATGTTTGTGTGTGTGTATATATATATATATACACACACTTTCTGGAAGTATCTCAAAAGAATCACTGTCATTCATATTATACTTGCATCTAGATGTCTTTAATTACATATGATTTTAATATTAAATTTTATCTTTGCACCGGAATATATATATGAGCGACAACATTCTCCATACTGCTTACAAGTTCAGGTTGTTTCATGCCCCTCCACTTGTATATTTCAAAAAAAATAAATAAAAATAAAAATTAAAAAAGACATCTAATAAACGAAACCATGTAATATGATCATGATATAAAGTATATCAAATATATTTGTTGCTACAAACATATTTGATATAGACAAAAATAACTGTTTATATATATATATATATATATATAATATATATATATAATATATATATATAATATATATATATATATATGTTATATATATATATATATATATATATATATATATAAACAGTTATTTTTGTCTATATCAAATATGTTTGTAGCAACAAATATATTTGATATACTTTATATCATGATCATATTACATGGTTTCGTTTATTAAATGTCTTTTTTAATTTTTATTTTTTTATTTTTATTTATTTTTTTTGAAATATACAAGTGGAGGGGCATGAAACAACCTGAACTTGTAAGCAGTATGGAGAATGTTGTCGCTCATATATATATTCCGGTGCAAAGATAAAATTTAATATTAAAATCATATGTAATTAAAGACATCTAGATGCAAGTATAATATGAATGACAGTGATTCTTTTGAGATACTTCCAGAAAGTCCAAATCATGTAATATGGAAAGCTTGCTGACCATGGCAGTTAGATTAATGACATGTGTCAGTTCGTACTAACCGAATAATTTGCGAATATTCTCCTCGCTGTGAAGAGATCATTTAGTTGGAGTTATGTAAAAAAAAAAAATGTTATATGTTCACATTTTTTGCTAGCGATTGTCGATTGATTGAACTTTTCACAAATCTGCAAAATACTTTGGTTAGTGCTGAAATAATTGATCATCAGGTTATCGCAATTGAACGTTTATCTAAAATCAATACAGCAGCATTACGACAATTTCTGATAAGTGGTCAATGTAATACCGAACCAGGAAAAATGGCTTCCTCTTTGTGTGATAATACTATCAGTTATTACGTTGGACTTTCCTTAAGTTAGATTATATTGTGTAAAACTTATTCTTTCGCTCTGCGAAAGAAACTTATTTCGAAAAGAAGTACATAGAAGTATATAGAAGTATATAGAAGTATATAGGTCTCATACAGGGAAGAGACTCAACAATGGCATCAAGAATTCTGGATCAAACATAATACTAATTTCATTGAGGTATGTGATTCCTACAGTTCTTTTCTATGATATATTAGACTTTTAATATCATTAAATGAGATTTCAGGAACGTAAACGATTTCAAGAACTGTCGAGAGCACAAGGAAAGAAAGAATTGACTGCAGATGACACGTCAATATTTTATAAGCAATTTCTAGATAAAAATTGGCAGTCTCACTTCAATTATAACATAGGATGGTATAAAAGAAATATAAAAATTTTGTTTTATGGGATAGCAGCAAAAATATTTATGCTTAAAATTAAATAAATTTTTATAATTAAACAAATTACATTTATATATTAACATTTATAAATTATATGTTGAAATTCTTTGAATAAACAATCGTCAACGAAATTTGCTATAATCTTTCCTCTCCTCTCTCCCTCTTTTTTTTATCTGTATTATATTATAATCTATATTTATATATAGTCTACATTAGTGTATTATAGTTATTATATAAAGAGATTGTCTTATATAAAGCAGTATATAACATAGATATCAGTAGAATATGAATTAGAAGCTCAGATCATTACCAAATGAAATGATGTCCTGTTTCTAAAGTCAATAATTCAACATAAATCAGAATTCCCCCCTCTCCCCCATTAATGACGCTAAGTGTACAACTTAACTAAAGAATGGAAGATTATTATAAAATATAATTATGAAATATAACAAGATCTCTGTGAAATTCTGAATTTTAAACAAAATGTTGTTGCCAATATCAATATATTCTTTTTTTTAAAGCTTTTTCCAAATATTCCTTCTGCTTTTGCATTGTAGATATTTCTACTGTTAAATTCTTAAATTCTTTCAGCTTTTCTTGGATCTTCTTTTTATGCCATCTTTTATTGTGTCTCATAAAATTTCCATCATGATTAGTTTTGTAATTACATATTATACATATATTCTGAAAAAAAATAAAGTCTTTTCATTCCAATTTCTCGCATTGTTAATCGTAAGTTGCCTCTTCTACTATTGTCTCTTTATTATTACGATAGTTTGGAGAAATTACCTTGAATTCCTCCGTATTTCCATCAGTACAGTTACATTTCTTTTTACATTTATCCATCGTGTGCTCTCTTTCAAATAAGAAATCGTGTATCTGTGCAGGACAGTTTCTAGTTAAAAGTTTATATTGCAATGCACGTATTACATTACAAAGGTCTTCCATTGTGTCAATGAGATATATAAAATATGAGATATATACTTACTTAAAAGTTATAATGGTAAAAGGATAAGTTTACGTTAGGTAAAGGATAAGGTAAAAGGATAAGGATACGTTATAATAGTAAAAAGTTCAAGTTATTATAACGATAAAAGGATTACTGCATGTATTAAAACATATCTGTGCAAATAACACTGCTGCCAACAACAATCCAGAAGATTATTTATAAATATATTTTAGAGTATTAGAAATAATATCAATATTAATATAAATTATTATTTTATTTACTTATTTAAATCGTCTTATACGTATTTATATCTCGCGTATATGTATATCACTATTCACTGCCGATTTACACAGCGCATGCGCAAAAAGCCCGCCAATTTCACCAACTCGTTCGATTGGCTGCCGAGAAAGAGATTCTCATGGGAGAAACAAGTACAGGTTATAAATGGTTGTTTATAATGGATGCTCGGAAATGTTTTCAATAATCTGAGTTTAAAAAATAAATCATAAATTACATAGAGAAAAAAAATTTGTAATTTAAAATAAATAATATTAAATAATTTAATCATAAACGTTATTTGACGGTCACGCGTAAATTCATAACCTTGTTTACGAAAAACACCGGTGCTTTTACCATCGAAGGTAAATGTTATCTTTCTTCAAAAGCTTTCCTTCGCAAATTTTATTCGCGCGATTGCGAGTGTTGTGCGCTAATTAAAATAATTTGTGGTGTCTCACAGAATTTGCTTTAATTAAACGTATTAATGACTTCATCCACTTGCCTTGATTTGACGAAATGTATTAATAATGACGTACACTTGAACGACCCGCATTATTATTATTTCTTAATTCAGTAAAGTTTATTATTTAATTTATAGCACGATTGTAATATTTGAACGACAATAAAGCAAAAAACTTACGAATATTCGACTAATTCAATGATATTGCAAACAACGATCGCTGTTGAGAATAAAAATTGTAACTGTAATGTTGCAACAATTTCAGAATATTGCATCTTGTAGAGCAAGCTTAAGGGGAGCTACGAGATCGGTGCAATGAACGAGAAACTTGAGAACTTGGCTCGAGGAAACATTTGTCGTTATGTACGCTTCAACCGACATCGGCGGAAATGCTCAATGTACAAATGCAGTTGGTAAGTTCCTTGCTTCAAGAGTGAGTAACGTTGTGACAGCGAAAATTACTTTTGCAGATTTGACTGCATTCGAATCTGGCACGGCAACCAAGCTTCTTGTCTCAGTTCATCGAAAATATCAAACGGGAAATGCAGAAGAACAAGGAAATGAAGGAATCTTTAAAGAAATTCAGAGAAGAGGCCCAGAAATTGGAACAATCGGAAGCATTGCGAATAGCGTGACAAAAATTCCACACTGTTGAATCTGAAGCTAGCAAAGGTTCGGAAGCTATTAATGAAAAGCTAGATACACTTAAAGAGAAGATATATATGTGCAATCAACTTATATGGTGATAGCATTGCACGTTATACAATTATAAAGGTTTACATTTAAAAGGTGCAAGAAGTCATCGAAGAGGCAAGTAAGACTGAATTGGGCAAACATGCCGACCAGTTGGGTGAAGAGATTACGAAATCTGTCAAAGGTGCAGCAGAGACGATTTCCCAAAAGAGCCAAGCACTTGGTAAGTGCTCTAATCAACTTCTGTTGGTAACTCAACATTAGCCGGTTCAATGAATGTTGCAGTGGTGTAGTGAATATAAATATAGGTATATAAATGTAAATATAAATAATTTATAATATAAATATAAATAATATTTATAAATAGCGAACAGTCTGTAGGAGCAACATTCATCGAGCCAGCTAATGTTGAGTTACCAACAAAAGTTGATTAGAAAAAAAAGGTGGTCACTGCAGTTAAAGATCAAGGACAATGTGTATCCTGCTGGGCATTCTCTTCAGTAAGCTTTATTTAATGTCTTTTCAATGTTGATATTTCAATTCAACTTCAAACAATGCCAATAGTGTTAGTATCTTTAAATTATGCTAATATTTAAACTCATATTCAAATGGCATTATTCCTTAATATATTTTAAAGGGTATCTTAATGTTTTTAAGTTTTTTAAAGCAGTTCTTGTCTCTTCTTGATAGTTTCGTCATTATTAAAGATTATCTATTGTGTCCTCTTTCTTGCAGACCGGAGCTTTAGAAGGACAACATTTTAGACAAACTGGCATTTTGGTGTCATTAAGTGAACAAAACTTGGTTGATTGTTCTAGCAAATATGGAGACAATGGATGCAATGATGGTTTGATGGATAATGCTTTTCGATATGTTAAGGAAAATTTTTCAAACTGTCAAGTTATTCGACATCGCTATTGACAGAATTTTGGTAGAGACGGATGATATACAGTTAATGGCTTTAACGTGTCTCTGGATAACTTTGAAGCAAGAATTAACTCGTTTTAATATATCATTGGTAATAAAATGCTTTCCTTCAGGTAAAGAATTTTATTACCGATGATATATTAAAACGAGTTAATTTTTGCGTCAGAGTTATCCAGAGACACGTTAAAGCCATTAACTGTATATAATCCGTCTCTACCAAAATTCTGTCAATAGCGACGTCGAATAGCTTTGACAGTCTGATAAATAATATTCGACGAGTACTCACAGTTATGTATTACGAGTATTACGAGTACTCACAATAAATATATAGTTTATTATTATCCATTTTTTAAACATAATTCATCTTGTATCATCTTCTACGTAGACTAGCCGGACAATAACGTTCCGCTCAACAGCTTTCAAATCCACTTTCCGCAATAAGAGTGTATATGTATATGTATATATATATATATATATATATATATATATACATATATAATATGTACATATGTACAATATATTCGATGAATCAAATGTCGCTCACTATATATATAAAAAGTAAAATTACTAAGTAACTTTCGTTTTTTAATAATTAATCTTACTAATAAATAATTGTGTTTCAGCTTTACTTTTAAACGCTGTCGAATTTTTTGCATTATAATGATGCTTTGATGCATATTCTAATTGTATGACATTTTGGCGATTTGTTTTCTTGAGAACTACCTTTAAAATTTGTCTTCTATTTTGATCTCAATTTTCAATCTTAATACCTATTTTAATATTTTATATAGTCGAATCATCCTCTTTTGAAATTACTTAGGCTGCGTTCGAAAACCGCGCTCTTATTGCTCTGAGCGTGCTCTGTTCTTGTTCAACTTTCCGTAAGTAACAAAGATAGAACGACGTTCTAGCGCTAAGAGCGTATTTCTCGAACGCAGTTCTAATCGGCATGCTTGTGGATTCTGTCAACGTTAGTGTTTACATTCGCGTGTATTTTTAATTTTTGTCATCCTATAAATATATACATATTGCACATTTATCATAAGAAATCGCTCTTGACACGACATGAAGATCGTCCTCGTGACTGGCGGTTCGGGACTCGTTGGCAGAGCCATTCAAAGTGTCATCGAACGTGACAGAAGGAAGGAAGAAAGCTGGATATTTGTCGGGTCCAAAGATGCGGATTTGTGGTGAGTTAAATTGATCGACAATCGCTAGCAAAATGTGAATTGTAACAATTATGTAATTCCAATCGAATGGTCTTTTCACAGCAATAAGGAGAGCACTCGTAGGTTATTCGAGAAGCACAGACCGACACATGTTATTCATCTGGCTGCCATGGTCGGCGGGCTTTTTCATAATATGTCGCATAATTTGGACTTTCTGGTAAATATTTCGAAAGAATCAGTATCATTCAATATTATAATTGTATTTAGATCCCTGTCTTTAGTCGCGTAATGTTAACGTTAAATTTTTTATCGTTGCAGCGGAATAATATACACATGAACGACAACGTTCTTCAAACTGCTCACGAGCATAATGTTGCCAAGGTTGTTTCGTGCCTTTCTACTTGTATATTTCCAGATAAGACGACTTATCCAATCGATGAAACCATGGTAACGACATCAAATATGTTCATTACTATAATAACTACATGTAAGAGTAACTATTATAATGTGTATATATATATGTACACATTTTAGGTTCATAATGGTCCGCCACATCCCTCGAATTATGGTTACAGTTACGCCAAACGACTTATAGATATCGCAAACAGAGGTTATCATGATCAGCATGACAGACTGTACACCAGTGTAATTCCTTGCAATGTCTTTGGCCCTAACGATAATTTCCATCCCAGTGCGAGCCATGTTATACCTGGTTTAATGCGAAGACTTTATGACTTATGCAAATATGGTATGTAATCAAGCTTTATGTATATGACTTGAATTTATTATTGAGTTAATTTTTTTTTTTATTAGGAAATACAGAGAATAAGGTATTCTCTGTGTTAGGCTCTGGCAAGCCTTTAAGACAATTTATTTATAGCATAGACTTAGCGAAATTAATAATTTGGGTCCTGCGAGAATATGATTCTGTGGAACCAATTATATTGTCAGGTAATTATTTATGTAAATATAGTCAGAGTTTTGACATCTTAATATTTTCTAGTGATAGAACTAATAATTTTTTTTTTTTTATATAATTTTCCAATGAATATATTGAATGGATCATCATTTTCTACCTCAATGATTTTATTTTATTATTATCTCAATGTCGCAGATATTATGTTGATTGACTCTATTACAAGATGTATGAGTTTATTGGCAAGTAAATTATGAGAAAAAAATGATCATTTTCAGTGGACGAGTCACAAGAGAAATCAATAGCACAAGTTGCCGAGACTTTAGTGCAAGCTTTCAACTTCAAGGGCAAGGTGGTGTATGACACGTCAACGGCGGACGGTCAATATAAGAAAACGGCAAGTAACGGAAAATTGCGAAGGTATTTACCCGATTTTCAGTTCACGCCTTTTGAACAAGCGATTAAAGAGACTGTTGATTGGTATATAAAAAACTACGATTGTGCGAGGAATTAAGATAGCTGGACCAATCTGCTCAGATGTAAATGCTATCATTTTCATGAATAGCATTTCCGATTCGAACTTGTGTCTAGATTCATACATCACGATTATTGAGTTCGAAAGGACTGACAGTCGTGTGTCTGATAATTTGACAGTTATCAGTTTATCGTTGCCATTATCGATTGTATTCTTAAGGTGTCTATTGATTTTTGTTACGACAAGTGTATGTACATTTGGTCCTAATACTTTAAATTTATATGTACAAATTCCAATTATAGTTCCCTACAATCCATAGATTAATGCTAAGCAATACAAATGTTACTTGTTAGAAATGACGGAAGATGAAATTGGAAATATACGAGTACCGAAGATACGGGTATCGATCGTATAATTTTGTCATATTGTAAAGGACTATATTTTTGGAATAAACGATCTTCGCAAAACGTTTTATTCATTGTTGAGATCGTTTTGTGCGGCCAGTGATCCTTACAGGGCGAGCTCGATGGAGATCGGCAGGATAAATGTCGGCGAGTATTTTCAGATCATTAAATAAACATTGATGATATTTTTATTGATCTGGAAATTTAAGTTCCTGCGCGGACACTAAAGAGAGATCCAGACAAGCACCTGGAGCGGTGCATTTATTTTCATTCGCGCGCAGCACTTCGTCGAGGTATATTTTAGGTCAGTTCGTCCATAAATTTGACTGATGGATCGCTTTATGATGTCTATTGGCCGTTACGTCGTGGAAATGGAAACGTAATTTCGCAAATGCGAATTGTAAGTAGAAAGTCACTTTGCTGAATTAGAAGTTAGTCAGAATGTCGAGAATTTTCTTTAATCCTTAATGTATTTGACGCATACGTTGCGCGTATTTTACTATATAAACTTTTAAGGATACTCTGAATTTGAGGTCAATTTACACTTAATGAAAATTAGCTCCGGTAAATTAAATAAAACGCAAATAAAGAGCGAAACCTTCCTATCTATCTAATTCCAAATGTTCCTCAGCAAATTTTTTTGAGATTTAATCTTAAAGAAAAAAAGCAAATGTCTTAAAACTGAATAATAGCAATGATATATTTTTCGAAGGTTTCGTCAAGAAAAATTCGGCTTTAAATTTTCTCATTAATTACACACATAAAATATAAATAAAGAGTCATCTTACATTCTTAATTACTGTATCATCTCGAATTGGAAAATTCGAATGAAAAGCCAGTATCTGTCCACTCGTAAATTACTCGTCCCGGCAACATCCGCGTTCCCGTCGTAAAGTCCCGATTAACGCGAGGAGAATTTTAATTAGTCGTCGGTACAATCAGCGCGAGAGAACATTGGACTGGGAAATAAAAGATCGGTCGGTTGAGGGGGGGGGGGGGGGAGGGAAAAAAAAGGTCACCGATAATCTCTCGACAGCAACAGCACCGCCGTCGTCGCGATCGATTCGGCCAAAGATAACCACGTGTACGCCTTATCGGAATACGTCTCCGACCGGCGCGATACGAGGGGGTGCGTTTCCCTGGAGAGGAATAAATCACCGTTTCTCTCTCTCTTTCTCCCCACTTTTTCCTTCCCCAAAATATAACGCCTTATACCAGCCACTCGTTCTAACGGTCTCCGAGATGGAATCAATCGATCTTGAGCGAAGGTAATTAACTTCTTCATGCAGGATATAATCAGATTGCACGCCCGGTTGACTCGCAGCTCCGATTAAATTGCGGTCGAATTCCTCGGGTGAAAATTTGATGGATCGCTATTCGCGGGCTCGCTAATTTTCGACATTTCCCGAATAACTCGAATTAGAATTCTGCAAAGATAAAATAGACGCGTTGGAAATTGAGTGAGCGAAGAAAACGATAGCTCTTCATCTATTCGCGCCCCTGAAGAAAATCATTATATTTTCTGTGGATTTTATTATATTAGATTATAAACCTATCCGCGAAAGATTTTAAAAATATCATTAAATATTAAAATAACAATGAGATATTTTTTTATGAAATTATAAATATACACAACCCTTTGCACGACTCTTCGTGAATGCGTGCGCGCGCGATAAACCTAAATAATTATTTTTTATCAATGATCACGATTCTAAGCTCCACGTGTCTTTCATAAGTCACGCGTACGCGATAAGATAAGGGGATACTGAGTCGGAAGTATCCGGCTTTACGCGTGCCGTTACCGTTTTCCGTTGCGCGTAATCGCATTCTAGCTACTCGGTCGCCGAGAGTGTCCCGATAACAAGCGGCTCTCTCCCTTTCTCCCTGGAAAAAGTCTACACAAACAGCTATATATAAAAGCCGAGCTGTTGTGCAGGGGATGTCTCTGAGAAT
This sequence comes from Lasius fuliginosus, assembly GCA_949152495.1. Classification (NCBI taxonomy): domain Eukaryota; kingdom Metazoa; phylum Arthropoda; class Insecta; order Hymenoptera; family Formicidae; genus Lasius; species Lasius fuliginosus. Next base: position 2,934,202 of record OX424456.1, on the reverse strand, counting down.
GCTGTAACGGGGTCGATAATAATTTTATCAGATTTCAATCAGAATGAAAGGTTAAAGCTTCCCTCGATCATTTTAAGACTTTCAACGAGGAAACGTTCTCGGGATCGCAACATTCCTCGATAATAATAGAGTTTCAAAGAGAGAGAGAGAGAGAGAGAGAGAGAGAGAGAGAGAGAAACTTTTCTCAAATATTATATCGCATAACAATACTTCATCGTAATTATTTTTATTTCTTATTATATCGTTAAATTATTTTTTACTTCCACTTCGCTGAACTTTACATCTCGATATTGACATTGATAAAAAATCGGTCCCCCTCCCCCCCCCCTTTCCTCCCGCGTTAAAGCTTGGAACCCCCAAAGGAAAAGGATAGAGGAATCGCTTAACCATCACGTATCTAGTACGCGCGAAATCGTAATAAACTACTTAATTTACCGATCGACCTGCGGAATACCACGTTCGCGACAGACGCGAAAAATAAACCGGATAAAAAAGAAAAAGGGGCTGGAGGGAGAGAGAGAGAGAGAGAGAGAGGCGGGGAAGAGAAAAGAGAGGAGAACACAGGGAACAAACATTCCCCGGCGCTGCGGGGGTGCGCGCGATGCAACTTAAGGAGGGGGACGCAGGCGCGTCGCCACGCAGGAAGACGCTTCCTGGAGCAGGGGGGCGAGGGAGGAGGAAAGGGAGAGGGGAGAGGGCTCGCCTCGGGTGCCACCTCGAAACCGAGCAAGCACGGTTCAGTCAGTCGCGTTCGGGGTGGCTCGGCTCGGCTCGTCGTCGCCGTCGTCGTGTCACGTCACGTCACGTCAAGTCAAGTCACGCTTACGCTTACGCTTACGCTTCGCCGGTCGAGAGATGCGCTCCTCTCGCGGTGGTGGCGCGGACGCGGGATCGTCGTGATACGCGCTCTCGGCACGTGGCCGAGGTTTCATGGTGTATGTACGGCGTACTCGAGGTGGTGGCCAAGTTTCCGTGAGATTTGCGCGATTACGAGGAGAGAAAAGGAGGGATGACGTGCTCGAGGACGCGCGAGCTTCTCGCGGGCCGATCCGATCGGCGGTAGCGGTCGTTGTTTCGTCGCGAATAGCGAGTGCCGGCGTTTAGCCGGAAAGAGGCGCGAGGAACGCTAACTACTACTCGTCGAAGGATCATCGAGGACACGCGCGAGGAAACGTTGACGACGAAGCGACGCGAAGGGACGCAGGGACACCGAGAGCGTGGACGAAGGGTGACGCGTCCTTCTCCCCGAGAGGATAAGGAGCGCGAGAGGATAAAGCGTCCGGCGATCGGCCGCGACAAGGTCGGCCGACGAACCGACGCTGACAAGGGTCGCCGCCACCGAGGTAAGCGCGCACACCCCCCTCCAACCCCGAAACGCGAATCCTCGCTTTTCGAGAGCGGAGGTTCGAGTGCTTAAAAGCGATCGTCGATCTTGGGACACCGGAAATTACGAGTGCTGCTGGCACGAAAAGACGAAAGGCCATTTTATCGCTCGTAAAAAGAACAATGGCACATAACCTATTATCGATGTGAAGTTGTCAACGCGTTGCTTAGCGTCGATTAGCTGTAAAAAGATATGTAAAATTACACGAGTCAGTGTAAATATAATAATATATATATATATATATATATAATACTATATATAATAATAGTAATAATATAATAATAATAGGTGGAAAATTATACGATAAATAAAATGAAAGTGTTATACGGATTTTGTCAATTTCCGTCTCGTGTAATTTTACATATTTTTTCCAATGTAAGTACAACAATTTCCATCAACTTGCTAATGTCCTCTAGTTTGTCGTGATTGTGTGAATTTGACTGATGTAGTTAGTTATTTTCGAGATCTCATCAAGCTTTAATTTAATCGCGGTTAAATTCGGATGATTCAACTAAAGTTGGATTTTAGAAATCTCATTAATTCACAATTGTCATGGTTAAATTTGGTTAACGTAAAGTCTAGCTTTGCTTCAACGGTGCTTGGGTCTCGGTAATAAATGCATAATTTTAATAATAGTAACTCACAAACCATTACGAATTCAAACGATAACATTGAAACGGTCTCGGTTTCTCGAAATAATTATCGCGATCCCCGATTTCTTCCGAACTTTATCCGAATGATAATACATCGGATTTCAGTAATAATCATGCAATTATAACCGTCGATCGTGATTTTTTCAGATCGGATCTTTTGTGAAATAAACGATTCATATCTCGCGAAAATGCATCGTGTCTCAAAGTCCGAGTTACGTCACTGTCAAGATAAATGACCGTATTAATAGCAATTTGCAACAATAAGTATAACACGAAGCGAGAGAGAGAGAGAGAGAGAGAGAGAGAGAGAGAGAGAGAGAGAGAGAGAGAGAGAGAGAGAGAGAGAGAGAGAGAGAGAGAGAGCAAGCGAGCGAGCGAGCGAGCGAGGATAAGTTCGCCGGTCTTATAATTCATGCGTGTTCGTCGGCGAACGTTAATTTGATTAGATGATATCGATTATTCGCGCACGCACAGGCTCGCAGAATTAACATCGCGCAGATCTGGTTCGCGTATTTTTCTTTCTCCGCCATCGGAGAACGGTACGTTCGATTTGACAATTCGGCTTTTACGTTCGTGCGGGTGTCTTCAGAAGAATGCCGAAGAATGAATTTGATATAATGACGTAACCGAGGATTTTGTGAGAGACGAGTTAATCCCAGACGGCGTAAAGATTCTCGGTAAAATCGAACTGGCTTTTATCTCGTAGTCTTATTCCATACAGATAAAACGCGGTTCGAGAATTGATGGAAAGAGAAAAAGGAATATATTTTTAAATTATATTTTTCAAAAGTTATTTTCAACATACGTGAATCTGTCATACGTTGCACGGTATCTTTACGTGATGATCGACGCGACGATAATATATTATTTTATATTCTCTTTCGCAGGACATATAAAATATTTTATACTGTTCGGGATCTATTTCTCCGACTTGCCTTGATATATCATTTTTCCTTTCTGTTTTCATTACATCCGTCATCCGTCATTAAATTTCTTCGCATGCGAGCGTATTTGCGTATAATTATTACGTTGATAGCGTTGATATTTTGTTTTTAATGTCTCGGAAACAGAGCTGTAATTATTCCGCACATTCTCCGCGTCGTCTTTTTCGCAATATATGCAATATTGCTGCGACTAATAAAATACGCTAGCGACTGGAATAATTGGAATTTTTCTCCGTTTTTCAACGCGTTTGCATTTTTATCGCTAACTGTGCTTTATCGGAATTGCAAATTGTTTTGTAAAAAAATGAAGCAACAGCAAGAAGTGAATTTTCGTCAACTTTTGACATCGTCATCGTAACATGCAAGCTTCGTGACTTTACTCGTCGTCGACGAACTTTCGCAACCGGAGTTGCGATTCGGATATCGAAACGCAAAGAAATTCCGATTTATATTTTCTTACAGTTTCGCTAAAAAGAATTCTTCTCGCGTCTTTGTTTGATCGATCGAGGCAATTACAGGCGATTACGTGTCTTGTTTTGTGTGTGTCCAATTTTATCTCTACTATCCCGAATTTTTCTCCGTAATTACATCGTAAAGACAAATTCAGGTAGGAAACAAACCCAGACGCAGAAATTAGCGCAACAAACTTGTTTTAAAATCTTCTTTATTTAATTCTCGTTATCTCTCAACGGCTGAAATTTATAGAGGGCTTACTAAAGACACATGATTTTTTTTTGTTAACCGATCTACTGAAGATTGTCTAAAGGGAGGTTGGAGGAAGGACTGAAACGTTAAAAAAAAACATTAAATAAAGAAGATTTTAAAACAAGTTTGTTGCGCCTAATTTCTGGCTCTTATTCAGCTCGTTTTCTGAATTTATATATCGGAGCCTTTTCGTTTTATTATTACATCGTAAAGATTGTTCTCTCTCATACGTGTATGGGCGCTTTTTACGCTTTACAGACGCAATTCGTAAAGATCAATCGTAAACTGTACGGAGAATCTCTCGATTGTACGTAATGCACTTTGGTGACACGATGTACAGATATAAAGTTTCTTCCACACAATTCCAAATCGCTTCATGATTCACAGAGATGCTTAACTCTTTAAGCGCGACTCGACTTCTTTAAGGAACGGAAACTTTGTTCCTCCTCGCGATTTTACTTCGACGAAAAGCTCGGGCAATTTAATTCGCCATTTTACGGGTGGAATAACGCGAGCTTTTTCGTTTGCTTCGCTGTCCAACGTTATTTCCGAACGATTTTATTGATGACAAAACGCGTATCGCGAGCGGATATATTTTTCGACGATATAATGCGCGACAGAAAGATCGATTTCCTACGATTTAAACATCGAAGTTTTCAACAATGTAATTTTCATCTGTGAATCTGCGTTATTCGAGGGAGTAGAGGCATATCGAAAATTCTCGAATACTTAAGCGAAAAATGTTTGAGCTTCTCTTGACTTTTGTTATAATGGGAATTTTTAGCCATCTGATATATAAAAGAATATTGCAAATAATAAAGCTTACTGATTAATTTAAATTGTATTATATTTAGTATCTGTAAAATAAAAAATTGGAATATATATTTAACTTAAAAATAACATTAAAAATCTCTAAATTCTAGAAATTCCGATTTAGACAATTTTTACGACCAAAAAGAACAGAGTTATTGTTTTTAATTTTATATTCTAATGTATAGATATATGTTCTGTAATATATTTTTTATCAATGCATATCGTGCATTTTCCATATTACACGATACTAAAAATTATAAATAGAATTTTATCACGAATTTTATAGATCGTTTAAGAAATACCATTGAATCTAGTACGCGAAGCACACACATTTATGTGTGTGCAATACTGATTTGAGAAAAGAAAGAGTGTCTCAGCGGGCCGATCTTCCCACTTAAGGGATAAGAATCTCCTTCGTTTCTCGCGAAATTGCAATGAAACGACATATAAAAGGTGTCCCGGAATCGATCTCGCGTCTTAGTGCCTATTCAAGAGTATATACGAGACTCGATCTCCCGCAGAGAGACCTTCCGAGGGACCCCGTGCCAAGGGAAGATTCGTGTCGCGTGCGACGATCGGCTCGCTTCGTCGTGTGATCTCGCCACATCGTCAGTGATATTATCATCGATGTGAATAAAGAGAGAGAGAGAGAGAGAGAGAGAGAGAAAAAGAGAGAGAGAGAGAGAGAGAGAGAACAGTGATATCGCTCGAGGATTATCACGGCCGAGCGGCGCGATGCGACGTCGCGTCGCTCGTCGACGCGTCGTCGGTGACAGCCGAGAGGAGGGTGTCGTCGTCATCGTCGACACGACGTTCGCCGACCGAGGATGGACAAGGCAAGGCAAAGCGATAACAAGGAGGGTCACCGTCATTGTCAGTGCGTTCGTCGGCGCGCCGCGCGACGCCGACGTCGGCGTCGTCGGCTGCCGTCGTCGATCACTTCCCACGATCGTAGGACAAATCGGGCGACGGCCATTCGCGCGGTGATTCGCGTGTGAGGTGGACTCGCGGTCGCCGGCTTGTTGGATGGAAGACGACGACGACGAAGGCGGCGACGACGACGCGACGAGAGATGCCTGGTATCGTGGTGTTCCGACGACGCTGGAGCGTCGGCAGCGACGACCTCGTCGTCCCCGGCGCTTTCCTGTTCATCCTGCATCTTATTTGGTGAGTAGACTGACTGATGAAGATATAAATCTTCGTAATCCGCTCCGGCGGGACACCGGAAGAATTGTACGGGGTGGCGGTCTAAGTCAATTTTTCATTCTGAGATATATTTTTTTATGAGATACATTTTTATACAATTTTATATATTAATTTACAATTGTCATGGTTAAATTTGGTTGACGTAAAGTCTAAGCTTTGTTTCAACGGTACGCTGAATCACGGTAATAAATGCATAATTTTAATAATAGTAACTCACAAAGCATTACGAATTTAAAGGAAAACATTGACTTGGTTTCTCGAAATGAATGTCGCGATTCCGATTTCTTCCAACTTTATCCGAATGATACACCGAGTTTCAGTAATAATCGTTAATTATAACGGGAAGAATTACGAATTTCAGCGAGAAGATTGAACCGATGAATTCTGAGATATTTTTATACATTTTTTTGGTTGCAATCTCATTGTGAATACGGTACAATTAGATACTTAAAGATTGCCTCTCGCAAAGATTGACTTACATCGCTTCGTCGTCCTATTTTTTTACATCGAAATAAAAAATAAGAATAAAACATTTTTCCACGTGAAACTTGATTCTATCAGCTTTACATACGGATACATATAAGTATATATCCGGTATGCATGAATACAAGGTTCTTAAGATTACTGATCAATTTTCATTTAATAAAATAATTGAACTTGCATTGAATCTTTTGAATAAAACACATGGTTGATAAAAAGATGCGGCTAATAGGAAAATCTTCTTGTCGAGAAATCTTTATTGCTTATTTGAATAAGAAATCGGAAAAGAACATTCTAGTTAGAGTACATTCACAATACATTTGACTGTGCCAGTTTCCAACTGTAATGATGTTAACATAATTCAAAGGTCGTATGACTTTCTGTTTCATTGTTATAAATTCAAATCTATTCGATAAATCAGTTGCGCGTATTCATGAGCGTATTAAATAGCAAATTTACGAACTTTAAATAAGTTTCGAGAATATCATATTCAATCATTATAACGCATGCGATTTACTGAAACTTTTAATCATAAAATTATTATTCACATAATTATCATGTTTGAATATATTTCGATCCAACTTCGAAACGCTATATCTGATGCGTCCGAATTCTGAACTTTTTAACAATAGATTCTTCATTAAATGGAGTTGGACAAATTTAAAATTAGAGAGATTTTCGAGGAAGGCTATCCTTCTATGCAACATATTTTATTGCTTAACACTAAATATTTCTTCTTTTTAAATTAAGATCTTGTAAGTGAAAGTTGTTGCCTTTAGGCGCGAAGAAAGACTTTTTAATTATTTCCTATTTAGAAAGTTTAGAAGGAATTCTTTACTTTACTAATTATTTAGCCAATTAAAATCGTTCTGATATACTCATAGAATACTGGATTGAATTCGCTAAAATTTCTCGAGTCGTAAGTCTAATTATTCGTCTTACCACTTTTTACGTTAACGAGTGCTATTACTAGGATAGCGTATATTTCGTCTTCGATGCCTTCTCGAATTCGACCTATATATTCGATTTTATATGCGCCAATTAGGGAAGCTCCCTCGCGAATTCCGTTCAATTCATTTCCGCTACGAACTATTAATTGATTGCGCGATACGTATCGCAAACGTGCATCCGACTAGCAACCATTATCTGCGATCGATAGTTAGAAGTTGCTGATCTCTTTCTGAAATATGTATTCAGGCAGAATCTAGTGTTCCGAGAGAAATCCGAGAGGGACAGAAAAAAAAAAAACAGAGAATGAAACACGCACATCTTCCACGCGATATGTTTCCAACGATTCTCATATATCCTTCAGTTAAGTCTCTTTTAAATTTAAGGTCGAGAGAAAATTAAATAATAAAAAATAATAAAATAAAGCTTTCTTTTATTCGCGCATCTATTTGAAGCTTAATTGAAACGAGAAGCATTTCACTAGCGGTCGCTTACGACTCAAAAATGTCTCCGCATCTTTGCTATAATAAGAAAACAATTCGAGATTGAAATCGGGGAATCCGTCCTGTGAGTTTTGGCTTCCCTCTCTTGTCAGATATCGAAAGCATCTTAAATCCGGAAGCGGGCTTATCGGCGGTGTTCGGTACCGCTTCCTTCAAAACAATTCGACTGTAATTCGCGTTGATCGATATGAAAGTTGGAGCCTGTTTGGCATTCTCCCGATTGCGCTTGAGAGATGACTTGAGCGAAAATAGTGATACGCCGCATATAAACGGGGGATCATTTTCAAGAGTGCGAGTGCGGCCTTGATTATTCTCGGAACGGGGTATTGGTTTGTTATTTTCAGAATTTGTTGTGTGCACAAACGCTGTATATGCTGATTAAAAAGATCACTCCGCGTCTCTCGTCTGTCATTCCCGATTCAGCTTGGTACATCGGAACATCTCTCGCGCACATCTTTCGCGACGTGTACTGTTCCTTGATCCATAGAGATAGAAATCGTAATCGGCTGACTAGATTTTTCACTGCTGTAAGATAAAAATTGCAATCGATCGTCGATAAATAGCGCAATGTTTAGCTATATACATAGTTCGATAATATACATAGATATAAATGGATCGCGAGCGTCAAGAAATGATAAATAAAAGAATCGTACAAAGATATTTACTCCATATATGCCAGTTAAAATATTGACGATAATTTATAGTGAATATATAGAGATATGAAAAATTATAAGAAAGAAAAATATGATTTGTTTATATAGGTCTTCAGAGTATAACGCGAGATATATCTACGATCAGCTTTTATTTTCTGCATTTTCTATGCGACACGGCCAGTCATTGTTTTTCAAGAAAAATCGGTCGCGCGAAAACACTTTTCTCATATATTATTAGCGATGATCGAGAATCTCTCGCGCGGGACATACGATGTCGTTATTTAGCACATTTTGAGGCCGTCTGTGCAAATTATAGCGACGATAATTTTAATTCTTTTTCGAATTATCGTTGTAACTTTTTTTTAAATTTTTGTTAATTTAATTCATTCACGCGCTACTCGCGACTCTTAAATCGCGCCTGTATATACTTCGGTATTTTTTCGAGAATTTCACGGTGAATAAATGAACGCAGCAGGAGTGGAAGAAGATTTGGCGATCGTCTATTCTCGTTTACGCCGACCGCGTAAAAAAATAATTCATCTTTATTTTGTGCGCAAGGTATATATTTTTCCATTCCTTTCTTCCTCTCCTTTTTTCGTATTCAAATTCGAATTAATATACGTTTATCTGTATATACGCGGAATATTACATTATACAAGTATTTTAAAGTATAGAGATTAATTATTTAATTTTATTCTAGGTTTTATATGTTCGTGGTTGTTCGGTTTCTACCTATGTTACGACATTTTAACCGCGAAACAAACGCATTGTTGTGGCATACACGTTATTTAAAATGTATGGAAAAATAAATTGATATATGTTTTTTTCTAACTTCTAGCATTATGAAGCAAATAATTTTAGTGACTTAGAAATATTCAAATGCCAATCCTTTAATGTTTACCTAAAACATTTATCAATCTAAACAATCTTACAAACATTTTACTTGTTTGTTAAAATGTCTATTTTTATTTTATTTTTTCTGTTAACTGCATAATCGTCATTTTTTTGTTCATAAATAATTTTGAATATATATGCATAACTAATATCCGGGATCAAATTATGGATCATTTACATTATTTCATTTAAGTAAACAATTTAACATGGTAATTAAACTGAGCAAAACAGCCTTTAAAATATTCTTTATGATTGATTATACTCCTTAAATATTTTTTAATGTGTTTCCTTCCGGACGAAAGTATTAATTTTTATTCTACTAGTGATCCAGAATTTTAGTGTCTTTATATTATATATATTTATTTATTTATTTTATATTAGGTATATATTTTATATTTTGTTTTTACTATATCAAGTTTAAACAAATATAAAATATATTTCTTTAAACTTGATATAATAAGAACGAAAACATTAAAATTCAAAGAGAATTAAAAAGTTTGAATTTTATTTCTCGAATTTTAACGTTTTTGTTTTTCAACAAAATATAAAATATATAATATAAAATACATATATGAATATATAAATAAATAAATATATAATATAAAGGCTAATCCACCCTTTCTATATATAGGACAGATCTCGCGTTTCGCGGCCACGTGACTCCGTTCCGTGTTTCTACGTTCCAGCGTGGCTGGCTGGCCAGCTGATCGGTCCGGTTCGTCTGTCTCTTTTTCAGTTCGCGTTCCCGCTCCCCGCAGTTTATATTCGATCGCTAAGCGGCGCGCTCGTCTTGTCCGCGTGCATCTTCGTGGCGCGTCGCGTCGTGCGTGCGTGCTCGCTTGCGTACGTAGGTTATGTCGTCGTCATCGTCGTCAGCAGGATGCCGAGTCTGATCGCGTTCGGCAGACGATGGAGAGTTGCCAGCGACGATCTCCTGTTTCCCGGCGCCGTTCTGTTCTGCGTCCATCTGCTCGAGTGAGTGATTGCACTTTTTTTTCTCGTAAACACACTTCGCTCGGACAACACTCAACCCTTGTTCGAATCGAGTGTTAGAGGAGGGGTTAGAGAGGCCCGTTTGAAAATTTCACGCGCGTACCGACGAAATGGCAGGCTAGGATAAGGGATGAAAAGAGTACGGAGGATAACGATAGAAATATAAGAATAACCTCATTATCCGATTGTGCACTAATCCTATTAACATATATATAACACTAATCCTATTTTGCATTAATTTGTTTGAAAGTCATTTAAAATTAATTGCTAGTGGTTAATAAAGATGCGCATTAATTCGACATTTTAATCTGAAGAAGGGGAGAATCTCGGGAAAATATATATAGAAAATTTCTTGTGCAAAAGATATAAAGATGAATTATTTTTTAATCGTATGCAAAATTCTTTTCTTTATATAACTGTTTAATGATGCAATATTTTTATCACTTGAGTGATGATGATGCATATATACGTCATAAAAAAAACTTGCCAAGAATGGTAGTGATGCAAAAATATTTTTAGTTAATTTTTTCAGCAAAATAACTAATTATTTTTAACTGTAAGGATTATTTTACAATAAATTGTTTAAACAATTTAATTTTGCAATTTTAACTTATAATCATAATCAACGCTCTCGAAAATTCTTATATAAATATCTTTTATTCATTAAAATAAATTATATCAGCTTACCATTTTTGGCATTTTTTTCACTTATCGTCACTCAAGTGGTTAATAAATGATACAAAATTTGTATGCCAATTTTTCGAGGATGCATTTAATAGTTTATAGCGCAATTTAACTCGCTGAAAGTATGTTGAATTATTGATACGAGTTTAAGGGATCTAACAATTTCAAATTGCAAAATCGGATATTAGATAGATATCGTACTTGTGTTAATCGGAAAAATTCTACGCGCGTCCAATAGAAAGAAAAAAATACATTCTCGTCACGAATACAATGAGACGATCGCATAATGTTTTACGAATTCTCATGAAAGTCGATTTATACAGATCGACGAAATTATGTAAATAATAACCGGGGAGAGGGCGAATCGAAAAACTTTTTCGAAAGAGTCTTCGGGAGGAAAATTGCAGCTTTCCAGCCGAGGAGAGTAATCGATTTTCAAACGCGTGTTTACAATCCGTCGTCTCGGACGAAATTACGCAACTGTGGAACAAGAAATTCGCTGTAAAAAAATAATGTAAAATTACAACTATTATAGTGGGTCTCAAAATTACCCATTATAATAGTTGTAATTTTACACAATTTTTTTACAGTGTTGCGTGTGGCTGCCGCGATTCTTTTTTCGCTTTCTTATGAAAGCCTTTTATTTACAGAAGTAGTAAGCAACGTGTTTCTTAAACATGCGAGAGCTCGTGCAAATAGCGCGACAAGAGAGCTTCCCTGTTTTAATTTGTGCTTTTATACCTTTCATTAATAACATAATGTTCAAAGCCTATTTTATTGGTGTACGATGATATGTACGGGCGAGATTAAAATGCAAATCTATCCATCTCTATATTGAATATACTCATGTACTCTGTGTAGGTATATCGAGCTAGAAATATGTAGAACTTTTTTTTTTACATCTTTTGCAATTGAAGAGTGAAACAAATATTTTGAAGAAAAAAAGAGAATGGATTACGAATAAAGGACCCGAAAATTCTCAGTCATATCTTTTAATTTCGAGATGTCATAATAATTTGTAACTCTTGAAATTTGCACACTATTAAATGTAACAAAATATTATTTAAATATTATGAAATATTATAGTTATGATATTGTAAATGTGAAATGGAATGATAGAGAATCTTTAATCTAATTATCAACTAAATAATAGTCCGATGTCGAAGTTACAAATTATAAAATATTTTGTACAATATATCTTTATGTATAGAAAATATCGTTTGAAAAAACATATACATATATTCATTTTCGTTATATGATATCACTCTTTTTTGTGTTTAAATGTCTCTGCAAGAAAACTCGAAATAAAAGTTGCTGACGACTGTTCGTTATATCGTTTGAATACGATATTATTATCATTGTGTAATTTGATAGCACTGGCAAACAGTGATATCACCACATATTGTCATATTGATTTCACATACAGGTATATGTTGTCTTTCATGAGATTTTTACGGTCATGTTTTCCATTCAAATATTCTTGCGATTCGCGATTGTGAAAACTGCGCATGTATGCGTGTCGTCGAAACTTTATAATCGCGAATTCTAACGTTCACCATTAAAACTCGTGGGATCCGTTTGTGAAATTCGCGTCACTCGTTATTCTCCGGTGGATAATTTCGTCGGACTTAAAATTCGAATGATAATCTGACGAGAGAGAGAAGGAGACACTATTATGTTCGAGAGATATTAGAATCTCTCTTTCCTCGGAAACTTTTCGTTTATATCATGTAGTTTAAGTGGCAGCATAACTTTACATATACCGTTACAGTATAGATATAGACCGTATTCGCGGAAAAGTATAATCGACACACGTGTATAACACCTGCACGCTATACCGATATGACGTCGAGATAAACAACGCGATTAATTAAAATTTCAGGAAAAGCGAGAAATGTAAGTTCCGCGTATCCGGCATTCGCGGTTGCTGTTGGCGTGCTTTTTCTTTTATGCAAATTCAACATCCCGCACTTTGCACCTAATGACGTACGCGTGTCTCACGAGAGAAAAACGTCATCTCTTTTCCAACAATACGCACGGTTATGAATTACATAACGGAAATAGTATTCCATCCGAAAGAGATTAAAGGAGTAATTATCGACAGTCAAACATCGATAAAATTTGTACGTTAAATTTACATTTGCGATTTATACGCAGGTTACGTGAAGCGCGATCAAAATTTATGCAAATTGCAAATGCAGTTGGTTAATCGACATATTTTTTTATTGCGATTTCTTCTTTTTTTTTTAATAGGCTTCGCTGCTTTTTATTAAAATTATTATTTGCGCAATGAGACTAAATTATTATAACGCGACAATATGTCATATATTTTCCCGGAAATGTCTGCTTTCGCATGCATTGCACGTTCTTTTTCGCGCCGCGTTTCTTTCCTCGACTAACTTTCTTCTTTCCCGAGTGGCCTGTTTTGAAGTTCTGACTTCTCAAGTGGAAAAATCACTGCGGTGCTTTCCGCAAAACGCAAACGCCGGTCGTAAAAGTGATTTTAGTACATCGGCCCTTCGCTCAAGCTCTCCTCGTGCATTTTGACATGCACTCAACACATTTCGATAAACGAGGGCAGGAAATGTACCGTGTTATATTTTTTCTAGACCGAGTGTTTCTCGAGTTGCGTTTCGCGGACTATGGGTGAAATCGATTTAATGGATCACGATCACTATTTAATCGTCTAACCCCCGTTTTTTTAAATAATTTAACTCTTTATTTACATTGCAAAAAAAATATGTAAAATTACATGAATAGTAAGTGTAAAATTACACACTAAATAATGGAAATGTTATATATTTCTAATTATTTATTATGTAATTTTACGCTTATTATTCATATTTTTTAAAACTTTTGAAAATTAACAGAGAATTATGTTCGCTCAGCAATATATCATTGAATTATAATTATTGTTATTTATTATATAATTGTATAACTTATTGTTTATATAATTCTGTAATATTTTTTTACATCTCAAAGAATTATATATATGATGTAACTTGATGAGTAGATTGCCCTAACAATAAACGTTTTTTTTATTGAGTAAATATAGTTATGCCAATTTCCGAGAAAGCTTTCAAAAATATAAGAGTTCAAAAACACAATGCTAGTTTTCTTTTCATGTAAAATATGTTTATGTACTGTCCCTCTCGCGAAAAAGTTTGGAAGATACTGAGATAAAGACGACGCGAGTCGCGAGAAAACATGCTACATCCACCACGCTCTCGGGGGGTTTATAAATGCGCGAAACGGACTGTCAAATGGCACACCGCGTGACATTTCACATTTCGAAAATATTAACTTCCCCCGAGTGTGCTACTTTGAATAACGTTGAACAACGTAACCGGCATTACGAGGTCGATACTGCGCGACCTCAATAAACATGTATATATTTTATTTTAATTTGATTTTCCACGACTTTGCCTCCGTATCGGATAGAAAAGAGATTTCATTTTTTACCATTGCCGTAAGCAGAAATTTTTCACATCTGTGCTCGGGGAATTTTTATTGCATTTTTATTTATCGCGAATCTCGTTAAATATCGTTTTAGAAATTTTCGCATCGTATGCGTCTGCATACGATTTAGCCTGATAAGGTAATCCTGACGGGCATTATTGATCTATGGTGTCGATGTCACGCGAAATCTGATACGGGTACAAAAATAGGGACCATTCGCAATCTTTCCGTCGCCACGGGAGCCAAACACAGTCAAACAAGCTTAATCGCCGGAAATCGGCCGTGAATATTATTTCGAATTTAACGTGCCCATATGTCGCACGCAAATATATAATTTTGATTTATAATATTAATAATAATATTAATATATTATTAATAATAATATATTATTATTAATAAGATTTATAATATGCAAATAATTATTGATATATCGTACGCTGTAATCAGTGGCATAATTTTGTAAGATTTATTGCAAATTTATCCAAAGTAAAACCTTATGACTTCTAGAATCACAGGATGTTTCTTGTCAAGTGTCCATGTCATTTTTATGCCTTCTACGGCGCGTTTTTTATTATTTACGTTTTCCGGATTTAAAATAAAATATTCCGAGATGGTACACGAGACACAGAGATCTTAAAAGAATATACTCTTGCTTTCTCGAAGCCGAAACAACATCCTTGTTCCGCGTTTCCAAAATGTCAAAGTTAATAAAAAGATTAATCAATACGTCATGTGGATGCGCGCGAGCGAGGCCTTAGCTTTTGTCTCCGCGCGTTTCTTCCCTCTCTCTTACTATGTGCGCGTTATGAATCATTTAAGGGTGACTCTATACTTTAGCGAGAGCGACACGTGTGCGCTGTCATTGTGTGTTCGCGCTCGATGCCGCGTTGATTCTCCAACTTCCCCTACTTATACAGGGTGCTCTAAAGCCTGTACAATACAATTTAGTGCTAAATATCGCAATCCAAAGTAATGAAAATAAATCGCGATTTCGATGACAATCGATGATTTCAAAATTTTAGTCCAAATATAATCTTAAAAATATATTAATCTTGTTTTTTTTTTATTTTGTTCTTTTGAATTAATTTCGAGTATATATAATTTTGAGTTTCGTTTTACTTTAGCGAAATTTTCATCTGAATTAATTAACAAAATATATTTAGAACGGAAAAGTCATTAAGAAATACATATATGTTAGTAATTTAAAATTTTACTGGCGAGAAACAGACTGGGTAATGAATTATTTAGTGAATTAATACATGCGCAAAATAATACGTACACGAATATGACTCATTTATTTTTTGCTGCGTTAATCTTCGTCAATCAATAACAAATTCGTCATCAACATATAAATTTATTTCCTGCAAGATTTGTAGAAAAATATATTCGAAAATATATTTAATTCGTGCTATTTCTAATTAAATTATAAATTATATATATATATATATATATATATATATTAAAAAATTCTAATGAATTATTATATATTAATTATAATTTTTTGATGATTCCGTTAATCGCATCGCGAAAAACTCGTCGAGTGAATCAAAGGTCTGCGATAAAATCACGAATAATCGTTGACATATTAATATAATAATAATGTCAATTTTATATGCATAATTCATATACGCATAATTCATATATGCATACAGTAAATAATGAAGTTTCAACTCAGTATCGAAATTTCTACCAATTACAATATTGTTTATCGCGCGAGACATTGGCGTCACGTTTATCGATATGATTGATTGAAGTTGATCTCGCGACCGCAAAGACGGAAATCCCGCTCTTACGCTCTCGGAATATGAAGGAACGTAGATGATTATTAAGTGCGTTAAAGTCGTACCTTTCTCGCGGTACACGAACCATTGAAAAAAAAAGAAAAATGTAATATTATCCGCATATATGCACGTGTACCGAATGCTATTTTTTTCTCATCGGCGGCTAAGTATAGATATGACTCAATCTCTCTCTCTCTCTCTCTCCCCCCCTCCCCCTCTTTCCCTCTCTTTCTCTCGTCGGGATTTATTAATTTTAAAGTACATTAGGTACCACACATACAAACGTCGCGTTACGTTCAACTTTTACGTTTTATTAGACACGAGAACGTCAGCGATATCGTTATTTAATTTTCGATTTTATTGCTTTATTTATATACGGAAAAAAGCGTGATAGAATTGACTCTCTGTGTGACTTCAAATTAATTTCGAGATCATTGATTCTCGATAACAATTTTTATATACACCTGTTACACATTTCTTCCCATTTGCAAGCAGAATTTATTTTATTGTTATTTATATCATTATATCTATATTTTTTATAATCGAATTAAATTTCTTTAACGTCGTTATGTTAGTAGCGGAAGGAATTTGTTTTACTTTTGTGTACGCACACAGAAAGAGTAATTTGAAAGTAAGAGTAATTTAAAATAATTATCAATCTCTATCGATAATTATTTTAAATTACTATTACTTTCAAATTACTCTTTCTGTATGCGTAAAGTAAAACAAATTCCTTCCGATAATAATGACGTTAAAGAAATTAAATTCGATTATAAAAAATAATATGGATATAATGATATAATTATCGATAAATAATTATCAATGAGACGTAGTATTTAAATGTCATCATATATTTTACCTTTGCTCTCCCCCCCCCCCCCACTCTTACTTATTTTTATTTATGTATGCAATTACTTCAATAAACAATCTTTCTCAATATTGTTACACAAAACCCGTAATAGCTATTAATGGAAAGAGATCGCTGATTTCATGCGAACGTGTGTGTCTCACAATCATTGTAATCTCAGTTTCGTATTTTATTCGGAATCGCAGATCCATTATCGGATTTAAAATGTTCTTTGTCTCTTCGACAAAGAACACGTTGATCAATCAATAAAAATGATCTCCAAGTATTTTTTTTTTACGCTCCTTTATAGTGTATTTTTTTTGTACTGGCTGCGCGGTACAATATTTTTCGGCGGTCTCGTGGAAGTCTTTTATTTATTTTACTTTATTCGCCATTTGAGTTATTTAATTACTTGTTCTGTTGTGTTTTCGATGAATAAACTTTGCAATAATAACGCGTACTGAATCTCAATGAGACTACGAGCATTGACAACACGATAAGAATAATCTATAAAGTTGGAAAAGTTATTATACTTGAAAATTATGCAAAAAAAAAACAAGAATTTGCCTCACGATTTTCGTTGGCGTATTCTTCCAGAAAACTGAAGCTCTCCATCATTTTTACATCTATATGTATATTATATAATAATATTTTCTCTTCCCCCTGCCATCTATTCTTTCTTTCTCGAGTTCCCGATCGCGGTCCATTTAACCATCAAGCGAAAGCCACGAAAGTTTAGTTTGACGAGCGACAGCCGCGTACCGCATAATAGTCTCCAAAATAGATGCATCTTACAATCTTATCTCCTCCCGCGCTCAGTAAATGCTCTTCCGCGTCTCGACTTCCCGATCGACACGAAATTCTTCTTGACACCTTCCCGCAACAACATTTCGCAGATATCTCGTCAACATATCGCACCTCGCGCGTCGTTCGATATTACGATACATGTTCCCTTCTATTCAGCGCGCTGTGTACACTGAGAGATGCTGTTTATCTCAACATTATGACAAAATTATCGGATCGGAAGCGTAATTACATTATCGAGTACAATCGCGATGAAAGTAAAGGAAGGATAAATTGACCAACAATTTGAGAATCTTTTTCAAAGGAAGAGAAATATAATGATATAATAGATTTTAAGATATGTGCGTAAATATATAATTTTTGCACATTTGTTTCAAAAATTTAAAAACATTTCGAGCATAAACAAAATTATAAATATAAAATCCGCTTTACATGATCTATTATTCGCGAAAAATTACAAGGCAAAATTTATTCATAATTTTTTGTGTGTGTCGCATTTCCTAATATATATGATTATGAATTTTATATATTTATGTATTTTACTTCAAATGTTTCCTACATTACATGATACACAAAATTACAGATGGAATTCGGTCCCTGTATTATACAATAGATCGTCTTAAGGAGATTTTAGCGACAAAAAGATACCGATTTATTTTGCAAGATACATGATCGATTTACGGAGATAAGAGGAATCGATCGTATGAAAGTTTGGATTAAGAATATATGCGATATTTTTATAAATCCATCGAACTGTACGAAGAAAGGAGATAAGATATTTATGTCGGCGATAATTGTGTCATAAATATTTTTCCCCTCGCGCGCTTAGGGGTGGTACTCTCGAGATTTTCTCGACGAGACGAGACCAGAGTATCCATTCGGCTTTTGCGTGCACGAGCGTGCGACATGTCTTATTCATGAGCCTTAATGTCGCCTTATCAAGCAACTGGGTCGCCGCGATTCATCGCCGCGTTTTGTACGTTGATACGTGCGTGACTCGCGACGACAATCGCGATGATTCCGGTCGTCGTGATTCAATCATCCGCACGGAGGAGCGACAAACTTTTCCGTCAGGGATCTACCGCGGTCGCGAACGTATTTGCGGACATTCCGCGATTGTAAAATATATTCCGCGACGTCCGCTTTTCCCCGATAGCGATAAGCAAATTACCGCGACGCGATGCGCATTCCTCGCCGCTGATACGGCTCGGTGTGTCATCGAGTTTTATTTAGAATCGAAGATGCATCACGCGACCACGTTTTAAATTCACTTTTTTTCCAAAAATTTGTTTACGAGGAAATTAATTTATATCTAATTTTTAAACTTGAAGATTAATTTTTTCCAGTTCTTAAAAAAAAAAAATTGGAGGTCACTTCTGCGTCAGAATCTCTAATTCACAATCGCTAAGACGCGTCGGAATTTTTGTTGATTGCGAATCAATAGCTTAGGCAAAATTTATTTGAGAATAATAAATCGCTGTGTCAAATTTTGATATACATATAATATATCTATATTTTATCTCTTAGTTTAATTTTATGGAGCCTTAACTTTAACTACGAGCTTGTAATTTCAGGATTAGATATACATATAGATATATAATGCCGAAAATTGACGACTTACGGTTAAATTATGATTCGTATTAAAGAAAAATGACTCGCTTGGATAGTTTCCTGTATACCTTTTTAGTGTTCAATTTACGACAATGTACGGAGAGTTTCTGCAAAGATAAAATTTGCGAATTCATTGCCTATGACAGAGTAGGTACATGGATTCTCGCCAGACATTTTCTCATTTACATCGGGGACGTAGTTTAATAAACACGTCACGATTTTATGAATGTGGCTATCGTGTTGCCATAAATCAGGCTGCCTGCGCGCGAAGTCGATTAATTGCCGACTATCGCTTTACGCATACATCTCACGCTGTGAAACGACTTGGTCGACAAATGGCGCTTTGATAGAACAAGTCAATTCGCGATATTGCCTAATGTTCTATTTCCTTCACTCGCGACTCGAGGAAGAAAGAGATTTATGAATAACGGATCGTTGAAATATCTCGGAATATAATACGCGGAAAAGAATTATTTTCGAGAGATTCTTCTTACGTGTTCGATTAGTAATTATTTTTAAATAATCATACCTTTAACTCGAATAAAATTGAGAGGAACATTTCCTTCGTCTCGAATTATTTTATCATTGAAATAATTTATGACGATTCTTTTTGTGAATATAATTTTATTTTATCTTATTTTTTAACGTTTTTAATAATATAACCTCGCCAAGCTTACACTGAGAGACAAAATAAAATTCAAAAAATACAGCAAGCATGAGATAGGAGAACGTGATTGTATGGAGCTGCATGGTTTGTTTGAATCACATGTCACACGTCAGTACTCGCGAGTGCGCGACTTTCGATTTTTTTCCGAACAAATGGTCCGTCCTTAGTATAGGGGGTAGTCGAAAACAACAGGGTGCACCACCACCAAATGATTCCGCATCCCCTGGCACGAGCGCGAGGGTGCAAGGATCCTTTTGCCGCGTCGATGCAAATCCACCCGCATCCCCTTCGCGAAATTCATCATACGGCTCTTCCCTTCGGATCGTAGAATCGGTATACCGGGTGTGCGAGAAGTCATATCTCCAAGCGAAGATTCTCTTTTATAAGAAAAAGAAATTCTCTTAACTTTTCTCGACATTAAATACATCGATAATTAAACTTTAATTTAAGACCTTCTCTCATAAAGTAGATCACGCTTGAAATTAATTCAAGATTAATTCTTCCGATGTGTGATCATTTATATTTCTCAAATTTAAGTCTTAGATCCACTTAATTTTCAGTAACATGAGACTGGAAAATTATTGACGCTTCAATTTTCAATATATTGAAGCAATCGCCATTCATCTCGTTCTTGTTTAAAATACAGCAATTTTTGAGACACCCTGTATAACGTGCCGGTGCTTCGCGGCGATAAATGGCCCTTTGTCCCTACGGATCGTAACGTAAGAGAGGTGGCACTTCTGGCCACGCCGGAATATAAATGATCGCCCAGATGGAATTTTCGGAACACTCGGCTTCAAGCTCCTAAGCTCCGAGTCCGTCTTTTTCTCTCCCGAGACCAACTGTCATTAATGACTCTTTTTAGTTCGATTTTTTTATCGCACATCCTGAGTGAGCGGATGTCGCTCTTAGATTATTAAGGATATTATGTAAGTAGAGTAAGATTTTATCGGGAGGAAAAATCTCTCGTTAAAAAAATTTGGTACAAGTTCTGTCTCCTGTCTCTTTTCTATTTTACATCGAATAGAATTCGATAAGTGTCGAAATCAATCGTTATGCAAACCGTCTTGCAAAATCGTCTCTTTGTTTTTATTTCATTTCACTCCCGTTGCAGCGATCAATCAATCGCCGAATTTATATCACCGAGATTGCTTTTTCACGTACAATCGCCGTTATGTGTGAAATCGCGCGTTATAGTCCACAGTAGTGGATTTTCAGTTACACTATTCCGGTCTCGCACGCCACAAACACACACACACACGCACACATTTTCCGATACCGTGGGTTATCGCTGATTGCTACAGTGGTTGCGAGCATTGGACACGATCATCGGCATTGATTTAGAATCTCGTAATTTTATCTGTAAAACTATCCGTTATGTAAATCAAGATATTTCTAAATAGCAATAAAAAGAATCTTATATACATATATACGATTATACATACATACATATAATCTATAGTTATATTAATTAAAACATTGATGCATATAATGTATATTATAATGTACGTAATGTATATTACATATATGTATGTGTATTTTAAATGTTTTAATGGCATTATACATATTTCGTCCTAACTGACTTTACGTCCTAACAGACGCGATATTAACACTAACGACATTAAACTGACTTCGCTGCAATGCGAAATATACGGGTTGGTTACGTTGTGCACGTTGTACGCATCTCACACACGCACGAATTGCTGCATTGTTCATTCGCAAGAGGGCTAATTTAATTAGATTCGTGTTTACGAAGGATTTAAAGCATCGCTCGCGATAACTCGTAAGGATTCACCGATGAACGAAATCTACTTGTTTCGAGGCGATATTTCTTTAAGACGGTAAATAAAACAAAAAGTAATTTGATACAACACGCTTACTAATATATTAGCGGAATTGTAGTTTACAATGTTGGATCTGTAAAAAAGAATACAAATATATTATAAATTAGTGGTTAAAATAACTCAAAATAATATTTCGAAAATAGAAAAATTATAACGCAAAAAGTCTAATTATATAATTATAATATATAATAAATTAATTTTATATTCGGTTTTTCATTTAATTTTATTTAATTAAAAAATTAATGATATCCAAAAAAAAATTTTGTTTATGTAAAATATTTTATAAAATATGGTATATACGTAAAAATCTAATTTTTACGTATATACCACAAAAACAATTTAAGTAATTATAAATCTGTTAAGCTACGTTAAAATATTTTATATATACATATAAATGATATTTTAATTGATTAATTTATGGATCACGAAGATAAATAAACGATTGATTTCATAAGAATAACAAATGATGAGTTAAATTATAATTTTCTCATTCCACGATTGCTCCGTCATCAGATGCTTCCTCATTTTTCCTCCTCTTTGTCTCTTGTTAATCATTTGCTGCTTCTTCAAGGCAGTCACATGACATTCATTCGCGAAAACAACGGCTAATTATGATCGCGCGGCATTTTACACGACACCCCGACATTAATCACACAACGTGCACTTTATTACGTTGCAACGAGAGAACAATGCGAAAAGGTATGATCTGCCTGGCGCTCGAAATTCGCCATTTGGCGACAGATGCTAACAGATAATATATGCTCTTTTCTTTTAGAACGATTTTTTATCTTGTATTATAATATAAGTGCGAAAATAAATATACGAGTTCTCTAAAATTCTATAAGGAAAACTAGTTTTACGAGAAGACTGGATAAGATCACCATCGAAGGTCAAGATAGAACTTTATTGATAGACAACATATATAATACGAACAGAATTATTTATTCTTTCTTATAATTTTCTTATAATTTTATTTCTCTTTTTTATAATTTTATTTTTGAACGTTGATTGAATAATGACGCGTCGCTATTCCTTGCAATAACAGATAAATATTCGCAGAATGTATTATTCAAAAGTGACAGTATCGTTACTTTGTAGATACACGCGACAGATTTCGACCGAGCAAATCACGCAAAATATACTCGTTTCAAGAGATCATCGATGTGTTCGTTTCATTATACGATTCATGTATTATTGCGCGCGCTCTCAATCCGAAAATAATTGACGGATTACATTTAAATCGGCGAAAAATACAAAGCGCGAGATGCGAGATTTATTCGAACCCAAGCATCGTTAAGGAAAGATTTATACCGTCCATAAAGATCGCGATAAAACTATATAATTTATAACATAATTGCTGTCTCGCTTTCATCCCCACTCGAAATATATAAATCGCGCGAGATACTTGTTTTGACAGATAGTTGACGTATTGAGAGAACGTCAAACTATCTGTCTCTCGTATCAAGAGAACGTCAATCGCGGGAAATTAATTCTTCACGCGGATCGATAATGCCTAATTGTTCGCAGGGAATCATCGCGTTTCAAAGAGCAATACGACGATATGGAAATTTATGTTGCCACGCGACTCGAGGCTTCTCACCGTGCATAAACAAACAATAGCGAGAACTCGCTACTTATATGCAATACGCGGTCGTCTCGTCGTCATTCGCTCGGCGAGACTCGAGCAAGAAGGATGTAACAAGCAGTTTCCGCATCGTACAAATGCGATAAATCGTACAATGCGATCGCGACAAATGTTAACCCTTCAATGAACGGGTACCCGGGTACTCAAAGCAACTTTAATGTTAAAAATGTGTCGGAATTTTTCTCCGCCCGAAACAAAATACAAAGGCCTTTGTATTCGGAAACCTCCTAAAATATAACGGGAAAAAAATGTTCGATGTCCAGCAGCTGCTATAAAGAAATTGTCAATGTGTCGAAAACACGTGGTACCCGGGTATCCATGCATTGATGAGTGATTGAAAAGTGAAAAATTATGCATTGACAAAAGGGTTAAAAAAAAAAAGAAGCCAAGCGCGATCATTTTCTATTATAATTAGCGACTATCATTTCGCGCGATCAATCAATTCCCGCGATTATCGCGCGTTAATTAGACTTTCGTACTTTGATACTTTGTCAACCGCGTAGCAGAATTTCGACGCTTATATTATACATCGATGGTCTGTTGACACGCGCGTTTCACCGAATTCTCTTTACTCGGTCTACAAGTCTATCGCGCGAGTCAACAAAGCGACGATATACATTACATATGTATATTTTCGGATATTACATTCTGTAAATATTTATCTTGAATGTGAAACTTCTCGTATATATGCGTTCACACTTTTATTGTAGTAACGAGATAATAGTCTCGTTCTAAAAGGAGAGCAAATCGTACTTTGTTTTTGTTTTTGTGTTGTTTTTCTATTGTGGGATGTAATAAAATGCATGCGATTAACGTCGACGATTGCCGTGCAAAGTGTCGTAATTAACCGTGTTTTCGCGAGTGAGTGCCATAATGGAGCAGCAAAGGGCGAACGAAAGACGAGGAGGAAATATCGGATGACAGCAAAGCAACAGCGGCGAGTAATTTATAATTCGCTTAATCTATTATTGCGAAGTAAATTGCTCGATCTCTGCGATAGTGGCTCATTTTTTACATTGTTGTTAACATATAAGCATATAAAGTATTTTACATTTTATTTTGAGAAATATTTAATAAAATGCTTTTAAAATATTTAATAAAATATAAAATAATCAAAATATTGTTATCTCTGTTAAAAGAGATTTAATATTTCAATTAATTAATTATTCAGTAGTGGATAACTAATCAGAGTTTTAAAACTCTGATTAGATTTAATATTATTTGAATCATTTACATGGGAATTAGATTTTATTTTTTTAAATATTTTTTTTAAATATTTTTTCTAAATATTCATATATATTTTATATATTTTATAAAAATTTATATTTATAAACAAATTTTTTCGGAAAATATGTAATTTTTTCATTAGATATCTGTTTAAAGAACGAATGAAAAAAAATTAATTGTTCGCGGTAAAAATATTTTCCGAAATATTAGTTAATTTGGATACACTGTTTTATGTACTATATTATATATTACATTACTTTATTCATTATATTATGTGAAATATACAACATATATACTTTTATATATACATATATAATTTTAATAATTAAATATACATATTCAAACATATTCAACTAATTATGAAGTTAATTAATTATATATAATTTAAGATTTGCTGAAGCATCGATGCTCGATGTATTTTTGCATTTATCGATATTTCGCTGGGCTGTTCATTTCTTTCTAATCCGATTCTAGATTTATCGTCCGATATAAAGTGACAGTGCACCATTTGAATTATTCGAAAATTCGAGAATAATTTATGTAGTCTCGTCGCGAAGAAGGACAGCGATCCCTTTTATCGGACAGAAAGCGCAAAGTCGCGGTAACACTTATGTAAAGTTTAACCCGACAGAGTCTTCCCCACCATCGATCTCGTGCGCACGGTATTGAGTTTTACCCAACCGGATATGAGAAACGTTTCCGCGTCTAAAATGTCAGAGGTCACGATTACCCAGCATTGCGGCATCGCATCGCGCGCCGTAAATGTGTGTGTGTGTGTGTACGTGTACATTTATGTATAGGCGCAGAAATTTCCAAAATGCTCCCCTCGGTTTGAATTAATCCGATGTTAATTATACGTTAATTTCTCTCGCAAGGACATTACATCGCGTCTTCGTTTCCGCAGATTTATATGAGAGATAGCTTACTAATTATGCAAAAAATATAAAAAATTTTTTATTATCTTGTATGAGACACACACATAGGTACACACACAGAGAGAAAAAGAGAGAGAGTGTTTAATCCCTAAATAAATTTAGAATTCTCAAAGATTTCTCTTTTTTATCTAGAAAAATTATAAAATTTTCATGGAATTTTATTTGGACTCGGAAAATTTTTTGAAAATTCTCTTCAATAATTTTGCTCCTATAATACAAGCAGTCGATAATCCGCCGATTGGCCAAGTTGTGAATTATATGTTATAATATATATTCCAAATATATATCTTTCTCTGTTTATATATTCAATGTCTTAACGAAATACTGAATATGAACAAAAATATCGGAAAGATCAAGAAGTTCTCAGGGAATTTTTTTACAAGATTTGAATAGACACTATATATCAGAGTGTCTATTCACATCTTGTAAAAAATTCCCTGAAAACTCCCAGATCTTTCAGATATTTTTGTTCAAAATTTCGAAGATATATATGCATATATATATATATAATCGCTTATGATTTTCACTTTCTTCGAATAATTGTTAGATTTTATATTTTTTGTTACATCTATCGAGTATCTCGAAGACGAATTTATTTTTGAGGCTAAACTAATAATGGATTTAAATTAACAGATCACACAAGTTATATCACAATTGAAATGTATCGTAATATCTTCGAAATTGAAACGTTCGACCGAACATCATTCCGCGACTCGGAAATGGAAAGACACATGTCGTTCAGAATTTCCATTTACTTTCATCTCGCGTTCGCGTTGCTACCTCGACGTAAAGTAACAGTGATTGTGCTCCAATTTCGCGATACGTACAGACTAAGGATAGGAATTCCTCGCGTGCTTCGAAACACGTCGCGTTCTTGGCAACTCTCTATATCTTTCTTGGCGTTTATTTACGCCTGCTTCCGAGCATCGCAAACACGGTCTCAAATCCCCTCATCCGTGAAATTCAATGACACAACTGGCCCGAAACTTGCCTTGATAATTACAAGCGTGCTTTGCTCTTCTCACTTGCTCTTCTCACTTGCTTTGGTCACTTGCTCTGCTCATTTTTAATTAATTTTTAATTAATACACTTTTTAAAGATATGCAAGCAAAAATTTAACCTGGACAATGTGCAAACAAAAATCTATCGATTTAGTTAATTAAGAATTAACTTTTAAAGAGTTGAGAGAGAGAGAGGCTAGTGTGAAGCAAGTTAGTCTAAATTTTTTTTTAATAACTATTTTTTTTCTAGAGGTGTGCAAATAAAAATTCAAAAACGGTAAATATGTGCAAGCAATGTGCAATCAAATAAAATTATATAAATTTAATTATTTTAAAGGTTGGGGCAGTAATTTTATGTAGGTTGCAACTCTCCGACTTTAATGAGCTCCAAATTTATTGCGTAGCGTCATAAAATAACGAACATTCTCTATTGCCGAGCTGTAATAGTTTGTGAAGCTAACTTGGCGTATTTCGTCCCGAGTTACAGCACGAATTATGATTACGATAAAATCTATAAATTAATGTTTTAAACAAGAGCTTTGAAAAAATTTCAAGAAAAGAATTGGAAGGTTAAAGACGAAAAGATTCTTTCGGCGTTTTTTCTTCGCAGAAACTATTATGAACTTTCTTTCAATACTTTACGAAACTCTCTTTTACTAAACTTATATCTATGATAATTCGTTGAATCACGAAGCTACGCTCACACGCGCTTTTTTAATCTCAGAATCATTCGGGGAAATTTTCAAACTTTGTAATTATTCCATAAAATTACGAAATACTCTATTAACATATCTGTGTTTTTAGTAAAAGGTAATTGAAGTCATTATGCGTCAAAATCTTATTAGACGAAATAATAGACGAAGGAATATTCAAAATAATTCTCTCTCTCTCTCTCTCTCTCTCTCTCTCTCTTTCTCTCTCTCTCTCTGTCTCTAGGAATTAACAACGGTGCGGCATAAATCAGACTAATTAGCAATTATGCGCTTATCGGTGCGAGACTCGCGTTCCGCAAGTAACGGCGCTCGTTCCGGAGCTTTCGTTACTCGTTCTCAAATACGATGGCAGTCGAAAAGCACGTCACTAAAGTGCGCTCTTCACGACTGGAAATAGTCCGACCGCGCGCACAAAGAGAGTCGCTCGTCGAGAGCTTCGAGAAAGCTCTCTCGGCAATCCCGCAAAATTTCTCGCCTCACTGTGGACTTTGTCGAGTAGCGTTTACTTATCAAACGTTTCGCTTCTTCGGATCAGAAACGCGCGAGCTTACTTATTTGTTGACATCGGATGTTTTTGATACCTGAAGTCTTTCATGCGAAGATCGGGGATAGAAATTGCGCCGAGATAAAATTGACTTATGATTAAATCTCGTTAATTTTCATCGAGTTCCATTCTTATTTTCGTCGAGGTAATAATAACGGGATGTTTCTATATCGTCCGTATTATGAATTTTTTTCGAGGCGACGATATTATATTCCACTCGCATCTCTCTCGTCAATAAATGTGCAGTTTTTCTTTTGAAAAGGATGAGCGAAGATGAAAGAGAACGCGATTATTCAACTGAACAATTTATCAAAGAATGCGTATCGATTCGTGCGAAATTATTCCGCGAGTTGAAAGTACTCGGTAAGAGTGCATCTATCTCTCGTACAGTAAATGACTGGATTGAGAATCATTTGAACAAAAGATTTACATTTAAGTTGACGAAAATAGCAATTTAAAAAAAAAAAACAGATTTTCTGCGTAAAAAAATTCCTCCAATAATTTGAGTTGCTCTCTTTCTCTCAATTACTTTTGTAATAATTACTCTTTTTCCCAGTCATTTATTTTTTGCTCACGTGAAAATTTTTATAACTTATCGCCATTGCTTTTAAAAGCACGGAGCGGTTTTTTTTTTACTTGAATGTATTCATGCTACATGTGGATATTAAAAGTGGCACTATTCGATAATGGACGACGGGGACGATATTAGCGCGCTTGAACTTCTGCTTCTCATAGATTGACCTGATTTCGCGGGATTATCGGGAGAATGCCTCTCGAGAATAAAGAGCAGACGTTACGGCGCCTCTTTATATGGTCAACACACGCGAGACGTTATCGAACATATTGTCCTTCCCTTGAAAAAGATTACGGGAACTAAACAACTGGTCGTCGTAAATCTGTGCTCTATAGGCTTGAGTCGTTCACAATACGACTTTATTCGTGAGAATCGTAAAAAGCTTTTTTCTAAATTAAACAAGTCTCTTGAAAATATTTTCAATGCAAATTTAAAATTACGCACGCAGAATTGAATAATGAATTGATTGAATTTAACGCAATAGATTGTATAATTTAACAGTGGATTATAAATTGCTTTAGGAATATGTCTAAAATATATCTTTAATTGCGTTTCACACAGTAGTGTGAAAAAAAAGAACAGAGTGCGTCAAGAATCGCCAAAACATTGAAGTATTATTTTATATAAACGTTGAAAGTTATCGTTCGCAAACGTAACGGCAAAATTTACGGAAATTGTTTGCGATTTGTGTGAAGTACAGCATTAAATTTCCAGTTGAAGTACAGCATTAAATTTGATGATGATCTAGGATAAATAACGGGAAGTCTGGAAAATGAGCGAGGAACGATAGAGTTTCTCGCTCGAGTTAAATTTCTACGAGATACAGTAATGAGACGTTCCGTCGAAAATGGATTAAACTGGACGTTAAACGCAGCGGCTATCGGGGGGTTTTTTTTTTCTTCTTCGCGAACCGACCGCTCAAACGTCGACTCTTTTCACTATCCGCCTCGTAATTCTCGATTGTTCTCCTTAAATTTTTCGCACGGATCGTCGATTAAAACAGCACCGTTTACAAAGCGTTTTTATACGTCTCGTAATTTGAATATTTTGATTCCTCTGAGCTTTAAAGAAAAAGCTCGCTTGACATTTACTTATTTTAACACGGATTATTTTTCCGTCTTTTAAAGTTGTTTAATTATACATAATGCAAAAGAGAAAGAGAGAGAGATTATATATAATTATATTTTATATCTTTTAATTTTTTCTAATAATTTAATACTTTTGTTGTTGCTTGTTGTTTGAATGTGACGTTAATTTCGAGTGCGGTGATTTAATTAATATCTATGCATGTATGTTTATGAATATGCTGATTATGTTGGAGTTTCCTCGAGAGTTTCTACATGTGACTACGTTATCAGATTATATATATATATATATATATATATATATATGAGTATAATACGTGTAGTATTATATACGTTCTATCGCTTTTCGCACCTTGGGAATCATAATGTACAATAAATGCTAGACGATAGCATGCGGTAAAGTCGACGCTGAATAGAGAATGCGGGAACATTGTCACTATTATATTCAGCTCTGATATCCCAAATCAAATTCGTTACGTGACATTAACTATTCAATTTGGACGACCGCGTCGGATGATAATTATGTGATAGCATTATGCATAGCACACACAATATATCGCATAATGGCATTATAATATGAGATCAATATAATTTATTTTCAATATTTATCGCGTCCAAAAGGTTTTGACCAATGAAAATAATAGATGCGACAATCGAAGAATAATTTTATTTTTATAACTGTGTTCTCGATCACGTGATATAAAATACGAGGGGGGGGGGTGTTGTATTTTATATAAAAATATGAAAACAATATCTTTAAAAATATAATATATATTTAATATAATTTATATTTATATATATGAAATATAATTTCTATTTATATAAAAATAAGTATTATATAAATATATAGAATAGAGAGATAAATCACTGAAATTGCCGTGCGTTTTAAAGGGGATCCCTTTTAAAGGGATCGGTGTAAATGCTTTCTTACGTCGGTCGCGTACCTTGAGACAGTCGAACCGGTGATTGCGTAAATTGGCATCCTTCGAAAATAAGAGAGGGTGTGAAGTAAGATGAGACCGCAGGGCGGAACGAACGATCGAGTGTGATGCAAAATCCGGGAAAGTTGGCATACAAATCGCCGATGAAACGCAAAGTATTTTTTGATTGCCGCAATTTCGCTCGTCGTCGGGATCAGACGAAGTTTATATCGATCAGTACAAATAACGGCTTTCCGGGTATTTTCGACTCTGTTTGATACATGGGATTTTTGTTGACTTTACTCTTACATATATTCGGAATATCGCGTGAAGAAAATTTCTGTCGCAGCGCATCGGAAATATTTTATATCTTCAACTGATATTTAACTCTTAACTGGAGGGAGACGCGGATTCGAGAAACCCGAATAATCTTCTCTAAAAAGATCGGGGTAATAATAATTATTACCTTTTTATTCGGTACTTCTCTTAAGTTTCAGTTTAAGAAAAAGAATTGTCGGGAAATTTTTCCACTTTGTTCCTCTCCTTTATACAATAAATTCATTTTAACTTTTTCCGCTTTAAACGTCTCTATCCTGTTCTCTTCGTATCCGTGTGTATAGTAAACTTACTTTTAACAGATTAGCTATTTTTAGCGCGAAAAGGGTGCTTCAGCTTACACGAGATGTCTTCGCCCCCCCCCTCCCCCCTCTCCTCCGGTTAAGGGTTTTGAGTTAGACACTCTCGCGAAAAAAAAATCGTACGAAATCCACGTGGTGTTTAATGTGTCGAGAGAAGCAACCTACACCTACGACACCTTTAATTCGCCACAACGTAGGATCGCAAAGGGGGGTGGAAACGGTTTCTTCCTTTCCTCATGGTATCTTGCCTCGAGGCGAGGAGCGACGCGGTTCGCGATAGAAACGGCGGAAAAACCGGCTACAAGGTAAATCGATACGAAACCACCACGCAGCATCCAAGACTCTGCCACGACCCTTCGCCTCGTGCCTACCGTCTCTCGTTCCCTCCCCTTTTGCCCCCTCCTCGTCGATTTTTTTCCCTCTTCCTTGAATTTCTTTGGTCGCGCGCGACACGTGATACGTTTCGAGATGCATAAAGGAATTTCCAATTATATTCGGATATATTTCTATATTTTTTCTTTTTATTTGGATTATAGAATATTTATATATCGTGTATTTCAAAGGGTGAGAAAATTTATATCTCTTTTATGAAGTATATATCATCAAATCGAGGCAAAAAATGGCAATAAAAGCCAAGCGCAATAAGTAGGGCGCGTATATATTTTATATGCATCTTTAGCGCAAATAAAAAATAATTTTAAACAGATTATATGTATAAATAAAAAAAAAATAATAACATCGCAACGCAGTCAAACGGGTAAAAAATAATAGATAAAAAAAATAATTGCTAATATAAAATTCAAACTGAGATCTCTCACGTCATCCGAGCAGTATATATCCCTGGATTAGTTACTCTTCGAAGATTCGTCCGATTATGTCGGTTCACATTTAATGCACTATTTCTAAATTCGAGGCTATATTTATCCGATCGACGGTTTATCCTCGTGCAAAATTACAGATCGTCCGAAATAGGCCTCAAGGTGCGCAGTCAGTACCGAGAATTGGAACCTCAGCGAGAAATATTTTACGTGTCGTGTCTCGGCTGATGCGCGTGTCGTGCACGTGACATTCCGTCCGGGACATATTTTGTCGACCCAGGCGTCATGCCGCATATAGCGTCGCGTAGTGCGAAATGCGACAATAGGATGATTCCGCGTTGTTCAACGCATTGTCATCGTCGACAGACGTATCTTTGGCGTTCACAGGAAAAAAAGAGACAGATGTACGCGGTTCGCGGCGGAATTTCACGTTTGCGGAAATTGCGGATGACGCATATGTATAAATAGCGCGTATAATTAGCGTATTGTATAATTTTCTTTTTTCTTTTTTTAATTTATATATGCGCGCTTTATTCGAATTTATTCGTATTTATTCGGACCGTTCGCGGGAAGTTCGACTCTGAATCATTAACCGATTCGGGGAGAATAACAATTATTGAATTTCCGATGAAAAAGAAAAGATGGCCAAGCTTAACATGGAGGTACTAATAATCCATTATTCCACCCCGCACTTCCTCGATATTAACGGATTAAAATAAAATTCGCTCTATTGATATCTGCGGCGCCGATACGCGGACGGGGGTGCTTTTTTTTATTTTTTAGAATCTATCCCGGAATTGATCTTCTTTGCGGGTCTTGCTGGCGCGACTTCGCCGTCATTGTTCGTAAAAAAAAAAAAAAAATGCAATCGCGTGTCGAAGATCATTTGTCGCTGGTGTCCGCCAAAGGGAGCTTTCGGTCGATCGAACCGCTTGAAAGGCAGCTCTCCGATGCATCGGGATGCGGTTGCATTTATCACACGGTTCACCGAGACACAGTTTCCGAATAGTTCCATTCTAGTCGTGTGTTTTATGACGGATCTATGCATCTCGCGCGTGACAAAAGGCCGTGGCGTTTTTGCAAAGTTCGAGCGCGCGAACTTCCGCCAACGTTCAGCGAAAGGTTGCACCTCGCCTTTGTCTATCGTTCGAATGATGTAATCGAAAGCGTTATTATTGATGTACGATGACGAATACGTCCCACTATCGTTACGTAATAGACATCGAAGTTATGTAATGATTAGTGAATGGAGTTACATAACGAGGGATGAAGTAATCGAAGTCTTACTCGGAAGAGAGGATTCTTGAGAAAATATGAAAGTATTAATTATAGACAACTTTACTCTATCTTCGAATTTGAATTTTTATTAAAAGATGAATCGTTAAAATCGTTAAATGTCACGCGAGGGATCGGTTGATGTCTCTCGGAATATGTAAATTGGAAATGTGTGTGTGTGTGTGTGTGTGTGTGTTGCATAACTGATACATAATTCCAGGATGATTTCCGCCGTTTATCGCCGAGAACTAAGTTCGGGTATATTTATCTCGCATTCCGCCGTCTTAAAGGAATCTTTTTATGGGTTCAACAGGCTGACAGTGCTGGGCGTTCTACTGGGGATTCTCGAATGGGATCGTAGCGTCCCCTGCATTCTTCTCCTGTGGGAGTACATGATCGGATACGAGGGCCTCTTCGTGGCCTGCTTGGCGGTGGAATTTTCCATCTGCTTTCTAGCGACGAGGGGCAGCATCCTGGACACTACGGCGAGGGCGCCGATGCAGTACATTCTTTACATCCGGTTGTGTGAGTACTACTATATTTATCCGACACGCTTGTTTATCCGTAGTTAGACACGTCGATCGAAGCGGTAACCGCGGGAATATAAAACAGTCGAAACATAGTCGAAAATCATGTTTGGAGAACGATATATTTGGCTCAGAGAGTGTTTTCTCCTCTTGCATAATATTGGAAATTCTTTTTTTTTTTCATTTTAAAGGAATTTATTTTTATATCTTTATTTATATAAATTAATTATTATATCTTATAGATTTACATATCTTATATATTTTTTTATTTTTGGTATATTTTTCGAAACAGAAAATAATTGCGTACGGTCTTAATTTTTACATCTTTCTTTCATCATCGAAAAAAAATAATAAAATAAAATGACTCGTTCCATTGAGGAAAAAAAAAAAAATTGAAACGCCGCAGAAACATCTCGTCGCATTTCACGCGATACGGATACTTTTTTTAATCCCTTCGCGCGATCCATTCCCGATATGTCGATGCTGTCGACAAAATACTATTAAACTTCTGTAGACTAATATTGAGAGACCGTCAATATGAAACGTATTGATGAAATGGTTTGATGACAATCATAATATTTGTGGCGTTGCGCGTATGCGCTTCATATAACGTGTGTATCTTCCGACGATATTTTTTAATTTTTCTCCCTAGGTACTCTCTCTCGTTTTCTTTTCTGGCTTTGCTAGTTTTAACTTTATTTCTGTGCATTTTGTTTCGTTTTTCCCGAGAGCATCTCCGCGCTTGCACGTTCTTAAGAGATTTATTTTTTTTTTCGTTTTTAAGGTTTATTAAAATATGCAGCGCCATCATTTTCAACTCAAGCACTCTTTTACGTTCTTGCGGTCCATTTTTCATCCGATCGTTAAATAGCGCGAAATTCGCGCGAGATGAACTCGCGATTCAATTAGATACCGTTTAACGTCAGTCGAATGTAAATAGAGTGATGCGATATTAAACTAGCGAGAATTACAATTTATCGGTTAATTATTTTTCCGGCTTTATCGCCAATTAGATTGTATAAATTCTTCGCGATACTTCGCGAAATATTTGAATTAACTGAATTAAAGGGAAACATCATCGTGCGCCGCATTCACTCTTAATGATAAAGTTGGACGAATACGAACTTTACGAAATAAGAGTTTTAAAGAGACCTTAATTACGCAGATATTTTTAATATTGAGTAGGTTACACGAATATTTTTTAATTACGAGTTCAAGGAATGTAATTAAATAGCGAATAATAATTTCAGTTAATTGATAAAATTTTGCATCTCAACGCATCCGTAAATTTATATTTTATATTTTTTATATTTATCTTATATTTATTTTATTTGTATATTTATAAAATATATTTTATCGATTACAATTTTCTTCTACCTCTTGTTGGAGAATCTGCATTAATAAATTTTAGTTCGGTCTTAATTGTCAATACATGTACTGACAATGAGCATTGAGTGTTGAAGCAGCGTGGATATAGCTCGATTCGAATCTATTTGTTAATCTTTCGCGACGATTCCGGATGTGTCTCGGACCGAGACAGTCGCGGTTATTGTCGCAACTGGGTCAATCGTGTTTGTTTAAGGCACGGAAACCGCGTTTCCGCTTCGGAAGACAGCGCGTATCCGCGCCTCTGTAAAGCTCTGTAAAGCTCTTGGCGCCGAAGGAAGCTTTTGTCATCGATCGCTTCGATCTTTTTTCCCATCCGACGCGCAAAGTTACGTCAATCGGCGCGACACGTGCGCTTCCTCGCTTATAAAGAAGCTTGCGTAAGCTCGACGAACACAGACGAGATGCATAAGAGCGAGATATTAAGAGGAGAGACTTAAAAATTTCTCGAGAGATATAGTTCTTCTTTTTTACGCATAGTCTCTCTTGTAACTTGTTTATCGCCGGCTCTTGGAGGGATGCGCCCGCTTACCGATTAATTAAAAGTGTTACTTCGCTCGGGAAGTTAAAAGAAAATACGATTACGACTCGGGATTTTACGGGGGAATTTGTTTTCAGTCTTGGTGTTGGTGGAGACCGGATGGCTGTGCGCAGGTGTTACTTGGTTGGCGCGTTATTATCAAACCTGTCGAGTGGACCAAGCTAAAGACTTTATGTTAGGTGAGTTCTGCATTGCGAGAGACACGAGTTAAAAATTTATAAATCAACTGTCTCTCTCTGTTAAGATAGAGAGCGGTATTATTGCAAGATTGACACGCGATATATATCCATATCACACATATGAAAATAAAATTAAAAATCTAGGCAAATTAATTAAACAAATTCATGAGATATACATATATACAACTCATGTATTCGACGACACTTTTGCTTATATAAATAACTTTTTCAATAAAAATGATAGGAATATATACGTGTAAAAATATCGTTGCCAATTAATTTGAAAATGTAGTTATCACAAATGCAAAGAGAAACCGCCTTCCCTTTGATACATCGGTTGTCTTTGACGAAATATATATTCATATTTTTCGGTCGCGCAAGAGTGTGTTGTTCTCGTTATTTCACAAAAAAAAACTTCAATCTACAAAATTTAATTTCCAACTGTCAATATACAAAAAAGAATTAAAAAAAAAAAAAAAAAAAAAAAAAAAAAAAAAAAAAAAAAACCTCTGAATTTGCGAATCGACTAGGTTTGGTGATATCGAACTGGTGCTTGCTGGCGTTGATGATGGTGACTATTTGGTGCACGTACGACGCCGCCGGCAGGTCCTGGGTAAAGATGAAGAAGTATCAGCGCAGCATGAGGGAAGCGGAATCAAGGAGGGCTAGATTGCACTACAAGCGCAGCGGCAGCAGAAACCGAAATTGGCGACAACGGTGAGTCGCCCTTATGTATAATGCACGACGAACGTTTCGCGATTTTTCTCTCGCAATTATCCTGTGCATTTTAACTCTTTTATGGGTATAAAAAAAAACCGATCATTTTTTTTTTAATCAAAAAAAATTTTTATTCCCTCTTATATTTTCCCGAGAGGGAATTGCTCAATCTCTCTAAAACTTCTATACGTACTCTTATTTTCTCGTGCTCTCACATTTTTCTCCGATAATAGGCGAACGCCGAATCCCATTCTGGCTTTATTATAAATGAAGATCTGGCAATCCCTCGGACGCGGTATCCGAAGCAGCGAGATTGTTTTCGTGAAAAGAGCATCTTATGGTGCGCTTCCTAGATGCTTCCTCCGAGCAGGAGCCACGATTGTTTCGCTCTTACGACCACGTCCGGGACTTTATGTCCCACCGACGAAATATCGCTCCGATGTGATTTTTACGGCCGTTCGGATTTATGCGTTGGTGCCTCGACGAGCACCAGAACGTCCACCTAAACGCCCGCATGTATGAGTTTTGCGTTTCGTGTTGCAGAAAAGTTATACGCGCCTACCAGGACAGCTGGGACAATAGGTGCAGGATGCTGTTCTGTTGCATGGGTAATTCCGATCGCAATCGAGTGAGTAGCGCGACGAAGACCTCGAAAGATTCATCTATTTTAGATTAAGTCTCTAGAAGAATAATTCTTTTTTTCACGCGTAGCAACAGATTACAGAAATAAATCTTGTAGAGACACAACTCAAAAGTATGCTATTTAGAAATATCTGAGATGTATATAGATCCGTCAGAATATTTGATTATAGTCTTGAAGACAAAAATGAGAGAAGTCAATCGGATTTAAAAAATGAAAACGTTTCAACGAAATCTCAATTTGAGGGAATAAGTGTATTAGAGATATCAAGATATAATTTTAAAATTTTAAAATCAGGAGTTTGGGTAGAGGGGATGCTGAAGATTATTCCCGAACTTATCCCGAAATGACGGGGAAAATGACGACGTTGCTCGTAGAACTCGTTCGCCGACATCGCCCGGCTGCTGAGCGACTTCTTCCGCGACCTGGACGTGGTGCCGTCGGACGTGGTGGCCGGTCTGGTGCTGCTCAGGAAGTTCCAGAAGATCGAGCGCGAGCTTATAGTCAAGCAGCGCAAGAACGACACGTATGAGTTCCTGTCGGGGGTGCCGGTCACGCCGCGCACCAAGTTTCTGTCCCTGACCGAGGACGGCGATCTGGGCCACTTTCAGTTGGCCATCCACTACATGCACTTCGCTCTCGCCGCCTACGGCTGGCCCATATTCTTCCTCATCGGTCCCTCCACCGAGCTCTGCCACTTATGCACCAGGTAAATCCTTCTCAGGGTTCTTCGAGGTATTGTCGCGTAACGTGCATTTAATTGAGCTGCCATGCTCAACACTCGCTTTCGCAAGATTCTTCTCAATTTTGAGAAAGTAATATTAAAATAAATAATTATTTTAATAATTATATTAAAATAAATAATTATATTTTAATATTCGAATGAATAATTATTTTGTGAGCATCTGCAATTAAAATATAAGTATTTATTATTATCGATATTTCGTGCTCGGAGATCTTACTTTAGGGAAGATTTTGTTTGCATTAAAATGTAAATTTCTTACTCGTGAACGAAGCATTTCATATTACTTAGAACAAAAGAAACAAAAGCTTCATCCTTAATTATTCCGTATAATTGAGCATTGTAGATTCGTTAATTTTCGCGTAAAATTTGTCTTATACAGAGTATACATGTAACGTACTTGTAATGCAAACATATAAGAAAACTTTGCTACGAAATATCGCGAGAAAGTGCAAACAAGAAGGTACACGCGACAGGAGAAGGAAGTTGAAGAATATTAAAGTTGCAAGTCAACAGTTTAAAGAGCGTATAACAGCGAGGGGTAACTTTGTAACTTTTAAATAAGTACAATCGGGAGGGGGAGCTCTGATAGATAGATATTGTTTAATCCAAAGTATATATTTCCTATTATATAATTTAATATTCCCCGTCGTGTGTCAGAGAGTGTCGTGTCTCACGCGTGACACGCTGATTTTTTTTTTTTTTTTTTTTTTTATTATTTATCCCCCGTAAACAAGTCGGCCTCGTTGTCGCCCTCCTGTTTCGTCATCTTGCTTACCTACCCTCTGCCTCCCCCTTCCACGTAGATTGCGATGCGACTGCTGCTGCTTCCCATGCGGTGCCCGTCACGAAGACGGAGCGACGATCATCGAGGACAATTGTTGCCAGTGCAATTACGCCGCCCTGAGCAGAATGCT
Source organism: Lasius fuliginosus (assembly GCA_949152495.1). Lineage (NCBI taxonomy): Eukaryota > Metazoa > Arthropoda > Insecta > Hymenoptera > Formicidae > Lasius > Lasius fuliginosus. Next base: position 2,895,305 of record OX424456.1, on the reverse strand, counting down.
CCACTTGGTGGAGATCGAGGTCGTCTACGCGACCTTTCACGTCGACGTCAACGAGACGCCGTTCTTCGTCGCGCTCGATTATACGAAGAGAAAGGTATGTGTCTCGGCCGGGCTCTATCTCGTTCGCGTATCATTCATTAATCACCGCCTGATGATCACCATCGCCGCGGAACTGCCTCTTTTAAGTAAACAAGTAAAGTTTACTCTATCAACATTTGGATTAAGCTACGATAAGATGGGCTTCGATAGGTGTTGATTGCATCTAGAGATAATCTTGTTATCGCTTTTTAATAGCAGAAGAGTAAATGAATGAATTGAAGTCTTTTATTCATCAATATTTGTAATTGTAATCTTTATCGTTTCTTCGAATCTTATATACTTTTCTCCGGAATTATTATTAAGGGAGAGTAATTGCCCTCCTATCTTCTATTATTATTTTATAATAACCCTGAATCACATTATCCTTAATTAATGTTAATTTTATTGTAATTTATTATCATCCTATCCTATATAAATCAACTTATATTCTGAATCTTTACAAATATTTTTATTTTACTAACGTGAGCTGGTGCACAATTTATTGAATCTCTGTTTGTATTAATGAGACAAATTCTTTCTCTCTCTTAATTTATTTATTTTTTGTTATTATAAAAGTTCGAGATATTATTTTAAATTCTTCTCCTTCTTATAACTTTATTAATGATAATCAGTAAATAATTAATAATTAAACAAAAATCTTAAAAAAAAATTTAAAATACTTATTAATTTATCATCTTTATGAGGTTTCATTTTTTTCTTCAATTCTTCTTTCTCTGTATTACGATCGCCTGTTTCGTGCAGATTGTAGTCAGTATACGAGGGACCATAAGCATGAAGGACGTGCTAACGGACCTGAACGCCGAAGGCGAGGTGCTGCCTTTGTCACCACCGAGGGAGGACTGGTTCGGGCACAAGGGGATGGTGCAGGCCGCCGAATACATACGCAAGAAGTTACAGGAAGAGGATATCATCGCGCGTGCTCGCGCCAAGGTTGGTATATCCTGTGCAAATGAGCCGCGCCTCGTCGCTCGTTATCGGAGCAAACGACAGTCCCGGAATAATTATCACGCTCTCCGCGCGCTCCGCTCGCCATCTTCGTAATAATAGGACACGCGAGTAATTTTTAATATAATGAACGATGTAGCGTTATTTAAAATTTCGCGTTGGAAGAACGCGAAGAGTTTGCCTCTGCGTTTAATATGTAGCGTTTCTCCTTTTTTTTTTTTTTTTTTTTTTTTTACACAATAGAAAAATAAATCGCTTCCTCATCGATCCCTGCTGAATATTTATTAAGAAAAAAGGAGAAAAAAAAAACATTATCCAGGCCATCCACACGCTCTCGCTCTCTCGCAGCGAAATGTGCCAGTAACCTTTTTATCGCGGATTTAACCGACACCAACGTGTCGAGCGTATTTCGTTTCGAGACAGTTAAATTTTTCAGCTCGCCATCCCACGCGAAACGTGAAAGATTATGTACCGTATGAATAGACAATATATCCAACCGCGCGTGTATGTTAAATTCGTTTCATCATAATAAAGTTATCCAGAAATTTTTCCGTTTCACCGAGAATGGAAAATAATACAGGACACTAAATATTTATTCAATCAAAAGAATCGAAAACAACGCGACGATGTATGAATTTATTTATTTCGTTGAAAAATTAATTAATCCAAATCTGACGCGAAAAATATCTTCGTATCTTTTTCATCGGTCTATATTTTCTTGTCACGTATTCCTGAAATTTCTAAATTTTCGAAAGCAAAGTTAACGTTTACCGTCTAAATATTTCAGTTAATCAGAGGGATTTTTTTTCATGTGTCGGTCTCGAATTTCGCAGGATCCTTCCAGAGGCACGCATCAGTTCGGATTGACATTGGTAGGACACTCGTTGGGCGCCGGCACGGCGGCGATCCTCGCGATCCTGCTGAAGCAGGATTATCCGGACCTGGTGTGCTTCTCGTTCGGGCCACCCGGTGGACTGCTCAGCATGCCCGCCCAGCAGTACAGTCAGGAATTCATCACGTCCGTCGTGGTGGGCAAGGACGTCGTACCGAGGATCGGACTCCGGCAGATGGAGAGTCTGAGAGCGGATCTCATCAACGCTATAAAAAGGAGCGTCGATCCGAAAGTACGTAGTGTTACTAGAGAGTTCTTCTCTCTCTCTGATCCGAATCGACACACTTCTCCGCGATCTGTAGGATCGATAGATCTAGATTCGAGCGGTTTATTCGGGCGAATTGTTCCACCAGTGGAAGACGATTGCGTGCTCGGTGATGTGCTGCGGCTGCGGCTCGACGCCCACGTCGGCGGCGAATCTGGAGGCCGGCGGTTGCATCAGCGAATACCAGCGGGACAAGGATCGGGCGCGCGCTCAGACCGTCGTGCCCAGCGACTCCAGCATCGCCCTGACCCTGCACAGACCTCTGTACCCGCCGGGACGAATCATACACGTGGTGCGACATCATCCGAACAAGGGCGAGTGAGTTGACCCAGCTTAATAATCTGATTTAATTCGGTCTCTCTCTCTCTCTCTCTCTCTCTCTCTCTCTCTCTCTCTCTCTCTCTCTCTCTTGTCTATCCGAAAGGAGATATATCGCGAGTATTTCCTGAAATTGTCACTTGGTTATCTAAAATAGATTGAATTCGCATCGGCGACTTTGAGCTATGATCATCTAAGATCAAACGATCCGCCTCGCGTACAACGGCGATAACGATTAAAGACTATAACGTCGTTTTAATATATTTAGTATACTATAACTTGTGCTTTTTCTAGCTCCAGTTATTTGTCGATTAATTTTTTTATATCGCTTGATTGAAAAATTGTTTTTTGTTGCGAAGAGAACGATCGCGCCGAATTGTTTCTTTATTATATCGCGCGAGACGAAGCAATTTTGCGCCGTCGAGTCGGCAAAAAGAAGAAAAACGAAAAGTTAATCGCGCCTGTATTTCTTTTTAGGCAGAAGTATGAGACGAGTTGGAGGTACGTCTATCAGATAGTTTATACATTTTCAGGATTACTACTACTACTTCTGGGTTGTTGCATCTTGGAGATATGCCCGCGCATGCGTCTTTTGGGCCTATATTCCGTATACTTATTGCGTAGGATTTGACCTCCTCTCGCGTTATCTTTCGATACTAGAAAGTTGGTCCAGTTGGAACGGTTTTCATCTCAAGTATCTCGAGAAAAATGTATGAACCGACGCGTATCGGAGTTTTATTTATCGCAAAAGCCGCTTATAGTTAAAAAAGGCTTAATTCTAATATCGTAAAAAAATTAGAAACTTTAATATTGTAAAATGCGAATATATCAATCTCTTACGGGAGATATTTGACGGGAATATTGTATCGTTGGTTTATTTTCAGTAAACTTGAAGAGATTAAATTGGAGAGATTTCGGTCGCGATTCAATTTGCAATGCAAATCTACGTGATCGCTGAGAGAAAGAGGGACTCCGTTCTCTTTTCGAGATTGGAATTATGCACTCGCGTACATCTTTCTCGGGACACATAATATACATATATGCATGAATAGAATACTCTTTACACCGATGATATATATCGTGCCAGGGAAGTGGTTCGGTAATTTTTTATAGTTCTAGTACGTCCATCGTGACCCAACAAAACAGTTTTTCACTTATGGTCCTTTGATTTTATAATCCTCACGAACTGGGCGCTGCATGCTTCCACCTCGTAGATAATCTCTCGTAGGAAATAAACTGGCATACGCGCATGTGTGATGCCTCGTTTTTTATCATAACGAAATTCACTTATTACTGGAAGATGATAAAATTCGAGATACTACAACTGTTTGTACATTTATCAAGTATTGATCGATTACTCTAATACACACGTAATGTGTGGAACGAGATTTAAACGCAAAGATTTGTGAAGATTTTGTGAAAGATTTTTATTGCGGACATTTAAACAAAATTTTTAAATAGTTGCGAAAGATTTAAATAATTATCATATAGAAATGACATATTTCTTCAGCGTCATCAACGATCCTCGAAATTTATGCAAATATCTGTTTTTTTTTTTGTAGCGAGCAGAAAACATGTAAAATATTTTTGTTCATATTTTCTATCCAGTCGACTAGAGACGAATAACGTTAATAATAATATTAAAAAGATTCATGTCAAAATAGAAAACGAACGATAATTTCGAGGATTCGCGATTGCTCCGCGAAAGAAATGACAGAGACGCGCGAGACCGATGTCTGACTCGTTGAATTCCAGGCAAATGTTGAGCAAACGCGAGCCGGTATACCAGGCGCTGTGGGCCGATCCGTGCGACTTCGACGAGGTGCTGATCAGCCCGGTGATGATACAGGACCACATGCCGGACAACATGCTGCACGCGCTGAACAAGGTAAGCCAGGACGCGATCGCGCGGCAGCAAGCGAGACGGTCGCAGGCACCGCTGAGCCGTACCCCGTCGGTGAAACCGGGCCATTACGAGCCCCTGGAGGAGACTACCGACGGGCCCGACGTTCCCCACGAGGCGGTGCAGCGAGATCGGATAACCAGAAACGCGAACCAGGAAGCCGTTCTTAACGGTTCCAATTGCGCGCGCGTTCGGCCGAGCACGTCGATCGTCGTCGATGTCGAGGTGCACGAGCGCAGGGAGACGCTGCCGGAAACGCGTTGACGAAATCCGATTCGATGCGCTCTCCCGCGCGCGCGTTCTCCATCGCGAGTGTGACGTGTCCTGCAATTCGCGATCTTAATTTTAATGTAACAGGGTGTCTACTCCCTGGAAAAACCGGGGAATTATCAGGGATTTTTTTTACCTTGAAATCCGGAAATCTCGTGGAATTTTATTGAGACTCAGGGAATTTTTTCAAAATTTGTGTCTTTGATAATTTTACTTTTATATTGCAAGCGGTCGATCATCCGCTGATATTGCACTTTATTATTGTCGAAATTAATTTTACGATTAATAAATCAATATTAAATGCTAGAAAAACTGCATTCTTGATCACTTTCTTTGTAATCGTATGAATAGAAAATATTAGAAAGCGCATACAATAAAGAAACTTTTATTTTAAGAAGCTGCATCTACAAATTTTTTTATTTTACCTTGAATTTTAATCGAAAATACCTGAAAGATCAAGGAATTCTCAGGTAATTTTTTTACAAGATTTGAGTAGACACCCTGTATAATAAAACGAAATTAATTAATTTTAATGATGGCTGCTCTTCTCGATCTCTGACGTTGAAGATTAAACTTTGGAGAGAGAATTCCGTCAGTGAGATTAATTCCATTAATTTTGCGGGACGCGAATGTATATTGAAGGACCGCCGGTCCTTCGGTGATTTCAAAACGTCTTCGATTAGGAACTCGATGTGATTGAACGATGGACTCGCGCTAACTAGATTGTAACCGTAGAGCTTATTTATTCTGATTGTGACTGGCAACGCATCGAAGTATCTCTGTATGTGTGCGTGTGTGTGTATGATTATTTATTTGACACTTTGTGTGTCGCGTACGAATTAGCGTAGACTCGTAGCTGTAGATTTCGTTGCGAATAATTTTTCGCTGCAGCGTGTAGTTTCTCATTAGCGTAATTACTCATTATTTAGAACGTAATCCTTTCGTTAGTCGGACTTGAGTTTAATCGTGTACCATTGTGCTTCTGAGGATCTGTACATAGTTGTGCGCGCGCGCGCGAACCCGATCGAACTCGGCGGATTAGACGGTGTACAAAAATTCAGTTAACGAACGGGAATTGCAAGGTACACTTTGGTAATCGCGATGGCGAAGTAACGTTCTTTTTTTAATTTTTTTTTTACCGATAAAATTGTTCTAGCAGTCGGATGTTCCGAATACGAAGAAAAATTTTATGCAAGATTCGGAAGAGGCTGCGAGGGAAATCTATGGGAGATCCTCGATCGTCTCGAAAGACGTTCTTTATTTTCTTTTCTTTTTTTTTTACGAATCTCGCCTTCGCGATTACTACAAGGAAGATTTGCGGTCACTTTTGTTTTGATTTTATCTCTACGATATCGCTACCTCGCACAACGCGCTGAATCCACTGAGCATTCTCGTACTTACCCTCTTACATTACCGCTTAAGTAGAGTAACACACGACTGACGTGCATGCTCTCGTATACACTGCATGAATTATTGTTCTCTGCCGAATAGTGGCCAACCAGCGTGGCACGCGAATTCGCCATTCGTTTGCACGCAAGCATTATTATACGTTCGCTCTCTTCCTCTATCGTTACGTAAAACGTTAATTTTATGTGGAAATCGCTGTAAATGGCGCGAATAACAACGATCACGATTCAATTGATCGTTGCGGGAAAAGCGCAAATCAATCTTTTTGCGAATAATTTAAAAAAAGTCTGTTTTCTTTTATTGAAAAAAAATGTGCATTTAATTTCTTCCAATTTTTTTATTTACTTTTGTTATTAATTTTTTAGATATTTATATAACGCGGTAGCTAAGAATATTTCATTAATATCTGTAGTGAGCAATCATTATTACAAGACACGCAGACAATTATTGATATAATCGATAAAAATTACTCAACTGTGAGAAACCTAATTGCAAGACGATTTAATTATAATATAATTTTAGTATAATTATAATATAATTGCAAGAAGATTTAATTATAATATAATTTTAGAATTATAATATACTATAGATAATAGATTATTATATTACTAGATATTAATAGGTTACTATATAAATATTAAAAGAAATATTTATTCCTAGCAAATTTTTAGAAACATATGCTAATTTTAGAACATATTTTTGCAATTTAATTTTATTAATTTCATTAATTTTATTTAATTTACGCTTTGATGAACAGGTTGGCTACTATTGAGTTGTTCGTTGAAAAACAGAAGACACGTATTCTCTTCTACGTTTTATACAACAAATTGCATTTTTCAATTTGCATTTTTCTTCGCTCTCTCTCTCTCTCTCTCTCTCTCTCTCTCTCTCTCTCTCTCTCTTTCTCTCTTTTTCTCTTCATTGCACGCAAAAATGACTAAAGTCTAAAATATGAGCACAAAAATAAAGACACACGTATACATTTGATCGATACGATATAATATTATAGATTAACGCAATAGATAACTCTCGAGATGAAGCTGTTCTGTAAAAACAATTTGACGGTCCGCGTCTCTCGTCGCGCGTTTAGCGCTAAAAGCGGCCCCGTTCGATCGATTCTGGATATTCGATTTTCTTTATCCAGGAATTCCAGGAATCTATACTATAACATCTTGCGCAAAACGATCGTACAGAATTAGCGGTGAATGCGACGACGAGAATTCGCGGATCAATATATTTTTCTACAACGCCGCCCGCTGCGAGAAAGAGCCAGACCAGAAGGTCCAGAAAATCCAGAAAGTCTCGCGCTGGTCGTTTTGTGAGTGCACGCGATTTCTGTAACAACTTGGTTGTTCTGCCACATACATATATTTATGATTTGCGATGTACGCTACTTTGGTCAATATAGTATTTTCAGCCACGTTGTGAAACGACGTTGTTCATTTATCGAGGCTTGTTAATTGTCGGCGCGTCGAAAAACGCTTGGAAACAAAATGGAATTGAAAAATCTCTGACATGTACATATATACATATATGAATATGCGTGAAAAAAAAATGGAAAATGTATTTGAGCAATTGATAAATCGCATTGAAAAAGAAAAAGAATTAACGCTCTCTTGTGCTTTGATTACCGCAATTATATAATTAATAGCCCGTTTCCCCTCTTTATGGATGAAAAATGTATATATTATTTTTTTTAAACGACTAGTTTTTCTCTCTTATTTCAAGCACTCTTCGTTTCCGAGCGTATCGCGACATGTCGAACAATTATTGATAACTTTGTGTGCTCACGCGCTAATTAGATTTATTTATATATTTGATTTAAGTTGCGTCACGTAGTCGTTATGTTATATTTTATATTTTCACCGCTCTGCGATTTATTTATCTATTATTAGTGTATGATTACTATTACTATATTTCTCTCTGCTATGATCTGCTTTGTCGACACCAAATAATAATCTCGTTTATTATTCGTATTTAATAATAAATGACGTAAGGATCCGACTGAATTATTTTATTATTTTATTAACTCAAGCGAATGAAAGCGAGTAAGATGCGTATTTGAAAAGGGAAATTTTCTCGTAATAAGATGCAAAAATAACGAGTATGGTTGTTGATTTTAGCGAATTTTCGGAATCGAGCTGCTCTCGATTGTTTAAATTAAATGGAATTCCGAGACAGGAAAGTTAGATACGATCTTTGCGTTAAAGCGAGATAGCTTGCGGACGACTGCAATTTAACGCTAAATAGGAGAAGCTGAATTCTAATAGCGAGTTAGTTAGGTGATTAATTCGCGCGAACGTTGCAACAACGTTGTGTTTACTCGCTCGCTCGATTTTGCATGCACATTATTATCTTGGATCTATCAGAGCGAGAGGGAAGTTGATATATACCTCGATCATAATCGAGCCCTGGTTCTGATCGCTCCCGGACTCGATTAGCGAGCGGGAAAATAATTTTTCCGCGAAAGAAGGGAAATTTCGTCGATTAAATCGACGCGATAAGCGCAGCTATTAATTAATCGACTGACGTTGACGAACACGTATCCCGATCGTTCGAGGTCTTTTCGGCAATTTCTGAGAAATTTAGGGGAGGAAAAAAAAGAAGCGTTTTTTTTCGCGCGTTTCTCGAAGAAAGATTCCCGTCGCGAAAAATTCCCAGATCAGCTAGAATAGAACTGTGGATGGCTGAGGGTGGTTGCGGTGTGGATTAGGTGCTGGCGTGCAGAGATCGGGGCTGCGCGGAAGCGGGGGCGACGACGACGACGGGGGATGCTGCTGGGGAAGCCATCGCGGTGGTAGACGCGGCGGCGACCGAGCTCAGGGATGAGACGCGCCCCCCCCTCGATCATCATCACCCCGCACAGGTCGTGGTGCTCCATCGTCAGGGTACATCGGACGCCCACGCCACCGCGCCCTCCTCGCGCACAAGGTACTTTGCTCGAGGGAGAGACATGTGCGATCCGGGATGTAATTCCCTCCCCCTCCGCGGAAATAATCGGATCCCTTCGAGAACCTTCGGGCTTCGAGATCCTCTTCGTAAGATGAGATCCGCGCTACGGACTTGATTCATCGAGTCGTCGTTTTGCCAGGAATTTCCCCGGGATACTCGCCCCGTGATTTCGCGACGAGGGAGTCGAGATAATACCACGAGTACTCATTATCGATATTGGTTTATTTCGATCTCGTGCTCCAGCAATAAGGGGTAAGCACTTCCTGACGCAACGTTGATCGTCCCGGCATCATGTAGACGCATACGCACACACGTACATACATACGTACACACGCACGCATACACGTAAAATGCATGCGCATCACATACTGATTGATCATATCGTCTTCATTGTGCATTCGGCATTTCGACTAGAGTCGATTGGCCTGATTGATCCTGGAATGGGCGAGAGTATCGTCTGGTCTGCATGCTGGCAATTATTACACCTGGTCGAACAGGTGTCGATTCTTTTTTTTTTTTTTTTTTTTTTTTATTAACTACAGTGAGAAAAGTAGAGTCGTCATATCGAGGAAATCGAAATAATAGTCGTAGAAGATTAAGAAAATAATATATTAAATTATTATAACTAAATAGCGTGAGAAAATAAGATAATTTCATTAATGTCATGTTACATATTACATTTGTCTCGCATAAAAAATTATAACATGATATGTATTGTAAAATCAAGGATTCAAGAATCATCCAAGGACTCAAGAATCATTCTTTCGAGTCCAAAGTTGATTCGTAGGATGAATAGCGACTCTTTGAACGTTGATTGACGAAGGAAAAGCTCCTTTTCGAAAGCGACTCGACGAGCATGACATGGAAGATTAATTCCATTGTCATGAGAGTGGAATTAGGGTGATATTCTCGTCGTCAAACCGGACGTAAACGCGGGGAATTTTTCGACTGACCCTGTCTTCTTCTGTGTGCGAAGAAGAGAAAAGAAAAAAAGAAAAAGAGAGAAGAATCGATCGAGAGAATTTTACGCTCGGCGAAGCGAGGAATAAAATGTCTCGCTGTATATACCGGACTTCCGTTTGCGGCCTCATCGGCCGTATCTGTATGTTTCCTATTAACCGCGTTAAATATTCCGCTAAATTGCCTGTTCGCGTTTGGTTTGCGGTCGAGACGCGGACCATCAGTCATTTCCGATGCGGCCGACATCGGAAATATCGCTTTCGAAAACTTTTGAAGGAGATCTCGCGAAATTAATGTTCGGTCGCTATTTTTTCTACGATAAAAAAGTTTTTTTAAATAGAGACGCCAGATACGACAATAAATAATTTTTATCGACAAGAGACGGGCGGAAAGGGATATTCCTTGAGATAGTTGGAACATCGCAGAACGGTCCGAAACGAGCGAAGATGACATATGCAGGATGTCAAATTAATTATAGGTACAAAACTTGGAATCGCGACGAATGCGGGGAAAGGAAATTCCTACAAAAGCATCCCTCGTAATTAAATTTCTACGAGCAATGTAAATAATCTACACAAACAATCGCGCGAAAACGGGGATCCGTCAGACTCCCGTAAATGGATAACAAATTCTGCCTCGTTATTCGATTTCGGGAAAGAACTTTATCTAAATAGAATTTCTACGTGACATTTACTTGGAGAAAGAAAAACGGCGCAAACCCTACTGCTCGTTCGCGAGACAATTTCGTTCCAAATGAAAGCCTGAAAGCGCGATGTTTACTTATCAAATTATTCGAGGCGAAAAATTGAGAAACGCCTGTAATAAGACGTTTGCCGAAGGGGAAAAAAAAAACCCCGATCCGCGAACGAGATTTTGTACCTATAGTTTCGCGACTCCCCGCAAGCACGACTATATAATACACCACGTGTCGTGCATGTCTCGCTCGCCATGTCAGGTTGTCACTACCCTGGGTCCGGCCAAGCCGCAGCGACTAGCGTCCGGACACGCGTCCTCGACGGAGGCGTCGTCGGAGACGGCGCGCGAGCACCAGACGATCGACGTCCAGGAGCTGGAGGTGCAGGACCAGGAGATGCGGGCCCTGCTGTCGCCGTCCAGCCCGAGCAGGACCACGTGTCACCTGCTGGCGGGAACGCCGCCGCACCGGCTCTGCCTGGAGACGAGCTTCACGTCGCTGCAAAGCCCGACGGACATACCGCAGGCGGGTCGCGAGCTCAGCGTGGACTCGCGAGGCATCCCCTGGGAATACATCAGCCTCGCCAGCGAGCTGCTCAACACGCCCAGGCCGGAGGACGGCAAACCGTAAGGACGATGAACCACTCTAGAATCCTTCGCGGTCTCTGAAAGATATCGAGAGTCGAAGTCAATAATATCGATATATTTTGCGGATGAGGTAAGAATTTTTTTTTTTTTTTTTTTGTAAATTTTCTATTTCGAATCGAAATTTTTTTCGACCTCTCTGGATCGTCCTCTGGATCGCGAAGGATTAGAAAACGTCGGGGACGAAAGGGGCGAGCGAATTGGAGAGGAGGAGACCGATAGCAGCGAAGCGACGACGACGATGTGTGTGTCGAGCTCTGTTCATCATCGACACCAGGGCACTGTATATCTATCTATTGCATAACATACTCGAAGGAATTATTGATCTTACAATTAATAGAAAATGCGCGCGTTAATCGAGATATCTCAATTATTATTATTATTATAGAGACAAAGAGTAGATTTTTATTTAATAAAAAATGTAGCCAGATCCCGGGAAGAAATATGGATGAGGGAAATCATTGATCAGAGAGGTATCGGTCGTCGCACCCGCTTCACGCTCAGATTTATCAGCAATTCATTTCACGCTCTCTCTCTCTCTCTCTCTCTCTCTCTCTCTCTCTCTCTCTCTCTCTCTCTCTCTCTCTCTCTCTCTCTCTCTCTCTCTCTCTCTCGTTCACTCGTTCACTCTCGCTTCTCTCGCTTAGCTCTAAATCCTCACCGAAAATCTTCATATATATTATCGTGCACCTCGGAATTGCGTCATCGCACCGACTTACAATCGTCATTAAGATAAAAAATGATCACGGTCGCGCAGGAAGTGTCCCCAAGTGTCACGCAAGTCCGAAAGAACCGTTCCAAGCACGTGGATGTCTTTCGGACATGTTCGCGTTGTCTTGGATCTTTGCTCCAAGATAAGAGTACAATATCCTCGCGACGATATTCACTCATTCTCTTTTTTTCCTTCTTCTCTCCGACAAGAAGACCGAGTCGTTGGGACGATCCGACGCGCACCGCACCTCTGGCCACTCCGGAGACCCTGTCGGAGGCGTCGACGAGCAGCCCCCCTTCGCCGGTGGTGCCGGCGCCCAGGCCGATGCGACGCACCCCCAAGATCCCGGGAAACTTGTCGACGGCGGCGGACGATCTCAAGAACAATCTGCACTACGCGATGCTCTCGGCGAAGAATTATTTCCTGAGGACGACGGGGGAGCACGCGGGGGGCAGTAACAACGGCAGCAGCAGCGGTAACAGCGAGGCGAGCTACGAGAGCGCCAAGAGTCTGGCCGCCGCCGGTCTTCCGCCGCCGGTTCCGAGACGACGAGACTCCGTCACTGTTAGAAGGTAGAAGAAAACGATGTATTATAAATTGGTATTTTGATATAAAAAGCTATAACGGGGTGTCTACTCCCTGGAAAAACCGGGGATTGTCAGGAAGTTTCATAGAAAATTGTTCAATTTTTAAATAATATTTAGATAAATTAGTACTCCTCAAGACGTTTATAATAAATTATTTTTTGTTTTATATTTTTATTTTATATTTTTGCATATATCTTTAGCGTTTATATTGTACTAGCGGTTATATTGCAATTTGTTATTGTCCAAATTAATTTTACTAATTTGGATTAATAAATCAATATTAAATGCTAGAAAAACAGCATTCTTGGTAACTTTTTTTGTAATCGTATGAATGGAAAACACTAGAAAGCGCATACGATAAAGAAACTTATTTTAAAAAGCTGCATCTACAAATTGTTTTATTTTATCTGGAATTTTAAACGAAAATGCTTGGAAGATCAGGGATATTCTCAGGGAATTTTTTTACAAGATTTGAGTAGACACCCTGTATAAACAAAATTAAATAATCTCAAATTCCAAAATTAAAATTGACTCTTATAAATAATCTTAATAAATTTAAATAAACTATTTAATTTAAATAATTTCATAATATAAATTAACAAAGATAAATAAATAAATATTATATATTATAATAAATATTGGAATCAATTTTAATTCGTAGCATGCTTACCTAATAATTGCTAAAATGGAATATCAAAGGTTTAAGAAAAGTTTAAGAAAGGATTTCTAATTTATGTAGAAAGGATATTCTAATATTGTATATAAAATATGTAATATGGGAATGATGACACATACACGTATGGTTGCAGAGAACAACGAACGTGCACAGCGGCGTGCTGCAGGGACGATCTGTCGGAGAACTCGTCGACCCGCACGTCGTCGCACTCTTCGAGAGTCTCCCACACCTCGCATCGCGTTCAGGTGGAATTCAATGAGGAGGAGAACGACACCAATGGCTCCAGCTTGGACTTTTACGAAGCGAAGGTGACCAGCGTGTAAACCGATATATGCCCTTCGACAAAAAAAAAATTCTGATTTCTGACGTATTTTGTTTAATGTTATCGGCGTTGCTTATATAATTACTAATCGTACGACTTATCGCTCAACGTGTGCTAATATTTTCACACTTTCAGGGTTCCTCCGGCCAGCGCGATAGTAGCAACGACGTCTTTCTCAGCGTGCGCAGTTCACCAGAGTGCAAAGGGCTCATGGCACCGGCTACGGATTTAGGCGCCGAGTGGAAGAAGGGAATCGATGCTTTGAGCGGCGACGCCTCGTTACCGCTTCTTCGGGGTTTGTCGCCCACGCCGACTCCCGGCCAGCACAATTCGCCCTTCTTCAACGCTAAGCGGAAGAAATACGTGTACCCCATCACACTGGTGGGACGTGGAGAAAGCAGCGTCTAGTCAAGTCTAGTCTCAAGAATCGGAGAGCATTATTCTTTCGCGATCTCATCTTTCGCTCGACAAAGAATTGCGGAGCCAATCGGAGTCGATAAAACGAAATAAAAGTCACTCCGTACGACTCAGTATGGTCTGATCTTCCCTAGTCTGGAAGGAACAATGATTGCGAAAGTACTTTAGCTCGACGAACTGAAATAAATCCACTCGAGGACCACAGGACATCTTTAGTAGTAATAGTAGTAGTGGTCAGGAATCGACGTTCTGATACATGTGCCAAATCTCTCTATTCTTTTTCTCCTACTTCTTTTTTAACGTACGAACTTTTCAGATAGCGATCTACTCAAATAGCAGTTAAAAAGGCGTATGAAAAATTGGAACGTCGTTAAAACATCTCTTGCGCAGAATAATTGTCTAGATCATCTTTGTTTCAATAGGTTCAGATATTCTTCCATCACTTTCCTGTCCTGATACATATTAATGTTTCAACAAGATATTGCTATTTCATATTTCATTCGTACTTTAATAGCCGCGAATATATAAATGTATTCGTGTGTGCTCCTATAAGCATACATACGTATGTCAATTTAGCAATTGTTTTAATAATGCGATTAAAATATATAAAAAATTGAACATAATTATATACAATATAGAACCATCTGTCTTTTAGGAGTTTCAGTTCCGTACTGTATAATAAAACCTTCCTTCGATTCGAAAAGTATCAGAGAAGAAAAGAAAATATCTCTGCGACTAATTGCGAAATCTCCTAGTCAAGATTAAAACTTACACTGCACATGGCAGCAGCGGCCTACATCGATATTATTTGTTAAAAATACAGTAGAGAGATTATTGATTTTTATACATTTCTAAATGTGAATTCGTCAAGTAAGACTCTCATGTATGTTCCGTTCGATTTTTTCATATATAATTTGTACTATTCTTATAGTTTGTTAGAGCATATAAATTAATGATACTTTTCTATTACTCTTCGCGTGATCGAGTTATTTTAATGCTAATATATAATGTGAGTGAAGGAATATTTCGAAAAACGTTATCGCGATAGTGGGGAGAAATGCGACCGGTCAAATACGTGACTTTTGTGAGAATACTTTTAAGAGTCAATTTCGACGTTGTGCTGTACTTATGTAAAAAAAAAGTCACCAGGTAGCATTTAATTCTAGTCGGTATATAATTTACGTTTAGAAAATGTAATATTTATTGACACTCTTTGTAACATATATAAATATATTTATATAGTATCCCTCTAGGAGAAACTTGCAGGACATAGAATTGATTTTAATGTAATAAAATTATAAGAAATAAACAATGGAGAAAGGAATATTATCTCTGTAGTGTATATGCAGCTCATTATTTGCATATTCAGTAACTTAAAAAAAAAACATTGCGTATTATAATATAATAAATTATCAGTACAGTGAATCTTCATCGTTCATATTGTTATAGGACACTTCGGTACAGTACAAATAATAATCATTCACACCACATAACAACTATTATTCCACTTTAAACGTTCAAACTCTTTTTATACTCAAGTATAAATTGAGGATGTTAATGGAACAAGCTGCGCAACAAGCAGAACTTTATGCTCATTGCATGGCACTTGCCCATGGTGGTGTCATCGGTTGGGGATTTTGCAGGTAAGACATCACCACTGCTGATATCGATAACATGAAGCAGCTGAGGATTTGCTTGGTGTCTTCACTGACACGTGAATTGGCGAAGCTGATGCAAGAGCAGTAGAGCGCAACCCAGGCACACCATTTCAGTCTCATCATCAGGCCACACATGCTGAAGATCATTCCTATGACGTTCATGTAGTCTGGCGTCAAGTCGTCCTGCATTTGTCCCTGATTATTCGAGCCTGGTGGCTTGTAACGAACTTCCTTCTCGGGTCGTCTGGGATCTGTCGAGCTATTCATCTTAGAAGTCTGCAATATAAAGCGCAGGATAATTACATCTCATTATATTTCTCGATAAAGAAAGCTGATAATACGCAATTATTCACTTAAGCAATTTCAATATATTCTTTTTCTCACTGTGAAAGCTTATTGTGTACTGAGATTCTTTTACGAATTAATATCCATCAAAACCATATAAATTTATTCGATCATTGGAGGTTACGATCTTAATCAGGTTATTTTTTGAATGTAATATCAATCCAATTCAATTTGTACGCGAGTATAAAAACAATTTAAATATTTAAAATGGAATAATATTTATCACGTGATATGAATGATTATTTGTACCGAAAAGTGTATTATAGCAATGTGAACAATGATAAAAATCTGCTGTAATAATAATAATTTATTATATTATAATACGTAATGTTGTAAGTTATACCGAATATCCATTGATGTAAGTTACTAACGAACAATAATTTTCAGGAAAGAAACAGCATACTCACATGTAAATTAAAAAATATCGTGCAAGATAGAAGATTATACAAACAATTATACTACCCCATGCAGCCACATGCAATCTGCAATCTGATCTCTGAACAGCTGATTCAATGACTTGTGTCTTGTGTCATCGCTTCGGCCAGCTTCGGCTAGCTTCGGCAGAGAGAAGCCTGAGAGCGGCCATGCCGGCGATTTTCGTGAGACGCTTTTACTAGGCCTGACCTTAATATATATATAAAAATTAATTATCTATTTGCGTGGGAGAAAAGCTTTTATTATGTATTTTATATATTTTTTTCTATTCCATTTTCTTTTATTCGGATTGAGAAAAAAGATATGCTTATTTTATTTGCATTTTGTTTCTTTTTTTTTCAAGATTTTATTAGAATCTTATATATGATGAAGTCTCAGAGCTCAATTATTACACATTATTATACAATACAACATTTATAATACAATACAACACATTTTTCTAAAATTATCATACATATGTATATATATATATACACACACATATACATATATTACATATTCTCTATCAATTTGTTATATTCTCTGTCTTTTCACTGTTTGTAGTATCACTAGAATCGATTATTTGTTTCACAGATTTACTTATTGGCAATTTTAATAAGGGTTTAGGCGCTTTCTTCGGTATCAAAGCTGCGACGACATATCTGCCTTCTTCATTGACGAAATTGAAAATGGTGCACGCATTGTGCACAGAAACGATTTCCGTGATGATACCAAGCTTTTGCACGATTTCTCGGAGATTTTTCAGATAGAGAAAATCGTATTTGTCATCCAATCCGATGATTAAGATATCAGGCTTTGGCTCGAGGATGCTGAACAGCGACAAAGACGCATCGTTTATGTGTTTGCTAGATGCGATGTTCCAACAGATAGCGTATCTCGGGAAGAGCACCATCGGCCCCATCACTTGTGTACCAGTGTTGAACATAAATCCTGTCTTAAAGAAAAAGATAATCATTCAATCATAATCTAGAATTAGTCTTTTGAATATAAAGTGTTGATAAATATATATGCAAAATGAACAACTGTTGCTTTTTATTTCAGTAAATTAATGATCATAAATTGAACTCACCTCATCGCACCGAGTTATTATAAGTCGAGAACCGATCTCTTTGCTAATGAACGTGACAGTGGTTTTACCAGGACCTTCGTATGCATTCCTAGCTATATGTGTAGCGTGTAAATTCCTAAAAAAATTATATATTTTATTTATATAATTTAATACAAGCAAGCTTTATAGAGCACAAAATCGAAATAAGAATGAGATATGCTTAACAGTTTATTACTTTTTTTCACAATTTTAAATAAAAACAATCAGTTTTGATTTCGAATTTTCAAGATAGTGCATTAATTTAGCAAGTTTTATTTCTTACATTAGTGCAGTGTAAATTTTTTAACTAAAATTAAAATTAATTGGTTTTTAACTGAAATTAATAATTAATTGGATTTTTACTAATTTTTAATAATTAATTGGATTGGATGTCAGAACACTCGGTGTCATAATCTTTATCAATAATCTATCATTTATCCTTGTGACTTTAGACATTGAGACAGGTGTCGTACTTATTAAAAAAAAACAAAAAACAAAAAATAATCTTTTATTTATTCATAATAATCAACGAAACGCCGGTTTCGAATGTGTCACTCACCTACAACTTTGCAATGCCTGTCTTAGTTGACACAATTTACTGGTTACATTCATCGTATATATTATTTCGAAACAGATCTATCACGACCCAAAGTACAAATCTGCAATAGCAAATAAATATATTTTTTTACGACGGTACGACACACCATCTGATCATCTGATCAGCTGTTTATAGGTTAGGATTTCTGTGATATGCGTTACGAGTTTCTCTCTTCCTTGCCTCCTTTCTCTCTCTCTCTCTCTCTCTCTCTCTCTCTCTCTCTCTCTCTCTCTCTCTCTCTCTCTCTCTCTCTCTCTCTCTCTCTCTCTCTCTCTCTCTCTCTCTCTCTCTCTCTGATTGACTCGTGGCGCGCGAGAAAATAGGTTTTTCGGAAATACGTTTTTCACGGCGAGTAATATTTTTGGAGTGATTCGGTGAAACAAAGTCGTCGTCATGTTTCGAGATTGGATCTTATTTTTTCGCGAAAAATTAAGATGCGAAAGAGATGGGCGGCGAGTACAGTTTGCGCGATTCAAAATCGCATCATGGCGTGTGCGATCAGTCGAGGCGGGCGCCCCTTCCCGTTTTTACGGTATATTTTTAGCAATATCGCATATAAATACTCCATCGCGGAGATACGTTATTTTAACGGTAACACCGATGAGCATCGATCGTATCGAAAATGAGCAGGGGCTGCTGGAAATTCGACGAGGAAGACAAAGGTGAGCGCGCGCGCGAATGCTAATCTATCTCTCTCTCTCTTTCTCTCTCACTCTGCGAGAAAAATCCACGAGGTCGGCTCGGTGTTATTTTGCTCTGCGATTTCGCAGTTGCGGACAATTTCCGGATACACTTGCCGGATTTCTGAAATTACGTTTCAGATATCGGATTTCGATCACGCGTTTTGATTCTGCATTTTAATTAAGTTGAGCGATAATTGGACGTGACACACGCGCTGTTACAAGACAACACACATGACATCCTCTCGTATGCATAATATAATGTAACTTTTATTCCCGATGTAATATACTCGACGCGTATAACGTCACGTATAAAAAAAAATGCTGGCTTGCAAAATAGTTTTCCTTGGGAAAAGGGGGAGAAATTTAAGATTGATCTATAATCGAAATTGACATTAATATCGTCTAAAAATAATTTGCATTCAAGGTAAAAACATAAAAGTAGGACAAGGAGAGAAAGCACGCGGCTAGACACAAGTCTCATGTATTTACAAGGAATAAAGCGAGTGTCTCTTATCTGTCAAGCCTTGTACATAGATCTGGAGGAGGAGGACACGGAGGAGGATAAACTCTGCAAGGAGTACAGCCGCTGGGATCAGATTCCTGATATCCTGCTGGAGGAGATCTTTTCGTACCTGACCATTCGTGAGCGTTATTATGCGTCCCTGGTGTGCCGATCGTGGTACCGTGCCTTCAAGCTGCAGAATGTATGGTCTACGTTCACCCTGGAGGACACCACTCTCACGAGGGGGAAATTCAACTATTACAGCGGCTGGCAGTACGTTCTGGATCATATAAGAACGTCCACGTGCCTGAACAAGGTCGGCAGGAACTTTCGCTCGCTCATATTCGAGCCCATGCTGAATTTCTACAATCTCTACGAGTTTATGAATATGATATCGTGGTACGCCGAGCAACAAGGCTTGGACAACACGTCCGTGGCCGGCGTGGGTACCTACATTCGTAGGCTTAAATTCACTTTTCCCTGTAACATGGCAAATAGAAGCGATCCTGATCGAATCAGACTCTTTGGCACAGGTGGAAAGCTGCTCGAAGCGCTCAAGAGGCTCATGAGAAACTTGCAGAATCTTAGGTGCCTAGAGCTGATAGATTTGATGCTCGAGAGCAACGAGGCCTTACACTTAATGGATGACATTTGTGTAAATTGCACTCAGACCTTGTCGAAATTGATATTGATAAATACCACACGTTACAATTGCCCGTTATTACACGTTGGAGTATTCGTTAATTTAAATGTAAGTACATATCAAGTACTCTGAAGATGTTTCATAATATATCTGTTTTTTTCTTGATATTACATAAAAAATATTTTTCAGGTCTTAGTTATTAGTCCCCAAAATTTGCACGAGGATATAATAGAGTTAATAGGCTATACAAAATTAAGGCACCTTCATATCTTACAGAATCAATACAGTCCAAAAGATACCACCATAAAATTGGTAATTGCAATTTTTATTCTCTTATACATGTATATTAATCGCACATTTAAAAATATAAAGTATTTATTCGATTTTTTTTTTTTTTTTTTTTAGCCAAAAAGATCATCTTGGGTAAAGATGAGAGCGAATAATCCTTATTTAAAAGTACATTTTGAGGTAGAAAGCCATAAAGCCACGGATGTACTTTTGCCTACTGACTTGCTGGAACATAGCGCTATACCGTGCCACAGTATAGTATTGGATAATCCAAAAACGCAAGTAAGAGAGATACTGAATTTATATTTAAGAGAAAAGTTCAGAAATTTTTTTCTTCGTTCTATGATATCGTTGTTTTGCAGATTTTGCCGTCCACAGTACTCGCTCACGGAACGTTCTTCGATTCGACGATACGGGTGTACGCTTTCAAGGGAGTAACGAGGTACTATCTGCACAGGAACTTCACCGAGAGATTGGATGAGGCGCTAGTGCAATTCTGCCGAATGTGCCCGAACCTGCATACACTGGTAGCATTTTGTCTTTGAATCGAGATGTGTGATAGCTTTCCTAAACGGTGCTAACTGGTGTTAACGATGCGAGTTTATGATGTGCTGGCATGCCCTCGTACCTTTACAAAAGTCTTTCTTGTTATTGTGTGAATGTAAGTTTCTCCTAACTATTCTATGCCTTTTTCTTTTAATGTTACACTCATTAAATATTTGCACTATTCTTAAGTTCCTCAAGTTTCTAAGCTCTTCGTATTTGTTGCGCAATGTATTCCAAGATGTATAAATGTTCTTTCTTATTTATATATGCATTTACATAATAGCTAATTAAACAGCTGTATTAAACTCGAGCCTTTCAAAACTAATACACAATTAAAATTCTTTTAATTTGTAAGATATACATTATAGACAATTTTATTATCAATCATCTAGCTTTTTTTGAATGCTTAATATAACAATAACTATTAATTATTAAGAGGATTTAACGCGCTGTGCTATTCTATCGTTATCTGTGTTATTTTTGTTAATTTATGACGATACATTTTTTCCGCAGATGATACGAGAGAAAATATCGACAGCTACGATTCTAGAGATCGTCTCTACCGCGAAACGCTTACGTTGTTTGTACGTTCGGCGAAACGTTGTCCTGAAAAGATGTGACAAAGCCTGGTCGAAGATTTTGGATTGGTCGCCTGAGTATTATCAATGGATGAAGGTAAATAGCCGTAGTTACGAGAACACGGAGAGGGAGGTATCAAGAATGTTGGGCTATCGATGGCACATGTTATCCGAGAAAGAATTTAAGACGCAGACGATTAATTTGCATATGTAGGTCGTCGTTTCTGTATATAAATATAGCGATCTATATGTGCAAATAAAAAAAACTCGCCTGCAAGTTTTTATAATCCTTTAAAAAAATCTTTTGTATATATATATATATTTATTATATTTATATCTTTTAATGTGCCTTATATGCGAAATGTGCAAAGATTGTTGCCATGACTGTACGCTTAACTATAGTAATAATTTATAATAATTATGTGCGATGTTATTTTTATGTAACACTGCGTAGAAATTGTGATGATTGAAAATTGTTACTATGAATATATCGAAAGAGATTGAAGTGTACTTAATTAGAATTATTTCGTTGTACGCGATTACGTGATCGTTGTACAATGTTTTTTGACGAAAGCGACTGTGATTAACGTTTTTAATTGCGTAAGACAGCGAAATCTGCTATACATACATTGGACTGTTCTATAACGAAAGTTATATTATAAGTTTGAGACAAATAATAAAACAGGAGGAAATGCAATAATTTTACGCGTTTACATTTATCCTTATGATCTATGTTTTAGTTTATTTGAACGTGTATCGTTACAACTTACATGTAATTATGTACAATGCTAGTAAATATTTCGTACGGCTTTTAATTGTGTATGTATATGTTACTGTTACAATAATTTGCGAAAAGTCTCATAAAACAACATGTGTTTGCATGTGTTATAATGAAAAAAAGAAAAAAAATTTATTGCGACAACAATAATGAAAGTTCTTGATCACGTTCGCGCGTGCGAAAGAATACGTGTAAAATCAGAACAAGGCAAGATAGAACGTGCTCTACGTAAAACGATGCTTAAATACAGACTGATAGTTTCCTTTTCTCCTAATACTTTTGTCGCTGATGTTTCACATGTTTCTTTGAAACATTAGCGTACAACGAGATTGAAGTACACTTCAATCTCGACGTTTTAATTGCTATGTACTGAACTATTTGAACCAGTTGTGACGTCCTGGAGAGGGCTGCTGCGACATATTGTGCGTGCTGTGGCAGAATTTTTCTGCTTTCAGAGCAAGATCCTTGAGATAATTTATTGCTCAAGTTAATCTCATTATCCTGTAGATAATAAAAATAACATGAGCAATAAATTATCTCAAAGATATCTGAAAGCAGAACAATTCCGCCGCAGCACGCACATTATGTCGCAGCAGCCCAACAGGATGTCGCAGCTCGTTCAAATAGTTCAGTACATAGCAATTAAAACGTCGTATAGTTTGATTATCAGGATCAACATATACAATATATATCCAAAAAACAACAGCTAAGATATAATAAGATATAATAACAGTTTAAAACATATCACAATGATCAATATTCGAGTCAATATATTTACTGAAATAATTTATATAAAATGAGATTATATATATATATATATATATATATATATATATATATTAACAGCATTACAATTGTATATACACATATTTAGACTTGTATATACACACGTGGACTTTATTAAATACCATTAAATAAAGGTAAAGCTGCTAAAAAACGGCGAGAGATAGAATTACAGAATTTTTTGCGAGAGGAGAAGACGTACATTCGTGGAATATATCTGTACAATTTTGATTCGACCGACTTTGATCTCGAAAAAACGATAATTTGCGCTATTAAATGTAGTTGCAATAAATTAACGAAGAAAAAATTTAAATATACTTGCATTACACTAAAACAAGATCAGACGGCCAGCGTAGGAGCAGAAGTGTAATTACGGTGCCATGGCTGCGGATCGTTTATCGCGGTTCTTGTTGCGCTGAATGGTGCGTGCCTTGAACGCAGCGGCATTCATCAATGTCTGCGAATTGAGAAGAAAAAAAAACTCTCCGTCATGTTGCTAAAGTAAGCGAGATTGTTTCTTCTACAAGTTCCGATACCTACTCTTTCTAATTTACTCGTTTTCACCGTTACTAATGGAGGTAGAATTTTGTTGCCAAGATGGAAAATCTCGCGCAGGAGTTGATTTTCAGCAAGATGGATATTGATTCCAGGGCCTAACAGCCGGCAGCAGGCGTTGTACTGGGTCCTCGCGCACCATCCCTCTAAATACAAGATCTCCTTGCCGAATTTCACATGCATCTCCGGAACAATGTCTTCCTGAAAGAAACAAAGAGCGCGACGTCTCGTTATATCTTCTTGCTATCACTGGCATGGAATCTCTACGTCTCTCGCTTCTCAAAACAGACAAACACATTCTGCGTCTGGTAATAAACAATATAGCGCGCGATATACAACTTACTTCGATGTAATGCAGAATGTCTCTAAAATTAGCGCGCTGCTGCTTGCGATCTTTCTTAGCCCGATACTTATTGGAGTCCGTGGCGAGTTCCTTGAGAACTTCAACGAGGTTGAGAGCCCAGTCCTGCTCGTAGTCGGTGGAGAAATCACGGCCAAGTTCGAATATCACGGCCAATGCCTCGCCGGCCGACAGGCGTACGTCGAGATGCGGCGATTCCAACAATTCGCGCAATCGATTGAGAGAGCTGGAGGAGAGGGAGAGAGAGAGAGAGAGAGAGAGAGAACAAGTTTGGTCGCCTCGCTTTTTACCGTCGTTCGACAAAACGCCGTGTGTCGACGACTTACGGCATGTAACTGTTGGTTCTGTCGCTCGCGAGCAAATTGTAGATGTCCGCGGAGGCCATGACCGTCAGAAGCAGAGTCCAGGATGAGATAGCTGCCGCGTGTAACGCCGCCACGTCCGTGGATATATTTGGGATCGCGCCGTTCCCCTTCAGATAGGAACCGGAGAAGATGGACGACAGTAACTGCACGATTTCCACGGTGTCAGCCGCATCGTTGCCGGACAAGAACTGATTCATGGCTAACGCCCAGCAACACTGCAATCATTTTGTTAACGTAAGATTATGCAAACCGTCGTTGATGCAAACAAATCGAAAGCGAAAAAAAAAACCTAATAATATCCGTAATAAAATCATGTGACATATTTTGTAGATTACCTCGGCGCGAGCGTGAACAGGAGCCGTATTATCGTTGGCGATGAAGGTGAGGGTCGATTTTAGATCCCTGCAGACCGTCTCGGCGCTCTCGAAAGCCCCCAACTGGACGCACAGCAAGGTGCTCAATCTGGCCGCGGTCGACTGCTCGTCGCCCCGTCCCTTCTTCAAGCCTCGCTCCACGGCGTCCGTGATGGTCATCTTTCTGTCCTCGACGAAGTCCGGGATGTACTTGATGGCGAAGATCTTCTCTATGCCGTTGAAGCATATGATCCTACCCTTCGCGCTCTTTTGCGTCAGCCCGTCGATCGCCTCCTTCAGCTTCTCCTCGAACGTCTCCTGCTGCGCGAGCTCGTCCACCTCGTTGTCGTTCGCGTCCTCCAGCACGCTACGATTGTCGGATTGGCCGCTGATCTCGCTACACGCATCATTGTTGACCGAGTCCTCGTCGGATGTAAACTCAGCTCTTTTTCCACCTGTCGTCATGGAACACAAAGCATATACGGTTATAGGTTTAAAAATACGGTTTGCGTGGAGAGCGTACATTTATTAATCTTAGAGCTTGGTCTATCTATGCAAATTAAGTGCACTGAAAATACGCACAATGAATTTCGACGTATATAATTCTAGCTCAAATTCTATTCACGAATCTTTACCGAGACGTTAATTACGTAATTAACTAAAGCTAAAAGCATGTGCGAGATGATTAACATATGTTTGGTAAGAGATGCTACTGCCATATGGAATTACGAGTCTCGCGCATATATCTGTGAACATCTAGCGTCTATTAATAATAATATTAATAATTATATTAATATTAATAATATTATAATTAATAATAATATTAATATTAATAATGATAGGCAGTTTAGTTCTATTTTTTTCTCTCAGCCATTGCACAAGAGGAGAGGGCTTTATCGGATAACGATTTATTATATATATGTATACTAATTTATTCTCTGTCAATTTTATAAGACCGAGGTTGAACGTTTGAAGTTTTATATGTCGATCAGAGAGACCATACGAATCTAACAGGTAACGTAATTCGAAGTATGTGAGAGAAATAATAACAACTCCTCTGAAAGTGAATGTTATGTTACATAATGTAAAATGTACACAGCTGTTACACACGGTTCCATAAATTTTATTTACATGTTTCACAGTAGATTATAATTATAAAAAAGAGAGATTGCGATAAATTATATCACGCATTTCTACAAAAAGTTTTGTTTTCAACTTGAGATTAAAATTGGAAATACAAGATATTCGGCTTTTAATAAAGATATGCATTTAATTAAATATTTATCTTATACTATACGTCTGTCAAAAGTTTCCGTATATAATTTCATATTTGTAAGAAAAAAATGCATTAACGCGTCATGAAAAAATACTTAAAGTCATCGTGTACAAATAAATTTACAATTTCCAAGAAAGAAAAAGAGAGAGAATTATATATATATATATATATATATATATATATATATATATATATATTATCGGCTATATATAAATTATCGACTGGAAAAGATTGTATTATCGCGATTATTGTGCCAAATCATCGAGCAGCGAACAAAAAGAGAACAAACATGCAAAAACGGCGATTTATCATAACAAACACGCGTTGTATGTACGAGAGATTCAAATTCGCACTCAAGTTAAGCAGAAGGACCTTGAGCAAGGGGCAGAAAAAATATTTTTACGGGAATATTTATCTGCTTTCGATTATAGTCGATGGGCAAAACACGCGCCGTAAAAAAAAAAAAAAAAACCGAGTATTGATGAGCCTCGGCGAGAAACATCCGCGATTGCCGCGGATTGCCACCGATTGCGTAAATTCCAACCCAAATCGCGTCGGATGAGGGGGGGGGAGAGAGAGAAAGAGATATCGAGCGAGTCTTTACTCGTACGTATAATAAAAGTGACGCAAATGAGAGCAAAAGAAGCGAAAGTATTCGAATAAAGATCGAAAGAACGAGAAAAGATATGTGGCGCGAATCATCTCGGAAAAATCTCTTTTCGTATGATTGGCTTCCATCATTAGCGTTCCTACAAAAGCATCGATGATTTAATCGCGTATAAATATGCGTACGATTGTAATACGCGATTCGCGAATATTCTAGACTTCGCAGCCTCTCATAGAACATTCTATAACCTCTTTCGAGAGCACATGTTCCGATTTCGAGAACGCCCTAGATTTAGCTCTCTCTCTCTCTCTAGTGTTTGTCAAAGTGTTCGCCGCATTTTTTACTCGCATTATTCCGACGCAGAGCGAAACGCGGATGCTGCTGTGGATCGGCGTCGCGATTACAGAATTACAGACGCGTGTCCGGAACTCCATGTGCCAGAGGCATGAGAGTCACATGGGAACAGTTATGTCTGCCATGGCTGCGGAAAATCGCTCGCGGGCGGATTTTCGCGCGCGAAACGGAGAATATGCGAGACGGCGAACCGTGGCGGCTGGATTGACGAAGAAGGAAAATGCGTCAATCAGCATCGCGCCGTGACGTGACGCGACGCACGGCAAAGAGCCCGAGCAAATAAATATACGATTTTCATTCCGCGCGGATGAATCATCGGAACGAACGGAGAAACGAGCGCGACGAACGGGGCGCGAATCGATAATTTAATAATGTCGAGCGCGTCACGTGTTCTCGTTTTTCCTCGCTAACGTCGTGAATAATTTTTTTCTCTCTCTTTCTCACCGAACGAGGAGGAGCGAAGGGAAAGGATCGATTCTCGACGAAGGGCGAGATGTAATATTCGGATGGAAGTCGTGCTTACCGCACTTTCCTCTTCTGCCCCCTTTGCCTGGCATCGTTCCTCAGCTTGCTTATTGCACAATTGGTACTAAGTGAAAGACTCGATCAAGAGGGTAAATGTTTCGTACTAGTGTTTTTCTTTCGTATACTGAATACGCCACGTGAATTTTTCGTTGGGAGCAGACGAAAACTCATTAACATGTTGCGGATCGTTCAGAACATACACGCCGAGACACCCTGCGACGGGCTTTCTCAAGTGCACTGGCTCTGGCTGTCCTTGCCTGCTTCGCTCCGCTTCTGGCCACCAGGCGAAGGTGCCCGAGTCGTCGCCGAATACGCCCGAACGCGGCAAGCGCGCGAGCCAATCAGCTGTTGCGATTCCGTCTACGTCACGAAGTTCGCGCAGACTCGCCGGGGGAGTTTGAATTGAACGCGTGCCTTCTTTTTTATGCAGACGCGTGCGCGTCACTAATGCGAGATGAAGTGTGTACGGATTTATTTCGTGCAAAGATGACGAATCTTTTATTCAATGTAGGGCTTGATAGAGTGAGATATTTGCACGGTATACAGATAATAGATTGAAATAAGGAATTATTATTCCATACACAATGTATATTATATTCCGTAATAATGTCAAAAATTGTTCTATATCAAGAGTTTTAGATAATAAATAATTCTGATGTATTTAAAGAACAGATACATTTTTTTGTAATATTAGAGATATCTATGAAATATGAAAATTACAGTATAAATTCTTGGGAAAAGGTTATCAATTTTCTAACATCCGCGTAAATCAAAGAGGCCTGTATGAAAATTCCTTCATAAATAAGGTACTGAGAATTTATTAAATTCATTGTTTTAACGAGATATGTCGTTACAAAACGGACTTTGGTACTTAAACTATAACATTAAGATACATTCGCCATAACTTACATGTTACACTTGCATTTATATTAATAAAATGAAAATACCCATATATTTATGCATTACCAGTATAAAAGCCACGTGAATTTGTTAATTCTAAGAGCACAATACTGTTTCATCTTTTGATCGTACAAAGTGGTAAAAAGCTTTATGAACTCCATATAATATATGTAAAATTTATTATCTCCAATGGAAAGCGTATAACTTCACGTATTCTATTTTTTGGACAAGCAAGTTGTCAAAAATCTTTGTAATCAATAATATTTAAATAGTCAACAACGGCATTTTACTTGTGAAACGGAGTTACTTAAGACCTACTTTTGTAACATGTACAAAATATATAAAAAATGTACTATACTAAACATATTGTACTCCTATTAAACACCATATTGGTAATGTGATTTATCAGATGCGCATTAAGCTTAAATAATTTCTTGTTTTTTGTAAGAATCATTATACTTTCTCGTATCTTCCTTATACGTTTTTGCGCAGTGTAACAAATAACAGGTCTAAAAGTAGATATATAAATACAACGTATAAATAAAATTAATTATCTCTGTAACACAAACGTGAACATATATTCAACATATAGCAATTTAATATGTAGCAAATAAAGAAGATTTAAATGCACCGTTTTTAGTAAAAAAAGAAATTAACATTTGGATTTTCAATTCTTGAGTTTTTCGCGTATACTAAATAAAGTAAAATCAAAATCGTCATTTGCTATAACTTGAATATTTGTATCTTAAATTAATATAATTAAATAATTCTCACGCATTACTTTCGAGGTAAAAGAAAGTATGCCTATGTAAAAGAATAAGAATTTGAGAATTTGTATTATTAAACAGAAAAACATTTTTATGTAATAAAAAAAAAAAAAGAATATTAGAATATTAGAGGTACAGCACCCTTTTTATTTTTGGGTGAATCCTCATCCTACATATCTTTGTTCTGTATACTCTTGTCACATATTTCTCCCATTGACACATATTTGGAATATACTTTAAAGCTTTACAATGTGCTTACATTGTTGCAGGAATGAAATTACTGTAGCTTGCTACGATGAACGGAATGATTGCTAAGGTGGAAAGAGCGCCTGTCACGTGCGAGGCACCGGATACCGACTTTGTACCGGTGGCAGCCGCGCTTTGCGCGTTGAGTACATTTTCGCACGGCGTCACCCTCTTGACGAAATTAAATATGGAATCCATTATGTTCGCGGGCGTTGGATCCGGGCACTTTTCCAATTCCGTCACGACACAGACTTGGAGGTTGGCCATATCTCTGTGTGATACATCAAATAAACGTTTAATTTACTTTATGAAAATTAAAAAAAAAAAAAAAAGTATTTTGAGATTGTTGAATTTCAAACTAATAAAAAAAATGTAAAATTTAATGCATGTTTGTTAAAAATATTTAAATGGAGCGCTGACTTTGTGTACATCTTACCTGCATTCTGTGGTACCGAAAGTCAGTGACGGCAAACTCTCGAGTCCGATTAAATTGTTAGATGGATCAGTTTTTGGTATGTAACCACCATATGTATTATTGGCACAATCTTGAATCGCTTGCTGTTTAGATTGAAAACATTCCGGTCCTCCGGCCGATATGAAAACTGCAAATATAAGATAATCGAGATTATTATAATGCTAACAACATGACAAGGACGTAAAATTCTTTAACAGGTATCATGAGGGATAATTTCTAGGATTAGAGAGAGCCTTTTAAAAATAAAAAAAAAAAGCATCGTAGAACTATCAAACTTACGGGCGATGCGATCTCCCTCTTTGTAGCAAATAAACTCCAACAGCGAGTCGGTGATGTTCAGCACAATCTTCTTGTTTTCCCTCTCCTTCTCGTCCAGACAATGTTCCACCGTGTTGGTAAAGTTGTTGACGCAAGCACGCAAAATGGATCGTTTGTTACAATAATTCTTGAACACTATGTCCAGATCGCCGGTCGGCTTGTACTTCTCCATCTCCGCTTGAAGTTCCGTGATGTTGATGAGCGACTGAAGACAGTGCACCATGTCCACTTGGGCTCGATGGGCATTATCGAATGCGTCTGCTCCGCCGTTCTTCGTACACTTCTCCTTAAAGAGATTTTTCGCCTCCTCGATGTTGGGAAGTGCTGATGCGTTCAGATTGTTCAGTTCGGGGATGTTGCCAATCACTCCGCCAACCTGTTGCAGTACCTCATCGGCAGACGGTATGTTCTCTTGCGAATGCGTACATGCAACAAGACCTGAAACAAGGAGAGAATATCTTATATATAATATATATATATATATATATATATATATATATATATAGAAAGTCATATATATACATATATGAGAGAGAGAGTTTTTTCTTACAAAATTTGTACATATTATATGTGGAAATATTTTTTTTCTTTCAGGCAGACTAGAATCGATAAAAGTTACGGTTCACTTTTCATATCTAATATTGAGAGAAGAAACGACTAGCAATTATGGAATATACTTTATCTCCGTATTAAACTACATTACACTCCAGAAGAAGGAAATCGATAGCAATTACATTCTCACTAATTATACGTATTTTTCTTCAAATTATACCGTGTCAGTTGTACATATGTTATATAATGTTATTTTCTTTTATCATTTCATTTATATATGCAAAAAAGAAAACATCGGTCGAATCGAATCAGTCGAGTTGTCAACCGGCGACAGCTGCTCAAAAGCGACATACAGTGATCGCCTTTGTTACGCAAAAATGTCTTGCATATGAAATTGCGCTCTTATGCAATGGTACTTTGATCGAACTGGCAAAAACTTCGCTAACGGGATGCGCTCAGGACGACTTCGTAAAGGTAAAAGTTTAATTTTTTTTTTAATTTTTCTTTCCTATTAATTATTAATAATAATAACATTTAATAGATAGCGACCGTTTTCGTAATCGCGTTTCTATTCTCTACAATCTTGAGTTTTGCAAATTTAAAATGTCACAATGGGATGATTTGCATTTTATATCAATCGGAATAATCGATGTTTTGGGAATAGCGATGATGCTGCAAATTAGACATTGATCAAAGCTATATACAGCACGGAAGATTAGTTGTTTTTCTAGTGTTATCGTTCGCTTTAACCTCGTATTAGCGCGATTTGCAACGTGTAATTACTTGTCATTCCCATCGTGATATAGGCAAGTGTAATTAATCCCAGAAATATACGAAATGATCTAAAAAAGCGCGTATGTGTATGTGTGCGTGCGCGCGCAAAAAAAAAAAAAATTTGGACCACTTTCATCAAAACGAAACCAAATGTGAATATTCTTTAGCGGATTATTAATGACTTCGAATTTGGTAATTAATTAAAAAATTACGTTACGTAATATGTCAAGCGTGAATTTTAAATTAAATATCCATCAGACAATTATCTGTATCAAAGCAATAAAAACAAGACTGAGGATAATCTGTCAACTGTTTATCTCTAGTTATCTTTAACTTTCAATATTCAATCCAATGCTTTTATTATTAAAGTTTTTAAGTTGTTTGCCTCCAAGTTTTATCTAGATTATCGTTCCTCGAGTCATTAAATTATTCTGGTAGCAATGAAAAGAGATATTTCTTGGGGCCAAGTTTCCTTGCACGCGAGGCCAAAACGCGTAATCTACGGACTTTGTATCCACGTTAGTCAGCTTTCAATCACAGCGACCGTACATTTTATCTCTTTCTCCTTTGTTGCATTTCTCTCGCAAGAAATACTCGGAAACCAGTCGCGATAGAATGCCGGCAAATTATCGCGTCGGAGTCTCTTCTTTCATATTCTCGATTGTGATACTTTGATTGCCGATTGTCATGCGAGTCATACCTCAGCAATACCTGAAGACCTGAAGTCGTTGTCTCTCTTTCGCTCTTTTGTCGCTGCAGCGTAAAAAATTCTTAAATTACTCTACGATGAGTAATACGGTTTTACCGTTTAATGTCCGAAGAACAAAGATTCAAGGTGAACAAATATGTACCTAGATGTGAATCATCGTCTCTAGAGAGAAGATAAAGAACGTGATACTTGATTGACATCTAGGATAACGATAGATAGAAAATTGTCAACATCCCGACTATCTGTGTCTGCTAATATTTGACAATTCGCGACAGATTAAGAGATTCTCTTATATTAAACGTAGTGAGAGATTAGCTCGATATATTTTAGCGCAAATTTATCTAAGTCAAGAGTGTCTTTCTTGCTGTTTTACAGATCATCCTCATTCGTCTTTTATAATAAAACATTCAAAGCCTATTACGTAATATGATTCACCAAAGCTTAAAAAAAATTTCGACAATCAAAATTAATCAATTTCGAGAAGAATGACACGATATGTGTATGAACATAAATTTAAAAAATATGGGTTTCTATTTTTTAAATAATCTTTCATTTTTATTTCCCGATTCGCGAATATCACGAATCTTACACAGGTATTATGGGTTAATCGGATTCTTCCTCTTCGGTAACAAATTGTTACACGCAGTGAAAGCAAAACACGTTCGCTGACTTCGCGCGTTGCACGTGAGTCGTTTCGCGATTTACAGTCGGCGATCGATGAAGAAATTATGCGTTTTGATTATACGTGATATATGTTAATTATATGCGAAAGAATATCACTGCTCCTCTAGATTGCTTGACTACTGAAATTGCATTAGATTAGACTTTCGCGTGTATTTGCATTTTATGCAGAGGCTTTCTGGATTTTTTTTTGTTTTATTACTTTATTCCACAAAGAGTATCTAAACAGATTCCGTAATGCTGTGGCGAAAGTGCATAATCACATAACGAACAAAACTTTACAGTTATATGCAGACATTAATGAGAATGTGAAGCATTTCTAAATAATTAATTTTGCGAAGAAGAGACATTCTCTCATTAAATAAAATAAAAAATTTCTTTAATTCTGTTAATTTTATTTTCCAAAAATTTACAATCTCTATCTGGAATTCTATCTCTATTTGGAATAATTAGCAGAGATTGAATAAAATGAATTATTCTGCTAAATTCATAGACTTCTTATTTTTCACTCGATGAACGAAAATTATTGCAACGTCTAATTATTAATATTCGTTCGTGCATTAAGGATGATAATGTAGATAAAATCTAGTGTTTATCAATGTAATGACGAGGTTCGCGCGATATTTAAATGCATAATCGTGGGACAAAGTGCGATCAACATACGTTGTATCAAGGATACAAAGTCGATCAACGATCGAACGCTATCGTGCAAATTAATGTGTGACGATCCGATAAAAAAACAAATGGATTAAAGTATATACGCTTATAATTTATAATTTTCCACGTTAATAATAATTTTTAAAAATTGACAAAAATTTCATAAATAACATTTTATCAAATAGTTTAAATTGCATAAGTTTATTAATTGTAACAGTTTGAAATCGGCATAATTTTAGCAAGTTCGAAATGTCCATATCAATAGCATAGAAAACTATCTTTGTATTATTCATTATGTAATAATTATTGTTGATATATTTCCAATATATATCTTCAATTTTTTAATTAACATTTCTATTAATCGCATTAATATCGATAATTAATTGCATTATTCTCGGAAACTGAATTCGTCAGAGTTGTGCCGATATCAGATCTTTACGAGTATTTATAGAGAATGCATATAATGATTTCAAACATTTAAATTTAATAATATTAGTTATGTAGTCATCGATTCTTGTAGAGTAAAAAAATTTCTCACTTTTTTCAATACATACACATATGCACACGAAACAATTAATGTCAATATTGAGAATACAGAAGAGCATATCCTGTAAATCGTAATACATTCAATTTCTTTCGTTTTCATATGATATCGAGAGTCTTCTCATTTTTCCAAAGAGATCGAATCACAGCTGAATCGCTCAATTAATCGCACGCATCTACGAACAATGGTGATTTTCATTGGAATTATAATTACGATTAGAAATTTAAAACAATAAGATAGACATATTCGAATGCAATGATTAATCACGATTGCAAAAGTGAAAATATATTTTATAGTCGATTGTAAATTACGTTACCGCAATAACGTGCTGTGCGTGCTAAGTGTGTGTATGATGCGTGTGTGACTAATGTAACATTAATCACTAGAAACCGCGGTAAAATTGCGACCTATCTTGCGAAACATTCCGAAGCTGTAATCTACTTATACATACTCATGTGTATAATGTAAGACTTGGAATTTCCAAGTTACATCCGAAAATAATCAAGCTTGAAAATTCCGACTTTTAAGATCGAGAGAGAAATCGTTCGTGCGTGCGTCTCTTTCGCCTCATCAAATTTACGGCAAATTTAATGTATATGCAACGTGGAGTTGACTTTTGACATCTAATCTGGCAAGCTGGCAATAAACCGGCGAGTTTTTTTTATCGCATAAAACGATCGACGTCGTTGTCCGTGTCAATCTATTCTTAACACTTCAGGTTGATGAAATAACACACTTTTTTAAATTACATTTTAATCGCATGCGAACGACTGGGAAAGCTTTTCGAGATCGTATAAGAAAGCGCACATTTCTCCAGTTGAAAGAAGATATTTTAATTTTGAATACTCGAGGTGTCGCTTTGTAATTAAATTAAAAAGATATTTTTTTATGTCTTATCTTGAAAAAAAATCTCATGTTTAAATAACAGATTTTTATTGAAATGATTTATTTTTATTGAAAATCTCTCTCTAGTTTAAATAAATTCGCACGAAATCGTCTTTTTCCGTGAAAGAAAACTACAATTATTAAAATTACAATTATTCGTATAACGTTTACAATTGACAACGAACTTTCTTGCATTCTGAAAACTCTGAGATGTCTTGATTCGGCTGCGTGCGAATTGCTTTGTATATTATGATGTCAAAGAAACGAGGAAAAAGTTCTTGACATGTTATACTCTTCCGGATGTGCATACTACAAGTTATGAGAAAACATTTTAAATAAAGAAATAATTGTAGGATTTATAGAATATCTCAGAGATATGACTGTTTGGAATGTTATAAAAATAAAAATTAAAATGTTTTCTTCATCGACACTTTTCGATAAACTATCTTCCCGACCTTTGTTTACGATAATTGTCATGAATTACATATTGACTTGACAGTAATCTTGGGATATATTTCGAAATATATACTCTGTATATCAAAAATATATCTCTATACAAACACGTGCGCGAATCTCACGGATATCTTGGATAAAAAAAATAGTTCAGATTTAATTCACGGTAATTCCTTTTATACTCTCTCTCGACATGTACCTAGAATTTCGCCGGATAACGTTTATCTCGTACTATCTCGTTCAAACAGTTATCGCTTTCTCTGTTTATCGCTTTTGTGCTAATCGCAACCAGCACTCTTTTTTACTCATGCGACGATAGAAGGCGAGAGGAGGGGAGAGGAAATCTCCATAAATTCATGCTAAAATAACCGGTAACCTAACTCGGCATTTCTTAACATCTCTATTCGCGCATATCTCGAAATTTTATATTCAACACACTCCTCAAGTCCACTTGAAATTCCGATGTCCTACTTATAGTGAAGCAATCCGGTCGAAAAAAAAAAATAGCGAGTCGAAAGCGACAAAGTCCAAGAAGGTCTTATCTATTAAAGTCGATTAAAGCAGATCGTACATAATAGTCGACTAGATTATCTATCATTATTGTAATCGAGTGCATGCGAGTTTCGTGAGGAAACCGACCGAGAAAATCATCAATCGACGTTGATAAAAATCAGTCACCGGAATCACCGGATACGTACCGAGGAGAAACGCTACGGCAGTGATCATCTTCATCTTGTCTTCGGAACGGGAACACTTACGAGAGTCAATCGAGCGTAACGTGATCGTGGCACAGCGCGCACTAGACACCGGACTAAAGTCTCACTCACGACAGCACGTACGTGCACATGCACGTGCACTTAAGGGGGGGGGGGGGGGGCCGGAAAGAGGGGAAGGTACACACCGCAGTTGATTCGACGAGACGCACAGCGAAGATACGTTTCCGTTGCCAACCGAACCGTCTCTGCTCGCTTCTTGTCGCCGATCCTTTATTGCGAGCGGGCGCGATATACATATATTACAGCTCACAGCTGGCTCCTCGTAACAACTGATCGGAGGGGAAGGCTGGAGAAGGGAGGGATGAGCGAGAAAAAGGATAAAGAGAGGCAGGAAGGAGAAGGGAAAGAGATAGAGAAGAAGCGGCACGCGCGACACAAACTCACCCTTCAC
This sequence comes from Lasius fuliginosus, assembly GCA_949152495.1. NCBI lineage: Eukaryota > Metazoa > Arthropoda > Insecta > Hymenoptera > Formicidae > Lasius > Lasius fuliginosus. The sequence goes on along the minus strand of OX424456.1, from coordinate 2,858,794 downwards.
GCAATGGCGGTCATTCCGCGACTGAGCGCGCTCGGCGCATGCGCCGACTTTATATCGCGCGCCGCGCGCCATCTCGCGCCCGCGCGACGTTCAAGTTTATCGCGAAGAACATTTCGCCGCAATCGCCACGGGAATTCTTTCTACGGAGTTGAATCGAAATATACGAGTGAATACAAGCAAGTTAAAGCTGCCTAATTCTCCGTCTTCAGCTAAACTACGCCATCTTCTCGCCCTCCAGCGCGAGAAGAAACTTGAAAGAAACCTTGAGAAGAAACGACGAAAGAGAGCTGTATTCACATTGCGTAGGAATACATTTCTTGTATTCATCGGCTGAGATCGGGTTAGGTAGTCATTATCGTGGAAAGATGCTACGATAAGACGGACGTGAGTGGCCCTTCTTTCGGTAAGCTTGAAAAATCCTTATTCTGTTGTCATCATTTTTAATATGTATCACAATGCTCATCATCACTTATAGCGTATTCGATTTGTTGACTCTACCCGACTCTGAGTCGAGTTGGGTCAGATCGAAAATATAGATAGATAGTAAAAAAGTATAGTATAGTATACTTTCGATCTGACCCGACTCGACTCAGAGTCGGGTAGAGTCAACAAATCGAATACGCTATTAATGTATACCACAAACTTTCATAACTTTATCGTCAAGTCCTCGGTAGTATAGTGGTCAGTATCCCCGCCTGTCACGCGGGAGACCGGGGTTCGATTCCCCGCCGGGGAGGATTTTTTTTTCTTTTTAATAAACAATTGTAATCGTGATATAAATGTGCCAGAGAATCGCGTTAAATAAATTTTAGTCTTGTAGTTGTTAATTTTAATCTTATTAGTGCTCTCTCTCTCTTTCCCCCCCCTCTCTCTCCCCCTCCCACCCTCTCTCTCCCTCTTTTATAACTAGACGCTCGAATGAAGGTTTCAGATGCATGTTTTGGAGCAGGATCAGGGTTATCTTTTGGATATGTGTGACACAAATTAGAAGAGTTATAAAATTAAAAGCACAATATATATTATAAAAAATATACAGATATAAAATTTGGGAATCTAGTTCATGCTACTAATTCTTATATATTTTAAAATAACTAATTCATCGAGCATCGGTGGTTCAGTGGTAGAATGCTCGCCTGCCACGCGGGCGGCCCGGGTTCGATTCCCGGCCGATGCAGTCCTTTTTTACTATATGTATATATTTTTTTATTTATTTTTTTTTTACTTCGCATTCGTACAATTACACGATACAAATTTTACAACGGTTTATTTTCATAAACATTAATTTTGTTGCCGAAATGAATGGCATTCTTTTACCTCTATATATTATGGATTAATTGTATTTAAAAACTTTTTTTTTAATTAAATAATTGAGACCGCAGATTATCACGAACGCTAATGCGGCCAGTATCCTGAAAGTATCGCTCTCATTCCCGAGAGACCGGAAAAGCCGAGCTTATCTGCATTATTAATTACAGCTCCACCCATGTTTATGCGAATTGCTTATCTAATATATGTTCTGTCAGCACGATGATATTTCGTTACTCACGTCCCGATTGAATCGTGCATCATTACAAGTGAGATTATTTCCCTTTTCATCGTCGACCGATTATCGCAGTTTTTTCTTTTTCATCCTTGTGATTTTTGCCGTTATGAAAAATAGGTCGCAGATATAACTTAAACGACTAATATTAGAATATGTAAACATAGAGAAAGAGAGAGAGAGAGAGAGTGAGACATACGTCAGAATTATATCGAGCTGCGTAGAAAATTTAGATATATACACGAGGTGAAGATATTTATAAATCATGTCATATTTTCGCAGATATTTATTTGCAGAAAAATAAACATAACGATTACAGAAAGAAGATGTACGTAGAGTGCATGTGCGCGGCACTTGTATTCGCCGCAATTCGCGCTGTACAATTGGACCCTATAACCAACTTTTTTGTTTATAAATAACTAATAAGACGTCGAAGAAGAAGAAGAAGAAGAAGAAGCAGAAACTATCGAAGAAGTGGCCGGCGAACAACTTTTCTCATTTTAAACAAATTTTTAGACAATTGTTCTATAAGATCGAGTAACTGGAGTTACAATAACTAGAAAAGAAGAAAGAATAACGGAGATAAATTTTTAACAAGCTTTTTAAGATAAATTTCTTTTCTCTTTCTCCGTCTTTTTGCGCGCGCTTCTTCTTCTCGATCGAGAATGTCACGCGGTGAATTATAACGATGAATATAGTTATATATGTATAGTCATTTTAGCCCTGATCATCCGGTTAACCGAGCAATTAACATTGTAAAGGCAATTAATATTGTAGTATACTCTTGTAGAGTTGCAATTAGCAGAAATACGAGTGCGAGTCTAACGACAAGCTAAGGCAACACACTCGGCAACGTAGCGGCTAATATATTTATTTATTTATTTTTTTGTATGTTTTAGCAGGACGGCGATGTTGTTAGACGTTGATTCGCACAGCGAACGGGCGGATGAATCGCAGAATTGGCTCATGAAATGCAGAGATCACAGTTTATAAGCGTTGCGTATCATCAAGTCGAAGTACGCATCGTGATCTATGCTCGCACTGATAGCGCTGTAATAATTCATAAATTCCTCCGCCGTCACCTGCAAATGAAATAACGACGTTGATCGAGGTGAGTTGTTTACAACGTAAATTATAATATATCGCATGGATATAACGCTAAAAGTACGCGATATAACATTATTATAACAAGAACACTAATAAAGCGGAATTCTCTTTTAAGAATTTGATTAAGAAAACGTAGCGTGTAATTTTTAATTTGCGAACAAATGAACTCTCTGAGTAGGTTGCAATTTATCAGTCCTTGATAATTTTGGCTAATCCATACGCTGTTAATTCCATGGAGCGAAGTTTTACAGACCAACACAAGATCGATTAGAACGACATTTCGCTCGTTAGCGATATTCCCGAGCGATTTATAATTTATGCGACAAATGCCATCGAAATACTCACGATGCCGTCCTCGTTGCCGCCGTGCTCGAAATTCGAGAGGAACTTGTTCAGGATGCTCTCCTCGCTCTCCTCGCCGCTAATGTAACGCGGATGACATTTCACGTTGTAAACTCCTTTAAGATCATCGATGGTGATCCGTCCGTCGCTGTTTTTGTCCAATTTGTTGAACGCCTGCTCGACCACATTTTGTCGACTTTGACACATCGGTGGCTGAGAGGAGAGATTATTTATTAGCGAATTTATATGCAATATTTATATATTTCGGTCAATCGTTAAGTGCGATTTTTGCGTTTGAGCGAAATTTTATATATATTTTATATTTTTAATTTATATATAATATATATATTTAATTTATATATAATTTAATTTATATATATTTATATATATTTTATATTTTTTTTATTATTCAATTTTCAACGAAGAAATATATATATATATCTTTCTACGGATATGCATATAATTGTGCGATTTTTACTCGAGAACGAAAGATGCAATAAATAAAATAGCGCCGAGATAAAAAAGAAAGCTCACTCTTATGCCGATGAGGAACTCGTCGACGCTGATGTTTCCGTCCTCGTCGGTGTCGAATTTCTGAAAGATCTCGTTAATCTCATCCACTCCTAGTTCCATCTGCGTTTCCTCTAAACCCGTTTTGAACTCCTCGTGATTTAGCTTCTTATTGCCATCCTCGTCCATACGACGGAATACTCTGAGAAAAGAAAAAAAAAACATTACACACGATGAGATAGAACTCTGGACAATCAAAGATCGAAGACGGCGACATTGAGCTGATTCATGCGCGTGAATTGGGCAAAAACCGTATCGTCATCCGTGTCATTCGAACGTATTCGTGACGTCAAATCATCTTACTCGCGAACGACTGACGTTAATCATTTTACATAGCGTTCGGTCTCCTTCTATTTTTAATCGTACGCGATTGAAAACAATACAAGCTCGATAGATTCTATTTTTTTTCTATTCTTCTTCCTGCAATTAATTATACATTATAAGTCATTCATCTAAACATCTACGCAAACATTCCTGCAATTAATTAGATTATAAGTCATTCATCTAAATATCCATGCGAACATTCATTCAGTCTAAAAGAGAGTGAGAGAGAGTGAGAGTGAGAGAGAGAGAGAGAGAGAGAGAGAGAGAGAGAGAGAGAGAGAGAGAGAGAGAGAGGGAGAGAGAGAGAGAGATTGAAATTGAAATTAAAATTGACGTTTTCGCGCAGAATTTACACATCGACGAGAACTGGAGTCGCGTGACGTCGACCTAATTCGCTAATAACAGCGTAAATAAAAGGACTCTAAAGGGACTTACCTACCCAGACCGAGGATGCCGTTGGCACCTCTAGCCAGGCAGAGCAGACGCAGCTTCTCGATGGAGTCCGTTGTGCTGTGTATGGCCCGTTGGGCCTTGTTGATCATCTCACTCTCCTGCCTCGTGGTGGCACTCTGGGGCCTCATGTTGAACATCACTAGAAAGGGAAACGTCATCCGCTCACGTGACGAGTATGAGTCAGATCACGACAGAAGAGGAGAAAGAGAGAGACAGAGAGAGAATTGCGTTCTCCAAATGGGCGTCAGAAGATAACGTCGATCAATAGAGATAAAACCGAGTTTAGGAGAAGCTTAGAGGATATTATTAAAAAAAAAAAACAAAATTAATCTAAGTAATATAACGCGCAGAATTGATAAAAGAAATATATTGAACGCATGTGTAATATTCCGGGCTGTAATTTCTCGCGCTCGCATAACGATACGCGACAGCGATAACGTTTCTATTTTTTGTTTACTACCGTGTAAACGGATAGAGGTGGATGAAAACTGGGTTATTGATTAACTGCCTCTATGCCGCAAAGTTGACAATAATGCCAGTTTTTTTTACACCGACGTGCGTTCACGTGTTCCAAATGTCATCGGCCATATGTGCGACATCGCGGCTACTCTCGTTAATTAGTCTTTAATTATAAATCACGGGACACACATCTCCCTTGTAGAATCGCGTGGTCCATTTCTTCTGAAAGCTTCGTTATCGTATAAAAGCTTTGTTGTTGCCCGGCAACACTTTGCCACAAAGCGTATATCGTTCAAATTTATTAAATTAGAAAGAAACACATTTTATTTACGATTGTTCCGAATAAATTCTGCAAATTTCGAATATTATAGATTATCGGAAAAATAACATATGCAACATTTGTTAGAAAATCCCTTTTATTTAGACGCCGTGATAAATTTTTAGAAATATATATGGCAATCTTATATTCCTCGTTAGAATTTGAAGATTATGATCGATGCTCATGTTTATATATAAAGCGTTTTAAGTTTCAAGAGAGCCGTATATAATACACGAGATGACATTGACCAGGTTTTTATGCGACGTATGTAAATAACACGAAGTATAAGGACCTCGTCGTAAACGATATCGACTCATGTGTTTCATCCGTCTGTCGTTTTGTTGGTGAACGAAACGTCGTCGTCGACGCGATATCAAATATTTACGAACGAGCGACGCTTTGAATATTTGCGAAAATATTAGCCATTACGTTTGATCTCGGATTAGAGAAAATAGAACGGGATGTAATACACTCAATTGAGAGTATTTTGAGAACAGATCCTCTAATCGGTTACAATGTTCGATGCAGAGGAAAAAAAAATATTTGCATTATGAATTTCAGATGAAGATGAAGAGAAACATATATGCACAGATGTATCGTTAACGAATATAAATTTTAGCAGCTTCTCTCAGGAAGCTTTTCTAGAGTCGATATTCAAATAATATAGTGATATAAATTTCTCAGAAGTCAACTGCATCTTTTGTGAGAAGTTCTTAATTTTAGAAATAGAGCACTATAATCACGCATGTGCTCTGGCACACTAAAATTAAGAAATTTACAAAAAACGAAGATGATCAGTTTAGCTTGATGAAACATCATGAAACATTATAAAGAACCCATTGCTCCTTATACTTTTTCAGAAACGCCAGACAAATGGTCCACAAAGCAATTATGGGCATAAAGGAAGATAATTTACCGGGATAGCATTGCATATGTAAAATTCGCGATTGGGGAAGACGATGGTCGGAGATCGTTCTTTCGCGCGATACCACTCACCTCGGCTTCCGGAGAACGCGAGTGCAGCGGAAGACGCGGACGAGGGTTCACGGGAGGAAGCAGGAGGAACCGACGTAATCCGTCTTCCTCTTCGGCGGCAGCGGCGGCGCGACGTCTTTTCCAAGAGTACCGGAAGGCGAGTGGCGGTTCTTCGGCATAGCGGATCGTCGCGAGTTCTACACGACGACGACGACGACGCCGATACACATTACGATACACACCCTGGACGACGTGTGGGAAGAGGCTATACACTCTGGTTCCCGGAGCGTCGCGACGTATCCATAACGACCGGCGTGTCACAACACACGCGCATCGCGAGCCTCGACGATTGCACGCGTGATCGACCGATTGATTGATCGATCGATCGATTGTGATTGCCTTTTGCACGGACGATTGCCTTTTGCACGGAGAGGAACCGGAGAACCCTCGGGTCGTCGAGAGGAGGCTCTCAATAGACCGCGATTTGGAGGTCGATCGCTCCGATTTAGAATGATTTAAATATGATGATTGATTGTCGAACGGTCGCGCTATAAATATATTTTTTTACTCACTTTAGATTTAATTCGGTTTATCTGCGAGAATAACGATATGAATATATAAATAATTGGCAAACCGCGGTCTTCAATAAATGTAGACCTTTAGAGGAGATAAGCTTATAAATTTATATGCAGTTGATATACATTTATATAATCAACTTATGTAAATTATAAGAGATTGATTTACTTATATTTATATTTTATTTATATAAATTATAAAATTGATTTATGTAAATTATATATTTATTTATATATTAATTTATTTATATAAATTTATTTATATAATTTATAAAATTGATTTAATTATATTTATATTTTATTTATATAAATCATAAAATTATTTTATATAAATATATTCGCGCATGATGTACATATATGTATATTCGGAGTGATTCTCTTCATATCTTTATAAATTCATTTGCGATTAAGAATTATTTTCGGCCGTATATATTTCTCTTTCCTATTCTACTAACACATTCGCGCCGTTCTCGCTCCATTAATCGCGAAACATTGCTGCGAATATTTGGGACGCTCGTTCGAGGGAGCGTCGTTTAACGCTTCGTCGCACATTGCACTGCAAATCACGTAATCGCCTTAAACAATAAACTGCGATGACAACAAAGCAGAGATCTCGAACGAACTACACGTATATCCGGTCATTGTTCTCGCGGTTTCGCTATTCTCACGCGTGACGTTTCAGTTCTTTTATCAGAGAAAGAGAGAGACGACGCGACGTCGAGACGCATATATATATATTAATTTATTTAACAATGAATAGAGTCCAACAGAGAAGTCTCTCATTTGTAACTGAATGTGCGACAAGACTAGCGATTAAGTGTCTCTTTTGATATTACAATATAATTAATTATTTATTATAATATATCAAAAGAGGATGGATTTTTAATTATTTCACGATGCGAGCAATTTTGTACGTCGTCATGAATATTGTGATAAAATCTAGACAAAATTTCTAGTTTGATGCCAAGTCGAATGATTAATACGACGACGCTCATCATTGTATCGATATACTATCCAGGCCTGTCATCTGGCTGCTCGCCTTCAGCAATGTGCAATGTCACCTTGACCTGTGATTAGAGTTTGATATCGATGGCAGACACGAACGGAACGCAACAGAAAAAGTCCACGAAGTAGATAAATTACCTTACATATTTGATCGGCTCTATCTAGAGTTGGATGCACACGCGGTGGAAATAATAGTTGCTAACGTTGTGCTGTTGTGTACGTACAAGCGTATATATGTATATACGTATATATTACACGCTTCGCGTTCTTGAACCTTTGCATTTGCATTAACTGTCGCGCAATCCGCAGGCCGATAATTAACAGCGCAGTTTATGACGAGGAAACAACAACCCACGTGGCCGAAGCACTGTCATGGACGTTTTGACGTTTGAAGCGAGGCACGTGCTCGAATAATACTCCAATTTAAAGTACAGCGATCTCGCGAAGGAGCGATATCGTCGAATTAAAGGGCGAGTTTTTTAATCAATCGATAGATTAAAAAACTCGCCCAAACTCTCGAAATTGATTGCAGATACATAAATTATAAGCGCGGAGAGATAATGATGTACATTTTTTATCGGATAGAATACGCAGGCAATAGATCATCGTTGATTCGCGACAAAGATGGTGAATCTCTCTTACAGTTTACTGTTGCTTTTTTTGTAAAGAAATAAAATATAAATAAAATGTAAATATCACGCCGAAGCTTTGTAATATTAGCATGCATCTATGCCTTTAATGTAATATTAGCACGCATCTATGCCGGCTTTCGAAGTAAAAGTGGTATAAGGGATAACAAGATATCTATTTTATCAAATAATTTTGCGCTAAATGACCGTTATCGACAATCGAAAAAAAAATAGTTTCTCTCTCCCATAGTAGCTTTCCTACTTATCGACTGTTGATAATAGACATATCTGTTTTACCGAACGAAACTTATTGTTTCTCATTATTGTCATCGATTGTCATTTTATTGACAGAAATCATTTATGCAAATTGTAATTAACTTATTTCATTGCTTTTTTCACAACAATGTCGCTCGAAGCTTCCGTTCCCTGTCATTCTAACGAGACGAATGTGGCACATATCGTCGGTAATACAATGAGTCGTTCGCAATTCGCAACGAAAGTAACTATAATCGAGTCTGGAAATTAATAAGGTAACTTTACCTCGATAATTCGGTCGACGATGTATTCACGAACGATTTTGCATGCTAATTGTAATCGAATAGGAGGAGGAAATTATCCGCACAATCGCCTCGATAATTCGATTTCCAATAATTCCATCCGGCGTCCGGCGTGTGTCCGCGACGCCGTGAAGTGATGTGAATCTTCTAGAACAGCGGGGATGTGTGACGTGTGCTCTCTCAGGCCAATCGCGCGATGCCATTTGGACGGAGCTGCCACCCGGCACGCTCGCCATTCGCCGGCGCGTGCTGCGTGGTCGATCGCGATTGGCTGGCCGCGTGGCCGGCGACGCGTATATCACGTCGCCGTCGCGGCAGTTTCATGACAGTCGGTGAAAAAACAGCGAAGCGTCAGGTTGTCGGTAGCAGAGTGATTCGCTGAAGTTCGTTGAAGAGAGGTTTTTTTTTTTTTCCTCGTCTCTTCTCGGAATCTTCACGTCGCGATGAAGAAACTTCTCGTGCTGATCGCGGGATTATTCCTGTTAACGGGTAAGCTAAGGAGATACACCGGATGAGATCAATTCTCTCTCTCTCGTTTCCTTGCGGGAGAATCGCGATCATTGTGCACGCGTTTGTATATTTGTTCTTTTTTTTTGTCCACAGGATTCGTCCGGGCCAGTAATGTCCAGGATGACGAGGATATCGGTACCGTGGAGGACGATCTCGGCGCCAGCCGCGAGGCATCACGAACAGGTATTATATCTCATAGTTTAATTTATTCCAAACGATTTTTTCATGTTACTGTGCGTTCTCTGCGCGAAAGATATTGTAACAGGTGGGAGGAGTCCGTTTAACGATAGATAATCAAATATTGTGATAAACTTTGCTCTGTAACTCTTGCAAACTCTCTGATACATAATTTATATTTATTATGGATCGAGCAAATATAGCGAAAAGATCTGTCTAAAGAAATTAGGATGTAAAGAATCCTGTTTATTTATTTTATTTGTATACGAGTTATTTTTTTCACAAATCTAACTTTCTTTATCTTGATCTTGTTTGTAAAAATAATAAACGATTGTACTTGAATTAGGAATTTATATTTTATTGCAGATCATGAAGCGGTACAAAGAGAAGAGGAAGCGATAAAGATTGATGGTTTAAATACAGCTCAGATAAAGGAACTGAGGGAAAAGTCTGAGAAATTTGCGTTCCAGACTGAGGTCAATCGCATGATGAAGCTCATTATCAATTCTCTCTACCGCAACAAGGAGATCTACCTCAGGGAATTGATCTCAAACGCATCTGATGCACTTGACAAAATCAGACTGTTGTCTCTCACCGACAAGAACGTCCTGAATACAAATAGTGAATTGGCTATCAGAATAAAAGCCGACAAGGAAAACAAAGTGTTACATATAATGGATTCTGGTATCGGCATGACAAAGCAAGATCTGGTGAACAATCTCGGAACCATCGCAAAGTCTGGTACGGCAGAGTTCTTGGGAAAAATGCAAGATGTCTCGAACGCTCAGGATATGAACGATATGATTGGCCAGTTTGGCGTAGGCTTTTATTCCGCGTATTTGGTTGCGAATGTCGTTGTTGTTACCACCAAGCACAATGATGACAAGCAGTACATCTGGGAGTCCGACAGTAGTAGTTATAGCATTGTGGATGATCCACGTGGAGATACTTTAAAGAGAGGAACAATCGTAAGGTAAGTTGTACAATCTATTCGAAAGAATGCATCTTTAAGCAAATTATAAAGTTTAGAAGTTTTGCAATAAGAGCATAACGTGATCTCGTGATATATTATGCATTCCAATTTTTATCTCTATTGTAAAAATAATTCCATTCTTCATTTTATAGCTTACACTTGAAGGACGAAGCACTGGACTTCCTGGAACCAGACACGATAAAGAACTTGGTGAAGAAATACTCGCAGTTCATCAACTTCCCCATATACTTGTGGAACAGCAAAGTCGTGCAGGTCGACGCGGAAGATGTAGAGGAGGATAAGCCCAAAGAGGAGGATGATAATGTTACCGAGGCCGACGAAGATGACGGAAAGGTGGAAGAAGATGCGGACGAGAAGAAGTCCAAGAAGGTGGACAAGACTGTATGGGACTGGGAATTGTTGAACGACTCGAAGCCAATCTGGACGTTGAAGCCGAACGAGGTCGAAGAGAAAGAGTACCATGAGTTTTATAAGACGCTCACCAAGGATAATCAGGAGCCTCTGGCAAAGATACACTTCATCGCGGAGGGTGAAGTCACATTCAAGTCCGTTCTATTCATCCCGAAGGTTCAACCGAGCGACAGCTTCAATCGTTACGGCACCAAGTCCGACCACATCAAGTTATACGTCAGACGTGTCTTCATCACTGACAAATTCACCGATATGATGCCGAATTACTTGTCCTTCATTCGTGGTATCGTGGATAGCGACGATCTGCCGCTCAATGTTTCGCGCGAGAACCTTCAACAACATAAGTTGATCAAGGTCATCAAGAAGAAACTCATCAGAAAGGTGTTGGACATGATTAAGAAGCTCGACAAAGAGGAGTTCCATAAATTCTGGAAAGAGTACAGCACAAACATCAAGCTGGGCGTGATCGAGGACGCGCAGAATCGCGCGAGACTATCCAAGCTTCTGCAGTTCCAATCGTCTACACAGAAGGATCTGACCTTCTTAGCCGATTATGTATCCCGCATGAAGCCCAATCAGCAGCACATCTACTACATCGCCGGCTTATCCGAGGAAGAGGTGCAGAAATCGCCGTTCGTCGAGCGACTGAGCAAGAAGGGCTACGAAGTGTTGTATCTCACCGAGGCGGTGGACGAGTACGCGATTTCGGGCTTGCCCGAGTTCGAAGGTAAGAAGTTCCAAAACGTGGCGAAGGAGGGCTTCACGCTCGACGAGGGCGAGCGGGCGAAGGAACGAATGGAGCAGCTTAAAACGACGTTCGAACCCTTGACCAAGTGGCTGAGTGACATCCTGAAGGATCACATCAACAAAGCGCAAGTGTCGGAACGTCTGACTGACTCGCCCTGCGCCCTGGTCGCCAGCATGTTCGGCTGGACCGGCAACATGGAGCGACTGGCGATCTCGAACGCACATCAGAAGAGTGACGATCCACAGAAGAGCTACTATATGAATCAGAAGAAGACCCTGGAGATCAACCCGAGGCATCCGCTCATCAGAGAACTGCTGCGCCGAATCGAGGTCGAAACATCCGATCAGACGGCCAAAGACATCGCGGTGATGATGTTCCGTACGGCGACCTTGCGATCGGGCTACATGCTGCGGGAAACTGCCAGTTTCGCGGACAGCGTGGAACAGCTGATGAGAAGGACCCTGGGCATCTCCGTCGACGAGGTACCTGAAGAGGAAGAGGCGCAGGACGAGGAAACGGCGAGCAACGTCGAGACGGAGAAGTCGTCGGAAAACATCGATGCCGATGATGAAAGAGAATACGACGACCACGACGAGTTGTAATAATAAGAGAGCGCTACATATAAAAGCGATATTCGAAAAGACTTTTAATATTCTAGAAACGTAGCTATACAATGTATAGTTACCCCAAGTTTCCTCGAGAATGCGACCTTTATCGTTGCCAGTCTATAAACAATTTAGATATATACAACACTTTATAAATACGTCAACCGATCTGATATTTCGGAAAATTTTCGTAGCTATCATTGTTGTCGAAACGCGCAAGAAACGCAATGTATCTAAATTCTTTTTTTTTTTTTTACACAAAAATCGCGATATACATACATATATATATATATATTTTTGTTTTTTTTGTTGAGTCATATCTGTCATCGATATTAACGAAATTGTATATTTTGAAGAGGTTTAATTTATTACTTTCATTTGATCTTCCACACATCTCCTTTTAGAGTAACGTGAAGAGAGCACTGACTGAGCGTTACTGACGTATGGGTACGTTTGTGATATACATATGTGTGAATGTATTTGTACATGAAATATGCAAATTATATTAATTAAAAATGATATATATCTATACTATATTGATGCGACGGCGCAGTTTGTACACGATATCCATCTTTAAATCCTGAGATAAGGATAAAAGGCTCTTAAGAGAATGATCAGTGAGGGACAAATGTTATTCGTTAACATTTGCGATATGAAAATTACAAATTCGCATATAATGCAAGAAAATATAGCATTAAAAACGCGCTAACGAGAAGTAATAAGCATGCCAAGTATTTGTGTGTTTAAAAGAATGAGATTAATAAAATTTTTTCTATACATTATTATTAAAAACAAAGTTATGATTATTCCTTGGAAAGGGGCCTAATATTTATCGAAAAATTTAATCGAGTACGGTTTTGTAACTTTAATCGGAGAATTACATATCTTCACTTTTGCGTTGGTCTGATGAAATTTACAAGATTCCAAAAGAAATGTATATTTGATGTGGATAAATATATATTAGCTTAAAACTTATTTCTATTTTATTCTAAATTTAACATTATAAAGTGTATAGTAAATAAATCTATATTTAAAATGAAAAAAGAAATATTCATATATGTACAGGGTGTAAATTAATTCGTGTATTATTAAATACATAGCGATATTTCTTGATAAAAAATAAGCTGAAAAGTCAATTATTTTTCTCTACTAATAGATAATTAACGAAAGAGGATTTATTAAATAAATTTCACCCAGCGCTATTCTTTAGATGGACATGTATCTAAAGAAGATTTGATTAAGTTAATTTTATTTAATGATTCTTTTTTCGTTGAGCATCGCAGGAAGAAAATAATTCAGAATTATTTTTCGTCAAAAAATATATACTGTATATTTAATTTTATATATATATATATATATATATATATATATATATATACACTATATGCTATGTATACTTAATGGACGCGAATTAATTATCACCCTCTGTATATATCGCTTTCTAAAAAAATAAAATTGTTCCGGGGATGGTATAGATATAAATATAGGACATAAGCTCGCTATTCTTTTCTAGTTGTAAGTTTGTTTCTTTTAGTTTAAATGGAAAGAGAGAATATCGTCTCTCTTTTGTGTTGCCATGTCTGTGATTCGCTTAGAGAATAGTCGAGGATTAGTCGTAGCTATGAGTGCGTCCCATTCAAAGGATTTGGCGTTACAAATCCTTTGAATGGTTTGACCAATCAAAACAAAAGATTTTTTCAAGCTCTCCTTGTCATTGGTCAAACATGTCGAACAATACTAAATGCAATAGAATGCACTCTGGGTCTCACTGAAATCTCCTCCCTGTTTTTTTCTTTAAGGAAAAACGTGAAAACTGCATTTCAATGGAGGACACACAAATTCATTAACATCCTATAAAAAATATAAAAGTATACTCTTTTTTTTTTTTTTTTACCAGCACCAACGAAGTATTATTTTCATTGATGTTAATGATATGAGCAAAATTTTCCCAGGTAAATTTTACAATTTCTATATTTAGAAGTGTCATGCAATTTCTGTCATTATATCGTTAATAATAAAATGTCCACGCCTAAAATTGTCCACCATTTACCCGATCAATAATATTCGGATAACATAATTAATCTAATCGCTCGCAGATCTGTCGATTCGATTCGAATATAATTTCTCGAAGAAAATCTCGACCGTATAAATACCGGGTACCGCTGTACATACAATACGTGCGTATACGCACGCCGGCAAATTTTGAAACAACAACGCGTCGCGTAGTTCCGGCCGCCATTGTTGGCGAGACGCCACTGGTTGGCCAATAGCGTGGACTCTGGGCGGTCGTCGATCGTGCGCGCTTGTGGGGACCAGGGACCAGGGTGCTCATTTCCGTTTTCGATTCGACGTCATCCAACTCCGAAAGCCCGTGTGTTTTGTGTTTTCTTTGGGGCCACGATGATTAACGCTAATTTAACGTAAGTAACGTCGCCGTCGTAAAGGATACAGGGCGGCACGCGCGGATACGCTCGTATGTGGTTTCGTGGCCGCGAATCCGCGCGAACGCACGCCCCGGTTCGCTGTCCCCTTCCGGAGGGGGCGGAGGAGGGAGGAATCTCTCTCTCTCTCTCTCTCTCTCTCTCTCTCTCTCTCTCTCTTTGGGCTTGCACCTAACCCGATATCCGACTGTGTTGCGTCGCCGACCTCCGTAGATCGGGGAACGAATCCGCTGTCTCCGGAAGCTCATCCACGGTCACTCGGGGGGTCCCTTCGTCGGGGATTCGTCGTTCCCGTTTTTTTTTTTTTTTTCGGGGAAACCGCCCGGTTCCCTCGGTCAGGTTTTGTACCGGTCGCGCCGGCGACCGTGCGCTGAAATCTCGCGCTCGCACGCCATCCCGGACCCCTCGAACACGCGTATAGAGTATAAACAAAGTAAATGGCGTCGGTCGCGCGTGGCCCCCTCCCCCCCCCTCTTCCCCCGAGATACCGTCGATTCGATCATCCTCGTCGGCGCGCTCCCTGGCTCTCTCCGCGTTCGACCTGCTGCTGCTGGGGAAATTCTTGACTTGTCCTCTTTAAGAGGAGGTGGAGGGAGGAGTGAGATGTAAGGGCGCTTGAGTACGGTCGAACCTCGTCGTCGTTCTCCCCCCCTTTTTTTTTTTCTTTTCTCGTATGTCTGGGCGTGCGAATCACTTAACCCCGGAAATGTCGGCGACGCGAGCTCGCACGAGAGAATCGGAGACAGATTCGCGAAATTCTGACAGTTCACATTGACGTTGATTATAATGTATATCGATCGCAAGATCTGAAAGTACATGCTGACTTTTTTCCCCCTTTTCTCTTTGCAGATTGAAGTTTTTGAAATTGGAATTAGGTTTCTTCGGATATTAAAACAAACACATACACACACTCACATACATACTTCAAAAACACACCGACGTAAAAAAAAAGGGAAAAAAATAAAAAAAAAAGGGAACACATCGCTGATCTGACGACGCAAAGATCAAAGAATCCAGGAAGACAGCGACACTCTACTCCGCGTAAAGGATAATAATTGAGACAAATTAAGGTGCGGATATTCGCGTGACTGTGTGACTGTTGGAGCGCAACTCAGGAGTATTGAAAACATGGGCATTCAAGACTTGCAAACTTTCCTGGACAGCAATTGCGTGCAAGGAGGATCCGTGCCTATAGATTTGTTGAAGATTGCGCGTGTGGCTGCGCAAAAGTCGCAACGTAATCGTGTAATTAAGGGACAACAGTTACACAACTTTGGTAAATTGAGACTAGTTCTTGATGGAGAATGCTGCTTGGACCGATTATACGGTGGATTCTTCTCAGGTAAGTTATAAGATAATGTATTTTGAAAAATTTTCATCGACAAATTTTTATATATACATATATAGTGATGCTTGGATCAATTACCTGCCTTTGATCAACAGATTCTATTTCATTTATATTAAATTAACACAATATGGCTTTAAATTTCACAGATTGGGCTTGCGGCGGACAGTGGAACCGCATGCTACAGTTTCTTGCGGTTCTCATACAAGCGATGGAGATGTCAGGACTAGAAATAGCTGTATTCTTTAATGGGTGTTTCGAACCTCTTCGGCGAGCAGATTGGGTGCAGCATCAATTGCTAATGCGCGCTAAAGTTAACAATGTAAGTCTCTCTCATGCAGTAACACTATCAGTTCAAATGGACAAAGATTGAGATTTGTGAAAATATTGTACTGAAATATCAAGGTCCTGAAACATATAACAACGAAAGGTACACCGCCGCCGAAAATCTGGTGGACTCCTCCTGTATGTTTAAGGACAAGTTTACGTATGGCTCTCAGGCATCTGAATGTCACAGTTGTAAGTTAACAAACATCTGTCTTCATTCTTTTATCATATTTTTGTGCTTATGATTGTCGATCATGCATTTCAAATTTTGATTAAAATATCACAAGTCAAGGGTAGCAGGCTAAATAAGATTTGATTAAAATATAATAAAATATATTAGTACAATAAGTTTGGGAATTATTAAACATTGCATAAATTGACAATATTAATATTTTGACAGTTGTGTAGCATGGATGATCATCATCAGGAAGTCATTGCGTATTGTCGTGAAAACAATTACAATGGGCTGATAGCTGATGATGCAGAATACGCTGCATTTGATCCTCCACGGTACTTCTCGTCTGAACAATTAAAGCTTACATACAAGGTATAGATACTTTTAATAGTAAAGTAGTCAATGTTATATTTTTTTATAACAATAATTTACAGAGTATAACAAATTTTTCTTTTTTTACAGGGTTCCCTTGACACAAAAGAATATATGCTCTCTGAATTCACTAAAGTCCTCAACATACCATCCGACAGGCTGTGTATACTAGCAGCTTTACTTGGCAATTACATATTGACCGAAAGCGACTTGGCCGATTTCTACAAGAATAATAATATTAGCACTAACATGTTAAACAAGACGAGCGTCGAACAGATGATCAAGACGATTGCGAACTTTGTCAGGGAACTTTCGTCCGTGGAGTTGGATGTAGTTTCGCAAAAAGTCTTTGGTTCCACTTCCGATCCAAGGTGTTCTAAACTGAGACAGTCTGTTCAGTATTACTTAAATGGAACGAAAGAGGGATTTCTACACTATAAGCCTGTGAAACCAACAAAAGGTAAGGTAGTGTAAAAAAGAAAAGTTTTCAATGTACCATTATCATTTATAAAAAATCAGATAATTTCTACGTTGCTAAAACTTTCTTTAGAATGAAAAAAAATTTCTTTTAAGTATTACAAAATGTTTTTAAGGGAAGGAGACGCATTTCATTATATATTCAAAATAAAAACTAAAGATAGAAGCAGATGGTAGTAACACATGTGTATTATAAGTGTCGATATATTACAAGGTGTAATATTGCAAGATAAATATATCTTTATATCGATCTCTTTCAGTTCATAAACTAGATTCCAAGCCGAGCTCACAGGCTCAATCACAGTCGAATTTGTCGGACACGCCGTCAGCCTCGGAAGGTGATTCCAATCTGGAGACATCGAGATTCGCGTCCGAAACTCTGGAGAGCGAACGCGAAAGTTTGAACGCGTACAAACAGGCGACCGCTAATGCAAAGGCAGCGCCGCAAATCGTGATCGATCCACCCGGGCTTCAGGGTCACGGAGACTCTGATAGAGACGTCATACGCACGGAAGAGGAACAAAGTATGCTGACAAAACAAGTTTTATAAACGCGACGATGCGCCTCGCACCTTTATCGACAATTTATTCTCTATAATAACTAAACATCCGAAATTTTTAAAACAGGTGATGGGCACGCTATCAACGGTACTCACAATCTCTTGATAAGCTCGTCGAGTTCGAGTAGCAGCTCCTCCGCGACGTCACCGTCCCACGCAACGGCCGATTCTGCGAGACAGCCGGAAAAAACGACCAATATTCTCATCACATCACCGGAGGTCATGCGTACCGCTTCGGAGCGTCACCAGAAGGGACTGATGTCTCCGTACATCTATCAAATTCTCATCGCAGGCGAGATCAAATTGCCGGTCCTCTTGGAGGATGAGAATCACCGCGAATTCCCTTCCATTCACGTGATTTACAGACCGATCCGACAAATGGTGTATGCGATTTTGTTCAATCTTCATCACCGGATGTATCTAGCTACAAAGAGTAAAGAGAAGGGTGGTAAATATCATACATTGATTTTGCCAATTATGAAGATTCGTCTTCTGTATTAAATTCATCCTAATTCTGCGCGAATTTGTGCTCACCAGACAGCGAGAAAGTCGAAGTCCCAGACGTTATAATAAAGGAATGGGTATGGTCCAAGTCCAATCCATATCAGACTCCAGAATTGGTGAAAGCGGAGCAGATTGGTTGGGGTGTTCCTACAATACAACGTTTATGGTTTGGGTAAGCAATTTATCTATCCGATTAAACTGAATAAGTTTATATAATTTAATTATTTGTACATTAGAATGTGCTGTAAACGAATTTATTAAAATTTTCTATAAACTGACAAAATTTCCTGTTCTTTAGCACAGTTATAGATGACAAGCGGCGTAGACTTAGGGGATTCCTAACTTGCATGAGATCAGATACCCCTCTCATATTAAATACCTCATACGTTCCGCAACATCTGTTGGTCATGGCTTGTGTTTTGAGGTAAGTGTCAATAATTACAATTGTTTTAATCTATTATACTTATATATCGCTTTTTCTTTTATAATTCATAGATGAGGACTGAGAAATTAACTAAAATCTGAATCAATCTGATAAATCTTTAATTGTTTCTTTCGCAGATACATCATGTCCTTCTCCGACAAGATAAAAATTTTACGCCGTCAGGAGTTGGATGCCTTCATCGCACAAGCTTTCTCGCCAGAACTTATGAATGCTCAGTATCTACAAGATCTACAGGTAAAATCGACATCGTGTGATTTTTACGTGTTAATTTCGATATTATATCAACAGACCGAAATTTAATTTATCATTGGTATAATTAGCTTCCATTAGTGACGTCGCGCGGAGTGCAACTGGCTACCTTGTTCATGGCCGGTGTGGAGACTGCGCTTTTGGCGAACGACGCTTGCGGCGCACCGATTCCATGGTTAATGTGTTGCCCCTGGCTTTATTTCGATGGCAAATTGTTCCATCATACGCTTGCTCGTGCCACTATTGCCAAGAACTTACTGGAGCTCTGCAGCGGCCACATTGACCGCGTGGTAAAAGTCGAAAGGATGAGGAAAGCAATACTCGAGGGAATTACTCCGATGTTCGCCCGTCCACCGTTGCCTGTCGCACCAGGTACATTACGTTTCTTTATACTCTTTTAACGAGACTCAAATTCTGCTTGACATAGTCAACGGCGATGTTAGATTATATTTTGAGAGAGAAAATGTTAAAATCCACGTAACTGAGTTGGCGGAGCTTTGTTTGACTTCTGGCGAATAATTAACTTCGTTCATTGCTTCTCCCTCTCTTCCAGTTTCCTTAGCATCCTACGGTCTTTCATAGAATGTTTTCGAGTGAAAGTAAAATAAAGCAGCTAATATTGCTTCGTAAGGTTCATCGATATGGCTTCGCGAATCTCAAAACTGCAACAAAATAAATAGTATTTAGAAAAGATCAGATAGTATACAAAAAATTAACAAATGTTAGAAGAAATATATTTGATAAATATATTTATTATATACACCATATATTCTTATACATATATATGACGAAAACTAATCGTGTACATCGAAAAATAATTTCTATAAAACAGACACACAAAATATTCTATATAACAATTATTTCTATATGTATAGCATCTCGTGTAATATTCTCTGCATATTAGTATAACATTATTTTTATCGACTCATTTACACATATAATGATTTTGCTTTTTATCGTCACAGGTATTCGCGTATCAGTTCCGACTGCTGCCCATCAGAATATTCTTCCCGCTGGCTGTCCGACCATTAACGAAGGTTTGATGCGCGGTGGTCGTGGCAGCGGAACGATCCCGCCACAGCGCGGTCTAATGCGACGTCCTATACCATCGCGGGGTGGTCAGTTGGAGATCGCCGGAGTTGTGGTGGGCCAATGGGGCCCGAATTACGGGCAGCCTGGTCGACCGCTGCCGCAACCGTTGCAGGGGCATCCGCGCGGACGAATTCCACCGCAGGTAGGATATAATGGACTTGACACACAATTAGGCTATATGCACGTTTGCGATTTTATAATCTATGGTTCCGTATCGTTGCGTGTATATGGAATATAAGGAGCACACGATGACGATATTCTGAACAGATTTTAGGGGAACGTTCGAGATATTGAATAGTCTCGATTCGCTATTTAACGTCGCCGACGTGCATTTAGGAGGGACATCACGTAATACCGATTTAACGCAGAATTAGTTGCACTATACATTTTATGTAGTTTTTATACATATACTTATATAATTTTTATATGTATAGACGCGTTCGATCAGGTGAAAATGAATTTAAAAAAAAAAAAAAAAAAACAATCATGTGTATCCGAGAATTTATGTAATAAGTGGAGGATAATTACATTTATCCTCTCGTATATTATGCAATTTTATGCATGTTATTTTCCTTACTCCGTTAGAATGTTTATGAATGCAAGTGTTTTGACATTTGTATGATATTTTCTTTCGATAGCTTTGCAATCTTGTATTATCGCATTTGCATGTTTTTTATATGTAGTATGGACACTGTTATAAAATAAAGGTCTTTATATATTTTAATTTCGGAATATTTTTAACTTGTGTTCCTTATTTTAAGTTTTATTTTAATAGCTTAATTGAATGAAATATGTAATAGCTGAGTCACAAGCAGCAATGTGTGCGAAATAGTTTATATAAATTATACATAGTTATATATAAAGAATTATATATATATATATATAAGATGAAATTATATATATCTATTTCGAAAAAATGCCTTGTTTATAATTAAGAAATATATTTATCTTGTATTGTTTATAATTTGCACTATATAACTATGTATATAATTGTTTTAATTTAATTATTCGACATTATATATTGTAAACTCTTACCGATATGAAAAATGTGATAATTTATAAACGCTATTAATCATCATTAATCATAGAAAAGAGCTTAACAGAGAGATACAAGTGTTTGCGTAAGAGAAACATTATAAAAAAAAACAAAGTGACAATTTATCATAATTAACAACTCGTGTGTGAAGATATGAACGAAAATCTTCGCGAATTTATCTAATCATATATATCTCGCAAATAGAGTCCACCATTTATTCGTGATGTGAATTGCTCCCATTATAAAAGAATTACGATTTATATGAGACATAATATCAAGTTTTCCCCATCCTCTTTTATTCGCATGTTTAATAATTTATACGAGAAATTTTTCGCGCGTGTGTCACAATCTAGATCACAATTTTGTTGCAGGTAACTTCTATCGGTGGGCTTAAGTACAGTCTTCCCCGTGGATTCAATCCAATAAATCGACCGACCTTTCAGACGCGCGGGACCAACCGCGCCCCGATAGCTGGACGTGGAAAGAAGACTCAAATGAAGGTAAAAAGATCTTGTAGGTATATATAAGCGAGAAAAATATGCCGGGCAACGTGGAAACTCGAAAGACCCTTTGCTCGCGACTGTGCATTTTTTTAAATCGATAGCATACGCACTACCGATAATTTGTTACATACATTACGCGAACAAACATTCGCAACCGATATATATGTATATGTATATAGCTCCTCCAAGCGATATTACTTCTGAAAACTATTATGGGCATATAAGGCGAGAGAAATATCGGGAGCGAATGAACGAGAATCTTAATTTTCTCTTGCTCTGGACATGTTTTTTTTTTTTTTAATCTCTAACTAAGGTACCATTAAACCCTATGCATTAATATCTTTCCGCGCTCGCCTGCATATGTCCTAATAAAATATTTTATTTCACAGATGAGGCGATGAATGCATTTTAGACGTTTATCGATATTTTAGGTGACTGGCAAGAAGAAGACTGCTATTAAGAAGACTACTGAGAAAAAAGATGGCAGGAGTCGTGCTACCGTTGCCGATGAAATTACCGATTATAAGTGAATAGCTTCTCTCTGCCTAACGCGTATCTTAGAATTAAAGATTCATCTTCGCATTCGCGCGCATGACCTAAACATGAAACTTTTATTTTCTCATTCAGTTTTGCACAAAATTCGTTGTTTCTAATTTAATAATGTACATTTATATGTTCCACAATTCTCTTAATTCCATCTTGCATTTTATCAATTCAATTATATGTATATAGATTATTAATCGTAACACAATTATAGCACCACACTCTATTTCAGCGAAACTGAAAGCGACGATGCAGCTCGTGCATTGCTGACAAAGGATGCACTGCCAATACCAGGTCAGTTCGATGACGCAGTGGAAAACGGTGGTAAAGGTATGGAAAAAGGACAAGGCGATGCACCGCTCGTCGCTCCGGTCGCCACAGAAAGCTAGATACTACCGACGTACAAAGAGAAAATCTCATGAAAACTGTAACCACTTCCCGACCATGACTCAAGACTGCTAACAATCTACGTATATGTTCTATGAGCGATTGTGCATCAGTAACACTTGAATATCCATTTTTGAAATTGTTACGCGGAAATCTTTCTTGATAATGACTTCTATCAAAATATAATCGACAAAATACTTTACAGGAAGATTTATATATTATTTAGCTGACGTTAGACTATGCGCGTATTCGCCATTCGTAATTCGCGGAAGTTCGTGATTCAGCAGTGTGAATCCTCTACTCGCAATTTACGACTTCGCTGTTTATTGATAAATATTCATATCCATTTGATTATCAATTTGGTAACGAAAATTTTCATTTTCATCATGAAAATTTTTATTACCAATTTTTTTTATTACAAATTTAATGAATAGAATTCGAAAATGATAATTAAGATTGTTATTTAATGCTATAAACGACGTTATAAAATATAAAAGGTAATGTTTTATAAGATGAAATCTATCATTAGGGAAATATAAAATATAAATATGTACAATTATACGTACATAATATATATAATATATATTTATAATATATATTTATAAATAATATATATTTATGTGATTCTAAATACATGCACAGATATATAATATTTATATTATATTTCGTCAATGGGATTGATTTGCTGATATTTAAAAGCTATCATTTTTAACAGCATCAAGCGACAATTTTAATTATTATAGTCTTATTTTACAGATCAGAATATGTAAATATACAAAACTTTGTTGAATTCAATGATAAAATGGATACTTTATATTTGTCTCGATGCATAGTGTAACGCCAGCTTTACGCGCAATCTCGTGAAAAAAGCATTATCTTATTTTTCAGGCAATCTATTTACTATCATTCGACATCAGAAACTCCTTATCAGATAAATTGGTGCAATGTCGTGATTTAGAAAAATATACAATCCTTACTTGCAATACTTATCTGGCCTTTTTTTTTTAACTTTGTAATAAAAATATATTACGAAATAATTTTTCAAAATTACAACTCTATACATTATAAATTCGTCAATGCGCGTTAATATAAATATTTCTCAGGCGGAAGGGATTTTCGAAGCACTGATAGCATCATTTAAACGCTATCTGCTTTAGTGTTACTTGCACAAAAGCTCGAATGGGTCCAAAATATTGAAATATTAATAAGAGACAAGAGATCTTTACTTAAGTGGTGTCCCGGTAGTCCGCGACACACGATGTAAAGATTTTACCCATTTTTGACATGATGACCTCACTGCCAAACGTACTATTCTGTATAAGATAGAGAGAGAGAGAAAGAGATACGAGAGGAAAAGAAAAAAAATCGTGCTTGTACTAAAAAAAAAAAAGAAAAGAAAAAAGAAAAACGAGCTAATTTCGCTCGCATTATTACTCGACTGATTACGCGTGCGCTAATTTTACTACTCAAAGAACACAAATCGTCAGCTGCTATAAGTATTTAATTCTTAAGAATTATTTTTTTTACACGAAAATATATATTTTCCGGTATTATATGAAATGCTCGCTGCGACGTGTCTCAGTGGTCCAATCTGATCGACGAAGAAAGTAGCCTGATACACAGATTACATACATATACACACGTCGTACACATTACACGATTACTGACTTTTGTAGATAAGGATGATGCCAGATGGAGCACTGAGATAGTCATTAGCACATGGAGACTGATGCTTTTCATATAGGTAAAATATATATTGATATATATATACATATTATTTAGATTAGAAAAAATTCCCACACATATATGCAGTATATTATACGTAAGTTGTGCCTGTGCATGAATGTGTTGTACTTACGAGTACATGAGGAAATTGTGTGAATTAAAGTGTGCGTGTGAGAGTAAGAGTGAGAAGGAGAGAGAGAGAGAGAGAGAGAGAGAGAGAGAGAGAAAGAGAGGGAGAGAGAAAATGAAAGAAGCCACGATAATGATGTACATAAACGTGGCACGTTATGCCGTTATAAACGCATATACATACGCGTGTATGCAACCTAGGTCATATATTTATTTGCGATGAAAGATTGTATGAATGGATGTGTCTCGAGCGAAATTTGTGATTTAGATATGGCGTTTCTATCTTGAGAGCAGACTTGAGGCTTATCGTGAGGGCTTATCTTAAATATAAAAAAATATTTGTTGAGAAGAGCGATTTCCCTTACGGTATGCCTCGTATTGTTTAGAAAATATGCTACATTACGGCTACATACGCGAGAGTATACAAGTTGTTGATTCTCTAAATCATTTATACGGAACATACTTGATTGAAATATATATATATATATATATTAGTTTAATTTCTCTATCGAATTCTCGCAATATACTTGTTTGTTGAAATTTTCATGTTTAAGTTTGAAAAAAAATTGATAATACATTAAAAATACGTTATTGTCGTCTCATTAATTGTTAAATAAAAGATTTAGGAAGAAAGGATTATAATTAATCTATAATTATAACGTTTGAAAAAATACGAATCTTTTCGCGCGCGCACGTCTAGTGTAGCATATTTCAAGAAATGTTCCTCCTTTAATTGTACATATGAACAGTTACTTTTTAGAAGTGACGCAGTGTGATTGATATATATGATGTAAATACAGAAGCCAGGTGCATGTGTGCTTATCACGCATCGGAGAATAGGAAGCGATTATGTTAAAAAATATACTATTTATGCGTAGAATAGTCTAAAAGACTTTCTACCAAAGATCATCGGAATTTAAGAAAGAGAGAAAAGGAAAGAAAGGGTTTTCTTTTATCAATAGAAATGATATATGACAACAAAATAACAAGACAGCACGACAGAACACGATTATTAAAATAAGTACCGAAGAGATGAGACGAAAACACGTGTCCAAGACACGTGGGCGAAGATAATTGAAGCGAGTAAAAAAAAAAAGAGAAAACCATTTATTGAGGTAATATAATGAAATGATAAGATAAAATGTTATATTTTTGTAGATTTGTTATTGCGTAAAATGCATTAGGACACTGTGAGAAACTTTATATAATTTGAGTAAAATTACAGTTAACGAGCCTGAGAGAAGTTAAATGAGTAAGATCCAGTGGGAGAGTGAAGAAAGAGATACGAAAGTGCTTTAGATGGCATGTTAAGGAAATGACATCCGTGGATAAATTTTGTCGAAAAGAATAAAAAAAAAAGAAGCGAGTCCCACGTTTTCCTATGTTTCCGAAGCTCTCAGTTTCCCGAGTTGCTTGTAGAAACAGGAAAAAAAGAGAGAGAAAGATATATATATATATATATATATATACATACACACACGCATATATAACATATATGAATACAGAGATGAATTATATAACTAATAATGTCAGCTTCAATGTGCGCCGAGCATGTGTGAAAATAAAATTCGACCGTTTTACGCGATGCGAAATCAACATCAGCGTACGCTTTTTAACGCAAATTTCTGTCTGAAATTGGCGTGTGCGTTTGTAAACCGATATGTTTCACGTGATACATATATGTAATATGATTTTGAAATCATCCGAGTCTCACACATAACGCAATTAGCGTGCGACTATTATACTTTGCAAGGTACACGCAACGAGGTATGCGATCTGCTGAAAAGAAAAACAGTATTCCTTTCCGAAAATGTAAATTTCGAAAATTGACAATTGTTCGTTCGTATATCACGAACGATATACACACACACACACACACACACATATATATATATATATATATATATATATGTATGTATATGTATATGCACACATACACAAAAACACACATACAAAACATACATACAACACGTACTAGAAGCCGACTTTCTTGAATCTGACGAAATACGAATTTGAGAGTAAAATGCCACTTTACGCTTCTACGTAAAGATAGATTTTCTTTCTGAGAGAAATCGAACTCTTGAGAGATATATATAATACCGGATATATAAAACGAGTATAAAGACACACAAATAACGATGTAACGCAATCGTGTGATCAGTTGCCGCTGCACTGATACGCGAATAATATGCAATAATAATAATAATAATAATGATGATAACGTGGAATAATTTAATGTAAAACGCGAAGCGTGTAATGCGAAAAAAAATGAAAAGAAAACGAGAATCCACATTGAATACAACAGAACGCAGAAAATACGGAAACTCGAACGACGTAAAAAGATATAAAGAAAAAAAAAAAAAAAACAGACGCAACCGTAAAGCGCGTCTGTGCTTTTCGTTATTGCGATAGATGGTGGAGAGAAGACGGGGCCCACGAGAAAAAACACTCGTCTATGATAATAATAATACCGATAATTACCGTTATAAAAGAGTTACAAATAATCTATATGATCGTATTTATATATGAAGTAACAAATCTGTAAATGATTCTTCTCAAGATACAATTGTGTGTGTTGTGAACAGATAATTAATAACGGAAAATTCTCACATTATGCACCGAGTAATAAAATACTAACTCTCGAGAGATCAATCTTGGGCAGGGGAAGGGGGGGGGGGAGATCGATGATGATTATACTTTAATAAGATGAAGAGTCTGTTATTCGCGAAACGTTATTGTTGATAAAAAAAAATGAATAAATAACGCGCTCGACTAACGGCTATTTTTTTTTTATTTTATTTTATTTCGACACTTGTAATACCTTTTCTAGAGAGCACGGAGAATAATATTATACAGCCGAGGACTGTAGGACTCTCGTTAATTAACACACGCACTAAAACGCATATATTCCCGAATAGTTGTATCCTTTCTTCTCGGACGACGAAGATAACCGACTTATTGTATTTCTATTTATTATCTCACTCTTCTCTTTTTATTTTGTATTTCGTAGAAACAGATTAGAGGTCTCGCAGAAACTTGAAAAAAAGGAGACGGAGGTCATTTAATTTCAATAACTGGTTTTAAATGATTAAAAAAAAAGGGAAAAAAATGTATATTACCTACGTTTCGCTGTATGCTTTGATAGATGTACACACGCACACACAATGATACGGGCGTATCATATTTTTGTGCGTCTCTTTTATTTCTTAACTTCTCGCTATAGTCAGGTGTACGAGTAGAATCAGAGATCTTTCAGAGCAAACCGATATCAAGGGGAATAATTAATGTAAATGGAGGAGAGAGCTCTTCTAGGTTGCTATATACGCGCCACGAGACTCAGATTAATAAATTTTAAGTTTTACTATTTTCCTTAACGTAGTTTTGCTTGCCATACGTAATACGCGAGATGTAAACTAAAAGTAACGATATAGAAACAAAACACGCAAGAATATATAATATTAATTAAAGTAAAAAGCAAAAAAGAAAAAAAAAGATTAAACACTTATCGATGTAGCTGAAAGAAAAAAAAACATGTGGGCCCCGAAAACAAATATACATACACGTACGTACACACACACACACACACACACACACATATATATATACACACACGTACACGCATAAACCATTATACCCCTTGTATATTCTTATTAAAATATTAAACGTAACGTGTGTATATTCGCTATTATTATTTTTTTTCATAGCTGAGAAAAAGGAAAGGATTACGCGCGCGCGCGATAACACATGTATGTTTGTGATAATCATTAGTACATTTATATATTTTCGTTTTTACTTTCTCTTCCTTAAATAAACTTAAAAAAGAAAGAAAGAAAGACAGGAGAAAAGTGGTGACGGGGGATGAAAAAGAAGTGTACACCACGTGGGTGTACTTGTTGCGAGAGGAGAGAAAACGCCTTTCGGTATCTTTTGATTAGAATAACCGTGCTATATCCGGAATGTCGTTTCCGGTTTACGAAGGGAAAGGCGAGAGAGAGAGAGAGAGAGAGGGAGGCAAGGAGAATCATTCGTTGATCCGAAAATTATTAAACATGCGCTAAGCTGTTAATCGATAATCATATATATATAATTTGACCTCGATGGGTCGGTCCAATGGTGGCAAGCGAATGTATCACTTTTTTTCAGGCACTTTTTTTCGGATTCAACGCTATTATCGAAGAGGAAGGTGGAACGCGTTCCGCGATCAGCGAAAAAAAGTATAAAGTCGCGTAAATAATATATACATATATATATGTCTCCGTTTCGCGCGGAGAGAGATGAATCGCTATATACATGATCGTAATGATAATCGATAATTAGCCGGCAAATTAGAGTTTCAACGGGGGGAGGTCGAGAGAAAATTCGCAGACCTCTCCCCCGTGATATGTAATATCGCACCATAGCCGACCCATTCGCGGTCCCTCGCATTTATATAAACGCAACCACACACATTGATGTATTCTCTCGTTGGATTATCAAATACCATTGTAAACACTAACTGTTGTAACATGTATGCCCCATTCATGTCTAGTGTCGAGCAGAGCTGATTCTGAATTCGCTTTCGCTAGTTTCGAGAGGAGGAGGAGGAGAGATCGTGTGTGCAAAAGCATTTTCGAATATATATCTATTATTCGCATTTTCGAATATATATCTATTATTCGCGCGCAACTCTTCCGTAATTCCGGAATTATTACATGATTTAAGGGAGCAAAGAGAGACTAAAGAGAATCAGTGCTGGCGAGAACACGAGGCAACCGAGAAAAAAGATAAAAAAAAATTATCGTAAAACTCTAAAGTCACACACGTTTAAACTACTTTAAAACAAAAAAAAATAAATAAACGGATACATATTCGGAGAGTAGCAGAGATAAATAACTAATATAAATGTAGTGGCAAAAAAAAAACTCTATAATACTACCGCAAAGAGAAAAAAAAGGAAAAAAAACAATATATACTGATGATTATTCGAAGTATAAAATGCGAAACGCACTCTTAATGAATGTTGTAACGATTTAGAGAAATACTTAAATTGCATTACTAATACTCGCTGTAAATCTGACCTTTGGGATACGAATACTCTGCTCCCACGATCTCCTCCGCAGGATTGATGGAATTTTCTTTTACGAAAGGGAAAGAAAGGGAGCAGAGTGGTCTGTCCGATTGGAGCAGATAAATTTAAGTTTCTTCCTTTGTCAAGAGCGTAATATTTAACCCTTCATTTATATAACTTCTCTATATAAGCGCAAATCCTCTCACAACACACTCATACACACGCAGAATTAGAAGTATTTAAGATTCGTAGAGAGTCATCCGTTGAGTTTATAAAGAAAGAAGCCTTTGCGCGCGACATGTGTGATGTGCGGCTTTTTGTAAAAGACAACAAACTTTCAATCGAAGTCTTGTAAGAAAGCTCTTAGCACTAGGGTGGAGAAGAAGGTAGCGGGGAAAGAGGGATAAGGGCGAGGAAAGAGTTCTCGGATACGGTTGACTGACATTTTCGGAAGTTTAATGATTTATTGAAAACGTGTTGTCATGTCTTGAACACAATTTAAAAAAAAAAGAGTATAAAAAATTGCATCCCTAGCAAGTATTTTATTTACCGAAGACGTATCCCGCAATAAGCATATCCTACTACTCATTAATATGTACATCTGTCGAGAAACTTTATTCAAAATTTTTATACGTACAATTTATATTCTGCACTGCTTAATATCACAAATTCGTCCGTTTAAACGTCACAATATTATATAATTAATTTGTTGCTTGTATAATATAGGTTTTTGTTTTATTTAGACTATTGCAACACAGATAATGTGGCTTGTCGAAAGAAACGTAGAAGCCTGAAGATTTAGAGATTTGCAAGGAATTGCTAGCGTTTAATAATATATTTTTATTCTATCGTGCTATATCGTTTATTATATGCGAGGGCTAGTGTTAAATAGAAGCTTCCGATAAATAGAAAAGTATCAAAGTATCAAGGCAATACGACTTACTATTTTATTATCATTAGATTTCTATCATTATTAGAACATCATTTATTCAGTGCTTTAAAAGGATTAATCCCCTCACTTACTGGATATGCGTAGAGATTTTCCTTGTAATCTTCCACATCAGTAATATAATAATCTTTCGTTTCTTTGCCCTGCTCGGTTATATATTCCAAGGAATACTGCGCCTTGTTACGATCCTCCGCCATATCTGTAAATGGAAAATTATTTAGCACTTGATTTTCTAACCACAGAGAAATGCTATAATGGTAACATACATGCATACTTCTTTGCATTCTTAATTTTTTTTTAACTTTTATGCGTTAATCATTTTTGCTATCTCAGATGAATTCAAAATTATTCACATAAGTATGACACAATTATACATACATTCTATTACGCTACACTAATTTTCAAATATCACAAGAGTGAAAGCACTTGAGTCGTAATACGCGATAATAATTCTCTTTTGCGCTACATAATCATGCTTACACGATTCATTGTAATTACACACTCACATTCATTAGTCTTGATCTATCTGTTCGCGAAAATTCTTACTTTCTTGCTTTCTCGTTATACACAGTCATTCTCTCAATCATGTTCCCTCATATATTACCCGCAGATTTCTCGAACACTTCTCAAGGAATCCCTTCTATTTATTTATTCATATTTATTCTAACATGCAACCGTTCTTTCATTTATACCGTTTCAAATTCATTACACACTGCATTCTCTCGTGTGTATAATAAGTATAATAAGAAGCCAAAACAAAACAGAGAAGTATCGACAAGGATTATCATAACTCACCGATCGATTCGTTAACTGTGTTCTCCTTCGAACTTCTTCCCACCACTTGAATACTCAGTTTTCTAAAGTTACTTCCGTTCAACGTGTGCTTCGTCATCCACTTTCTCAGATAGTTGAGCTTGATGTCCTTTATCGCAAGCACTTCTTTCTCAAGTTTGTCGAACATGTACCTCCACCTCATGATCTCTTCCCAGTTTCTCCTAACTTCCGAGTGCAGATCGGTATCGGCGCACTGCTTCAATTTTCTCAGCGCCTCCTTGACTTCGTCCAGGTCTTTTTCCGAAAAACCTTTCAAAATCTTATTAAACGATTTCAAGAATTCCTCGATCCGCTCATCCACGTGCTCAGTCGTGTACTTATCCGCCTGAGTTTGAACCGCAATAAAATATCCCAAAATTCCATGAACAATAGGATTAACGCAACAGACATAATAGCCGAGTTGCTCCTTAGTTCTGAGCTGATTAAACAACGGTTCCTCCATTATCATCTGAAATAACACGCGGAACGTGATGTTGAGCGAATAAAAACTGAACGCAAAAATTAAAAATATTTACATACTCGATTAACTATACTTGGAATCAGCGTACAAATGTGAGATACGAATAAATACGAGGATTCTTCATGTGTGTTCCAAGCATAACTGTGAAATGATGGGATTTATCCACTTACCATGAGTAAATCGAGGAACACCTCTAACTCGATCGTCGCGACTCCAATCTGATAGTAATTCGACACCATGGAATTCACGTCGGTTCTGTTCATGTTTCTCAGCTTGCAATAATGTGTACCCCGGGGTATCTGCATGACTCTTATCTGCGGCATCATACTCGAGTGCAGCGACTTGCAGTTGAGTATTTCGATGCATCTTCGTGCGTTCTCGAGCGCGGCATCCTGCGTCATATTGCCCTGCACGAGGCACTGAATGTAGAGACTCTCATTGAAGGACTTGATAAAGTCTTGGAACTTTTCGAAACTGGCGTCGCGTAGAGCGGTGTACGAGTCGACGTGCAAGTAATGGACGAGCTCGAGTATATACAATCTCACGTCCCTGCGAAAGAATATAGATTTACAGAACCGTGCATGATAGAGATTAATTAAATGTACAATTCGATATGATTCATTTTACAATGTAAAATTAATCGTTTTCTGCGATTATTCAAGAATTGCGGCAGTTATATTAGATACCTGATGAGTTTTTTGGGTTTTATAAATGTGTTGTACAATGTCTTGAGCTGCTGCTCTTTCATAACTTCGAATAACTCCTTCGTAACAATATTCGGGTAGTCCACCATGTATTTCACGACAGTGAATAGTAAGTGCTGCGCAATATAAGAATATCGATATAGTTTGAATATAGATATAGTTTATTTCTATAATTCGGATACGTCCTCTAAAAAAACTTACCGGCAGTTTCTCGCTAAATCCGCGCAATCTTATTTGGATACCCTTCACGCTGACAAAGATCGTAAAATCATATCCGACCGTTAATGCTGGATATATTTCTTCGATCAACAGCAGTCTTAGTACATTGCAGTACATTTCCGTGAGAGTTGAACTGAGATTAGTGTAAATGTGTTTTTTTTTTAAACAAAGGATGCAAATATATAAAAATTATAGCATTTACAATAAAGATATATGTACTGAAAATGGATGTTTCAAAATATACATGCTCAACTTCAATTTTCACTATTTTTCAATCAATTTAAACGAGAGAATGTCGCGTCAGGGACCAGCTTTCAAATTAAAAAAAATTTGAAGTAAAAAATTTTAAGCGCAAATAATTCTATATTTATGTCTGAAATATAATTAAATAACATAATGCTATTGTTCATTCGAATTGAAGATTTTAATTTTTCAAAACCAATTGATTGGAAATTCCATTATCGATATATTAAAAGATTTCATTATCGATATATCATAAAAGAGTCGTGAGAAATGATAATCTTCCAAAGTGTCAATGACGAAATATTTGTCTAGTTAGTTACTAATTCAGAATATTGATAAACTGCATATTTCGCTATACCATACTTTTACAGTTTCCATATTGTTACTTACTTCTCCGGCGATTGAAATCCTAGAGGGGAGACGAAATGAAAATACATGTAACATTCGGGCTGCCTGAACACGGGATCCGGACGATACCAAATCTCAGATATGGTGTCGCTGTGTATTTTCACGGGATATTTCGGAACGTCTGCCGGTAACGGTATCAAGGTAAAATCGCTGGCGAGGAATGTATTCGGTAACGGCAAGTGAAAATCTGGCAACGGCTTGATGATTTTCCAGCGCTCGATCCATTCCCGTGGTATTTCGACATCCGTGTACCTAGTCTGGAACCACGGCTCGGTCTTATCTAACTCCGCGTTAAATTTTCCGTTTAAGATCATGATGTTCACGTTTTCCGGCTTCAAATAGTCCAGGCACATTTGTATGGTTTCTGGATTGTACTCGAAGTAAAGCTCGTTTCCAGTTATGTAGTCGCACGGCGGATAAAAGTGCATACTCTCGCACAAATCCTCAACATAATCTAGCGGATCCTCTTCATCGGAAAATCTACAAAAAAAACCTATAGTCATTTAACGAAAAGTCATGTATCACATTCTGACATCTCCTCTCTCTCGCGGTTTTCTCTTCCGAAATCAACTAATTATATTCCTATTAGTATTCGTTTCTATTTTTGAGATTCCTTTACCTGAAATTAGTTTCTTCGATCTTATAGATTTCATCGTAAATCGTCTTCTGCGGGCCTTCCATTTTCAACAAATTGATAAAAGAAAATATTGCATCCAGCACTTCCTCCAAATGTTTCTGCCCTTCGTCCGTGAGATGCACGGTGAGCTTCAATAAAGCATACATGGAACTGTGCTCGAAATCACTCTCGCTATTGCCGCTCATCATATCAATGCCCCACATTTTCCTACGCAGGTAACTGGTTAACGAACCTTTCCCTTCATGTCCGATGATCCAAGAGATGTATTGATATGGTTTACTTTTATAGAAATCAACCAGTGAAGGCATCGCCCATGTTAATTCTAACTGTGAAATGCAATCTCGATGTTACATACAAATTTTTATAAAATACGAAGATTAAAACTCATTCTAATTGCATATTCCATTTGCCTTACATAATAATGCATAAATAGATGCATGAATATATACATGTAATATTCCAAAGCAAAGATAATAAAGCATTTAATAACTTTATCAGTAATGCACTAAGTCAATGGAGATACGTCACAAATTACGATAGAGATTTAACATTTTTACCTACAATTAACCATTGAACTTATTTCTTAATCAATTTTCCTTGAAAAAGATATAACAGTTTCAGATCCACAAATAAATACTTTTCCACATAATGACTTAGTATTATCATGAAAATCATTCATTAGTAACACCAGTATATATATATATTTTACAGTTACATACTTTGCTAAGATCTTTGACGGGCTTAATTTTGTACATTCTTCGGAAAGCAGGAGTATCGAAAGAAATGCCGCCCTTGAATTCGGTAAAATCGTCTGGAGGCAGCCCGTTGCTCGGTAAATCGGCGAAGCACGTCGTGACGTACTCTTCCAAGGTATCTAGCGACAATCTCGCCTGCAAACAGACGGTTATGAATTAGCGGCATTTGATTAATTAATGATTTTTGTCGTAATTACAATGAAACGAAATTTTACCTGTATAGCCAGTTTCATTCTGTGGGCGCTGTAATGGCGTTCTCTAAACTTGTGCAGCTCTGTGTATAGCTTGTCGTCGTCCACATTATCGCGCAACGTTATCAGGTTGCCCCAAATGAACTTGTTGGCTGGATGACCAGCTTGTGCGAAAGAGGAGAACATTTGTTCTATTCTATTGTCGTCTTGAGGCAAGGCCGACTGAAATTCTATAAAAAAATTTATCGATTCTGCAAAGTGCGACAGTTGTTGCTACAATTCTAATATATACCGCTTTCCACGGCTTCTCGCTCGCGCGTGATAGCGTCTTTATTCATCAAAGGCTTAATAAAAAATTGAGCGAAACGATCGAGAGTTGGTACAAGATGCTTTTCGTGGACATCAAAGTAAAACGTCGTATGCTCGCAATCCGTTTCGGCGTTGGTCGAGCCGCCGCGCTTGCTGAGAAACGCGTCAAAATCATTTTCCTGCAAATAAAATAATACTTGGGCATTTAAATGCACGAATAAACAAATTTCTTTACAGTGGATCTACTAGAGTTTATTACTTGTGGATATTTCTCTGATCCCATAAAAACCATATGCTCCAGGAAATGCGCCATGCCTGGAATTTCCGGTGGATCGCTAAAACTGCCTACTCCCACGCATAAACCACATGCTGCCTGTAGAAAAAAAAATATATATGTGTGTGTGTGTGTGTGGAACACTTAAATAAAAAAAAGATGAAAAAAGATCATAAAAAAAAACACTCCTTGACTTGTATAACGTTCTATCAATACCATCTTTGTATTTCTCTTGACTTGCGTACGTTGTTCTCTTGCTGAAGAACTATCTTCTTCATTGCACTCATCACTCATATCTTCATCTTCATCCGCAATATCATACTCCTCTTCATCTTCCTCATAAAAATAATCTTCATCACTATCCTTATCTTTGATTTCATCTTCGCTACTTGCTGTAGTCAATGATATATAGCAAACATTATATTTTCACATATACCGTAAATAATTATATTAATTTTTTTCCCTATATTATGCATTGTTTATTTTATACATGTTATCTACTTAAATACACAAATTTTTCAAACTAACACGATTTAACCATCTCTGGTACTCACTTTCATCCTGATCATCATCTTCGGAAGCACACGTTTTTGAATGTAAATCAGCTATTAGTAAAGCTGTCAGACCATTCTGTAATCTGATGACTCTAAATTTGATGGACATAATAATATTAATGACAAAATCAATATAATCAATATGTAATTAAAAAAATGTTTGGTTTATCAAATACTTTTAAGAAAACAAAAAAAATATAAATTTTTTATCAAATATACAAATGTAATCTCAAAAATATATCTTTTAAAAAATAGTACAAGTGTTTTTTTTTTATTGTTTAAAATGAATTGAATGTATCTTTGTACGTGACCTCAAAAATATTTTCAATAGCATAACTTATATCTAAGCCATAATAACATTGTAATGAAAAACATTATATAAAAGTATTACATCTTTTCAAAAAGATCGTTAAAAGAGCTAAATGATTGAAATGAAAGATAATATGAAACTATGTGATAAAGTATATAGCATGTAAAACAACGTTTTACAATCATTTTAAATCTTTTATAACATTTACTCCAAATGAGATGACATGCTAACGAGATAAAAAAATAATCTTAATCCTTCCCGAAGAAGGATATTTCTCGAAATTGTCGTTACATTAGAAAGCTAAACACGAGTGTACTTTTACTCGAAGCTGTATTTACTCGTAGAAAAAAAGAAAAAAAGTGTGTCCCAAACATCGTATCTCCTAACCTATATTCCTTCGTATCAATCTCGGCTTTCACGGGCGCCTCCAGATATTCGACCTGACGACACTCATCGTCGCTACTCGTACGCTTCGTCTTCGTCTCCGGCATTATGTCGGCGCGCAAAATGTCAGGATTGAGGTTAGATCGACGTGCGGAATACGATCCGATCGAGGAATCCACGATAGGATCCCGATTTGCTTTCGACTTCCTCTCCGGCGGATTTTGCACGTGCCTCTTCGGCACCTTAGCTGACACAAACACGTGTTTCCTCTCGCATCTGGCAACGATCAGCCGAAGAAAGAGGGAGGAACCACGTATCATACGGGGTAACGTGAGGTGACATTTTGGCATAGAAAGTGATCTACAAGTAGAGAGTAAACTGTGTAGAGAGGTAACGAATCTCTCTGATTGGTTCTGCCATGTTGTCACCATATTTGTTATATTTCAAATATAAAAATACATTACATAATAAAAAACTTTTATTTTAAAGTAAAATAAATGTGAGTGAAGTGAAAATTGATGCAACCATTAATAGAATCAATCGGATAGATAGATAATTTGTGATTTTTGAAGGACTATAAACTAACTATATTATAATTATTTTATAATATTTATAATATAATATTATTATATTATTATACTATTTTATAATAATATTTATAATAAATTATTATATTATTTCATAATATTATAATAACTACTTACAATAACTGTATTATAAGAATAATAATAAAAAATATAATTTTTGAAAATTTAATTTTCCTAAACAGCCAAATATAAAATTCTACGAATTTTCGGAATTATATAATTTTTGAATTTTAAATTGTATTAATTATATTCTATCGATACTTTTTCAATTTTTGAAAGTTTAATTTATCCCAATCAAACTCATCAATTATTAAATTTTTCGATTTTCGGAAATTTAGGTTGAACATCTTTTTCTTTTTTTTTTACAGATATATCTACTCTTTCAAACATGGCTATGACATAATTATCTTGCATTTAATATGTTAGCATATAATAATATAAAGAGATAAACAGATCTTATCTTAATACATTCGTAAAAAGCAAATTCTCTTTAAGCGGAGGACTATTATATTTCAGATTCCCAAAAATATAAATCTTTCTTTTAATTTCAGAAATGACACTCATTAATATATCTGCTGAGAAACTTTGTTTACAAATTTTTATACACAATTTTTCCTTTGCGCTGCTTAATATCACAAATTTTTCCATTTAAAAAACACACAAAGTAGATATATATCACATAATTTATTTGGCGTTTGTATAATATAAGTCTTGTTTTTATTAGACTATTGCAACATGGAAAATGTCACCGATAGCATTCATAATGAATGCGACTTGTTGAATGGAACATAGAAGTCTGAACGTTTGGGGATTTGCAGGGAGAATCGCGCGCGTTTTATAATATATTCTCATTTTATCGTACTATATCATTTATTATATACGAGGGCCAGTGTTAAATAGAAAAGTATCAAAGTATCAAGGCAATACTTTAATATTAAGACTTAATACTTTAATATCATTAGATTCTATCATTCTTGGAACATCATTTATTCAGTGCTTCGAGAAAATCAATCCCCTCACTTACTGGATATATAAAGAGACTATTCTTGTAATCTTCCACATCAGTAATATGATAATCTTGCGTTTCTATGTTCTGCTGGGTTATATATTCCAAGGAATACTGCGTCTCGTTGCGATCCTCTGCAATATCTATAAAAATTATTTAAAAGTTGATTTTCTAACCAGAGAAATACCATAATGGAAGCGTACATGCATACTTCTTTGCATTTTTAATTTTTTTTTTTTTAACTATCATGCATTAATCATTTTTGCAATCTTAGAATAATTCTAATTATTCACATAAGTATAACACAATTATACATGCATTCTATTGTGCTACACTAATTTTCACATATTGCAAAAATAAATAAAGTACTTAAATCATAATACGCGACATAAACATGCTTACACGATTCACCATAATAGCACGCTCAGATTCATTAATCCTGATTTATCTGTTCGTGAATATTCTTCCTCTCTCTTTCTCTCTTGAGAAAATCCTTCTATTCATTTTTATTCTGAAATGCGATCGTTCTTTCATTTATACAGTTTCAAATTCACATTATTACATACTGCATTCTTTTGAATAGAGAGAATAATAAGAAACTTAGAAACGATAGCATTCAGCAAAAAAAGATAAAAACGTAACAACAACAATTATTATCATAGATGTGCAAGTATAGATTGTTCCCATACCTTAATCATGCATAATTATATTATATATACATAAGTAAAAAGAGAGCGCGAAACGTATATTTATCTCTCCTTAACTTGACTCATGACAATCCCCACCCTATTTTTTATAAAAAAAAAAATCTTCAAAATAGCATGCTTGACCGGGACCCGCGTGTGATCTATACTTTATACATCTGTGATTACTATACAATCACATAAACATACTTCAAAATGAGACAGAGAAGCATCGACAAGGATTATCATAACTCACCGATTGATTCGTTAACTGTGTCATCCATCGAACTTCTTCCCACCACATGAATACTCAGTTTTCTAAAGTTACTTCCGTTCAACATGTGCTTCGCAATCCACTCTTTCAGATCGTTGATCTTAATGTCCTTTATCGCAATCACTTCTTTCTCGCGTCTATCGAACATGTATTCACAACTTACAATCTCACTCCAGTTTCTCCTAACTTCCGACTGCAAATCGATATCGGCGCACTGCTTTTTGTGTCTCAGCGCCTCCTTGACTTCGTCCAGATCTTTTTCCGAAAAACATTCCAAAATCTTATTAAACGATTTCAAGAAGTCCTCGATCCGCTGATCCACATGCTCGGTCGTGTACTTGTCCGCTTGAGTTTGAATCCTAATACAATATCCCAAAATTCCCCAAAGGTTTATGTTGAAGCAAAACACTTCGTAGCCGAGCTGCTCCTTAGTTCTGAGCTGACTAAACAATGGTTCTAACATTACCATCTGAAATAATCACACGCGGAACGTGATGTTGAAAAAATAAAACTGAATAAAAGTTAAAAATGTTTACATACTCGAATAACCACACGTAGAATCAGTGTACAAATATGAGATACGAATAAATACGAGGAGTCTACATGTTCCAAGTATTAAAGTGAAAATATGAGATTTATCCATTTACCCTCAGTAATTGGAGCAACACCTGTAACTCGATTGACGCGGCTTCAGCCTGATAGTAATTTGTCACTACGGAATTAACGTCTGTTCTGTCCATGTTTCTCAACTTGCAATAGGACGTGCCAAGAGGTATCTGCATGACTCTTATCTCCGGTATCATACTCGGAAGCAGCAACTTGCAGTTGATTATTTCAATGCATCGTTGCACGTTCTTGAGCACGGCATCTTGTGTCATGTTGCCCTGCATAAGGCACTGAATGTAGAGGCGATTGTTGAAGGATTTGATGAAGTATTGGAACGTTTCAAAATTGACGTTGCATAGAGCGGTGTACATGTTGACGTACGTGTAATGGATATGCTTGAGTATGTACAATTTTACGTCACTGCAACAGAATACAGAATCAGAATACAAATAT
Organism: Lasius fuliginosus; assembly: GCA_949152495.1. Lineage (NCBI taxonomy): Eukaryota > Metazoa > Arthropoda > Insecta > Hymenoptera > Formicidae > Lasius > Lasius fuliginosus. The sequence continues at coordinate 2,818,298 of OX424456.1, read as the reverse complement.
ACAGAGTCGCGCACGTTAGCGATTAATTAAATATATAAATCGATATAATTCATTTTATAATAAATAATTAACTGTCTTCTTCGATTATTCAAAAAATGCGGCAGTTAAGCTAGATAACCACTAGATACCTAGAGAGTTCCCTGGGTATTACAAATGTGTTGTAAAATGTCTTCAGCTGCTGCACCTTTATAACTTCGAATAAGTCCTTCGTAACAAGATACGGGTAATCCACTATGTGTTTCACGACAGTGAATAGTAAGAGCTGTGCAATGTAAGAATATAGATAGTTTATATCTATAACTTGGATATCTACTAAAAAAAAAAAAAAAAAAAAAAAACGTACCGGCAGTTTCTCGTTATATCCGTTCAACGCTATTTGGATACCCCTGTCGCTGTCAAAGATCTCACAATCATATCCGGCCGCTTTTGCTGAATATATATCTTCGACCAACAGCTGATTTAGTACACTGCAGTACAAGTCCGTAAGAGCTGCACTGAGATATCAGTAGTGTGAATGTTATTTTTTAAACAAAGAATGCAAATATAAAAATTATAGCATTTACAATAAAGATATATATATTGAAAATAAATGTCTCGAAATATACATGCTCAACTTCAATTTTCACTATTTTTCGATCAATTTAAACGAGAAAATGTCGCGTCAGTGACAAACTTTCAAATTAAAAAAAATTTAAATTAAAAGATTTTAAGCGCAAATAATTCTATATTTATTTCTGAGATATAATTAAATAACAGAATGTTATTGTTCACTCGAATTGAAGATTTTAATTTTTCAGAACCAATTGATTGGAAATTCTATTATCGATATATTAAAATATTTCATTATCGATATATTATAAAAGAGTCGTGAGAAATGATAATATTCCAAAGTAACAATGGCGAAATATTTGTCTAGTTAGTTACTAATTCAGAATATTGATAAACTACGCATATTCCGCTATACCATACTTTTACAGCTTCCATATTGTTACTTACTTCTCCGCCGATTCATGTCCCAGAGAGGAGATGAAATGGAAATTCATATAACACTCGCGCATCCCGAATTTGGGATCCGGACGATACCAAATCTCGGATATAGTGTCGCTGTGTATTTTTACGGGATATTTCGGAATGTCCTTTGGCATCGGTATCAAGGTAAAGTCACTGGTGAGGAATATGTTCGGTACAGGCAAATGAAAATCTGGCAATGGCTCGATGATTTTCCAACGCTCGATCCAATTTCGCGGTATTTCGACATCCGTGTACCTAGTCTTGAACCACGGCTCGATCTTATATAACTCCGCGTTAAATTTTTCGTTGAAGATCATAATGTTCGCATTTTCCGGCTTCAAATAGTCCAAACACATTTGAATGACTTCTGGATTGTCTTCGAAGTAAAGCTCGTTTCCAATTATGTAGTCGCGCGTCGCATAATCGTGCATATTCCTGCACAAATCCGTCACAAGTGCATAATTTGTCGGAGTCTCTTCATCGGCAAATCTACAAAAAAAAACCTTTAGTCACTTAACGAAGTCTTATATCACATTTTAAAATCTCTCTCTCGCGGGTTTATCTCCCGAAATTAACTAATTATATTCCTATTAGTATTCATTTCTATTTTTGAGATTTCTTTACATGGATTCATTCTCTCCGATCTTATAGACTACGTTGCGAATCATCTTCTCTGAGTCTCCCATTCTCAAAAAATTGATAAATGAAAATATCGCATCCAGCACTTCCTCCAAGTGTTTCTGCCCTTCGTCCGTGAGCTGCACAATAAGCTTCAATAGAGCATACATGGAACTGTGCTCGTAACCACTCTCACTCTTCCCAATAAACATATCAGAGCCCCACATTTTCTTACGCAGGTAACTAATTAGAGAACCATTCTCTTGATTCCCGATAGAAGACGAGATGTATTGATATGCTTTACTTTTGTAGAAATCAAGCAGCGAAGGCATCGCCCATGTTACTTCTAACTGCGAAATGCAATCTCGATGTTACATATAAATTTTGATAGAATACGAACATTAACACTCACTGTAATTGCACATTCCATTTGACTTATGTAATCATGCATGAATAGATGTACGAATATATATGTAATATTACAAAGCAAAGATAATAAAGCATTTAATAACTTTGGCAGTAATACTCTAAGTCAATGGAGATACGTCACAAATCATGATAGAAATTTAACATTTTTATCAACAATTAACTATTGAACTTATTTCTTAATCGGAAAAGATATAATAGCTTCAGATCCACAAATAAATACTTTTCCATGTATGGCTTAGTAGTACCATAAAAATCATTTTTTGTATCACCAGTATTCTACGATTACATACTTGGTTTACATCTTTGGCGAGTTTAATTTTGTACATTCTTCGGAAAGCAGGAGTATCGAAAGAAATACCGCCTTTGAACTCGGTAAAATCATCCGGAGGCAGCCCGTTGCTCGGTACATCGGCGAAGCACGTCGTGACGTATTCTTCCAGAGTATCTAGCGACAATCTTGCCTGAAAATAGACGTTGTTATGAATTAGAGACGTTTGATTAAATAATTAATTATTTTTGTCATGGTTTGAACAAAGCGAATTCTTTACCTGTATAGCCAGTTTCATTCTGTGGGCGCTGTAATGGCGTTTTCTAAACTTATGCAGCTCTGTGTATAGCTTGTCGTCGTCCACATTGTCGCGCAACGTTATCAGATTGCCCCAAGTGAACTTGCTGACTGGATGACCAGCTCGCGCGAAAGAAGAGATTAATTGATTCTTTCTATTGTTGTCGTTAAGCACGGCCAACTGAAATTCTATAAGAAGATTTATCGATTCTTCTAAATGCAACTGTTGTTACTACAATTATAATAATATGTACCGCTTTCCACGGCCTCTCGCTCGCGTGTGATGGCGTCTTTCTTCATCAATGGTTTAATGAAAAATTGAGCGAAACGATCAAGAGTTGGTAATAGATGCTTCTTGTGGACATCAAAGTAAAACGTCGTATGCTCGTAACCCGTCTTGCCGTTGGTGGAGCCGCCGTGCTTATTGAGAAACGCGTGAAAATCATTTTCCTGGAAATAAAATAGTACTTGGACAATGAAATGCACGAACAAACGAATCTTTTTACACTGGATCTACTAGAGTTTATTACTTGTGGATATTTCTCTGATCCCATAAAAACCATATGTTCCAGGAAATGTGCCATGCCTGGAATTTCCGGTGGATCGCTAAAAGCACCTACTCCCACGCATAAACCACATGCTGCCTGTTAAAAAAAATAAAAAAAAGAAAAAAAGAAGAAAAAACAATAAGAAAGTGAAATCATATTAGAAAAAGTTGACATACTAGCAAATGATTTATCAATATCTTCTTTTCATTTCTCTTAACTCGCTTAGTTACTGAAAAACTATTTTCTTCATCATACTTATCGCTCATATCTTCATCTTCATCCTCCTCGTCACCTTCTTCATCAAAATCTTCATTACTATTCCTATCTTTGGTTTTATCTTCGCTACTTGCTGTAGCTAATGATAAATAGCAAACATTACATTTTCATATGTAGGATGTCTCGAGGTATATCCGACAAACCGCGGGAGCATATTCTACAATTGAAAATAAGAAAAAATGTTATATGAAATTTGGCTAAAAAGCATTTCTGGCCAAACTTCATATTGTAGAATATATTTCCGCAATTTGTCGGTTAACTCTGGGACACATTGCATATACCATAATATTTTTCCCTATATTACACATTGTTTATTTTATACATGTTATCTACGTACATACTTAAATTTTTCAAATTTACATGATTTAACCATTTCTGGTACTCACCTTCATCCTGATCATCGTGGGAAGCACATGCCTTTGAATGTAAATCAGCTATTAGCAAAGCTGTCAAACCATTCTGTAATCTGATGACTCTAAATTTGATGGACATAATAATATTAATGACAGAATAAGAATGTCTAATCAAAATGTCAGTAATTAAAAAAATGTTTGGATTACCAAATACTTTTAAGAGAAACAGACAAAAAAAATATAGAAATTTTGTAACAAATATAAAAATGTAATCTCAAAAATATATCTTTTAAAAAATAGTACGTTTTTTTTATTGTTTAAAATAAATTGGATGTATCTTTATACGTGACCTTAAAGGTGTTATCATTAGCATATATAACTTATATCTAAGCCATAATAAAATTGTAACAAAAAACATTCTACAAAAATATTACTTTTTTTTCAAAAAGGTCGTTAAAAGAGCTAAATGATTGAAATGACAGATAATATGAAACTATGTGATAAAATATATAGCATGTAAAACAACGTTTTACAATCATTTTAAATCTTTTATAACATTTACTCCAAATGAGATGACATGCTAACGAGATAAAAAAATAATCTTAATCCTTCCCGAAGAAGGATATTTCTCGAAATTGTCGTTACATTAGAAAGCTAAACACGAGTGTACTTTTGCTCGAAGCTGTATTTACTCGTAGAAAAAAAGAAAAAAAAGTGTGTCCCAAACATCGTATCTTCTAACCTATATTCCTTCGTATCGTTCTCCAATTTCTCGGGCGTCTCCAGATATTCGACTTGACGACGCTCATCGTGGTTGCATGTATTCTGCTTCGTCTCCGACATTATGTAGGCGCGCAAAAGGTCAGGAATGAGGTTAAATCGACGTGCGGAATACGATGCGATCGAGGAATCCACGAAGTGAACTCGATTTGCTTTCTACTTCCTCCGTGGCAGATTTCGCACATGCCACCATGCCTCCTCGGCACCTTACTGACAGAAACACGTGTTTCGTTTCGCATCTAGCAACGATCAGCCGTCGAAAGAGGGAGAAACCACGTGTCGTAGAGGACAACGTGAGGCGACATTTTAGCATAGAAAGCACAGTTTATTCAGAAAGTGATCTACAGATAGAGAAATAACAAATCATTCTGATTAGTTTTGCCATTTTGTAACTATATATTTCAAAAATATTTTTTAATTTCAGAAAGGACACTCGCATTAATATATCTGCTGATAAACTTTATTCAAAATTTCTATACGCACAATTTTTTCTTCGCACTGCTTAATATCACAAATTTGTCCATTTAAATGACACACCAAATAGATATATATTACATAATTTATTTCTCGTTTGTGTAAGTCTCGTTTTAATTAGACTATTGCAACATGAAATGTACAAAAAATTCATCACAGATAGCATCCATACTATGTAAATGTGAGTTGTTGAATAAAACATAGAAGCCTGAACGTTTAGGGATTTGCAAGGAGAATCGCGCGCGTTTTACAATATATTCTTATTCTATCGCGCTATATCGTTTATTATGTGCGAGCCAGTGTTAAATAAAAGCTTCCAACAAGTAAAAAAGTATCAAAATATCAAGGCAATACAACTTATTATTTTATTATCATTAGATTTCTATAATTATTGGAACATTATAAGGTTCAATCCCTTCACTTACTGGATATATATAGAGACCATTCTTGTAATCTTCCACATCAGTAATAAGATAATCATGCATTTCTTTCTTCTGCTTGGTTATATATTCCAAGGAATACTGCGTCTTGTTGCGATCCTCCGCAATATCTATAAAAGTTATTTAGCACATGATTTTCTAACCAGAGATATAGGGCGAATTTTTTAATTCATCGATGGACTAAACGCATAATGCGCAAATACAGCACGTATTGTATCTGCGCATCATGCGATTAGTCCATCAATGAATTAAAAAACTCGCCCATACTATTGTATAATGGAAGCGTACCTGCATACATCTTTGCAATTTTTAATTTCAATTTTTAACTTCTTTCATGCATTAATCATTTTTGATTTTTCAATCTCTGATTAATTCTTACTATTCACATAAGTATAACACAATTACACATACACTCTATTGTGCTACACTAATTTTCACATACTGCAAGAGTGAGTAAGGCATTTGAATCATAATACAAGACAATAATTCTCTCTTGCGCGACATAATCATGCTTATATGATTCATCCTAATGATACGTTCATATTCATTAATATTGATCGATCTGTGCGAATATTCTTACTTTCTCTTTTTCTCTCTTCAGGAATCCCTTCTATTAATTTATATTCTGAAATGCGATCGTTCATTTATTTACACCGATACAATTTCACATTATTACACACTGCATTCTTTCGTGTGAATTGTATAAAAAGCTAGAAACGATAATATATAAGAAACTAGAAAGGATAGCATCCAGCAAAAAAAGATAAAAACATAACAACAACAATTATTATCATATATATGCAAATATAGACTGTGCCCATTCCTCAGTCAAGCGTTATGTATGCATAATTAAAAAGAGAGCGCGAAAAGTATATTTATATTTCTTTAACCTGACTCATGACAATCCCCCCACCCTCTCTTTATATTTACAAAGAAATACGAAAGGATCTTCTAAGTTGCATGCAACACTTAATCAGGAACCGTGTAATCAAAACTTCATACATCTATGATTATTATCCATTCACATAGACATATTCCAGAACAAGACAGAGAAGTATCGACAAGAATTATCATAACTCACTAATCGATTCGTTAACTGTGTTTTCCTTCGAACCTCTTCCCACCACTTGAATACTCAGTTTTCTGAAGTTACTTCCGTTCAACATGTGCTTTGCAACCCACTCTCTCAGATCGTTGATCTTAATGTCCTTTATCGCAATCACTTCTTTCTCGCGTCTATCGAACATGTATTCACAATTTATAATCTCGTTCCAGTTTCTCCTAACTTCCGACTGCAGATTGATATCGGCGCACTGCTTTTTTTGTTTTAGCTCCTCCTTGACAACGTCCAGATCCTTTTCCGACAAACCTTCCAAAATCTTATTAAAATATTTCAAGAAGTCCTCGATCCGCTGATCCACATGCTCGGTCGTATACTTGTCCGCTTGAGTTTGAATCCTAATACAATATCCCAAAATTCCCCAAAGGTTTATGCTGAAGGAGAAGACTTCGCCGACCTGCTCCTTAGTTCTAAGTTCATTAACCAATGGTTCCAACATTACCATCTGAAATAATAACACACGGAACGTGACATTGAAAGAATAAAACTGAATAAAAGTTAAAAATGTTAACATACTCGATTAACCACACCTGGAATCAATGTACAAATATTATAGGAGTAAATACAAGGATTCTACATGTTTTAAGTATTAATGTGAAATGATGAGATTTATCCATTTACCTCCAGTAATTGGAGCAACATCTGTAACTCGATCGACGTGACTTCAGTCTGATAGTAATTTGTCACTACGGAATTAAGGTCTGTTCTGTCCATATTTCTCAACTTGCAATAGGACGTGGCAAGGGGTATCTGCATGACTCGTATCTCCGGTATCATACTCGGAAGCAGCGACTTGCAGTTGATTATTTCAATGCATCGTTGCACGTTCTTGAGCACGGCATCTTGTGTCATGTTGCCCTGCATAAGGCACTGAATGTAGAGGCGATTGTTGAAGGATTTGATGAAGTATTGGAACGTTTCAAAATTGATGTTGCATAGAGCGGTGTACATGTTGACGTACGTGTAATGGATATGCTTGAGTATGTATAATTTCACGTCACTGCAACAGAATACAGAATCAGAATACAAATATACAGAATCGCGCGCGATAACGATCAATTAAATGTATAATTCGATATAATTCATTTTAATGTATAATTTACTGCTTTCCCCAATTATTCAAAAGTTGCTGCAGTTAACCTAGATAACCACTAGATACCTAATGAGTTCCCTAGGTGTTATAAATGTGTTGTACAATGTCTTGAGCTGCTGCTCCTTCATAATTTCGAATAACTCCTTCGTAACAAGATTCGGGTAGTCCACCATGTATTTCACGACAGTGAATAGTAAGAGCTGTGCAATGTAATAATATAGATGTTTGTATCAAAAATTTGAATATTTTCTCTTAAAAAAAAAAAAAAAAAAAAAAACCCACTTACCGTCAGTTTCTCGTTATATCCGTTCAACGTTATTTGGATACCCCTGTCGCTCTCAAAGATCTCACAATCATATTCGGCCGCATTAGCTGAATATATATCTTCGACCAACAGCTGATTTAATACACTGCAGTACAAGTCCGTAAGAGCTGCACTGAGATATCAGTAGTGTGAATGTTATTTTTTAAACAAAGAATGGAAATATATAAAAATTATAGCATTTACAATAAAGATATATAATATTGAAAATAAATGTCTCGAAATATACATGCTCAACTTCAATTTTCACTATTTTTCCATCAATTTAAACGAGAAAATGTCGCGTCAGTGACAAGCTTTCAAATTAAAAAAAATTTAAATTAAAAGATTTTAAGTGCAAATAATTCTATATTTCTGAGATATAATTAAATAACAGAATGCTATTGTTCACTCGAATTGAAGATTTTAATTTTTCAGGACCAATTGATTGGAAATTCTATTATCGATATATTAAAATATTTCATTATCGATATATTATAAAAGAGTCGAGAAAAATGATAATATTCCAAAGTAACAATGGTGAAATATTTGTCTAGTTAGTTACTAATTCAGAATACTGATAAACTACGCATATTCCACTATACCATACTTTTACAGCTTCCATATTGTTACTTACTTCTCCGCCGATTCATGTTCCAGAGAGGAGACGAAATGGAAATTCATATAACACTCGCGCATCCCGAATTTGGGATCCGGACGATACCAAATCTCGGATATAGTGTCGCTGTGTATTTTTACGGGATATTTCGGAATGTCCTTTGGCATCGGTATCAAGGTAAAGTCACTGGTGAGGAATATGTTTGGTACGGGCAAGTGAAAATCTGGCAATGGCTCGATGATTTTCCAACGCTCGATCCAATTTCGCGGTATTTCGACATCCGTGTACCTAGTCTTGAACCACGGCTCGATCTTATATAACTCCGCGTTAAATTTTTCGTTGAAGATCATAATGTTCGCATTTTCCGGCTTCAAATAGTCCAAACACATTTGAATGACTTCTGGATTGTCTTCGAAGTAAAGCTCGTTTCCAATTATGTAGTCGCGCGTCGCATAATCGTGCATATTCCTGCACAAATCCGTCACAAGTGCATAATTTGTCGGAGTCTCTTCATCGGCAAATCTACAAAAAAAAACCTATAGTCACTTAACGAAGTCTTATATCACATTTTAAAATCTCTCTCTCGCGGGTTTATCTCCCAAAATTAACTAATTATATTCCTATTAGTATTCATTTCTATTTTTGAGATTTCTTTACATGGATTCATTCTCTCCGATCTTATAGACTACGTTGCGAATCATTTTCTCTGAGTCTCCCATTCTCAAAAAATTGATAAATGAAAATATCGCATCCAGCACTTCCTCCAAGTGTTTCTGCCCTTCGTCCGTGAGCTGCACGATAAGCTTCAGAAAAGCATACATGGAACTGTGCTCGAAATCATTCTCGCTCTGCCCAATAAACATATCAAAGCCCCACATTTTCTTACGCAGGTAACTAATTAGAGAACCATTCTCTTGATTCCCGAAAGAAGACGAGATGTATTGATATGCTTTACTTTTGTAGAAATCAAGCAGCGAAGGCATCGCCCATGTTACTTGTAACTGCGAAATACAATCTCGATATTACATATAAATTTTTATAAAATACGAACATTAATACTCACTATAATTGCGCATTCCATTTGGCTTATGTAATCATGCATGAATAGGTGTATGAATATATATGTAATATTACAAAGCAAAGATAATAAAGCATTTAATAACTTTGGCAGTAATGCTCTAAGTCAATTGAAATACGTCACAAATTACGAAAGAAATTTAACATTCTTATCCACAATTTACTAATGAACTTATTTCTTAATCAGAAAAGATATAATAGCTTCAGATCCATAAATAAATACTTTTCCATGTATGGCTTAGCATTACCATGAAAATCATTTTATGTAACACCAGTTATACATACTTGGTTAACATCTTTGGCGAGTTTAATTTTGTACATTCTTCGGAAAGCAGGAGTATCGAAAGAAATACCGCCTTTAAACTCGGTAAAATCATCCGAAGGCAGCCCGTTGCTCGGTACATGGGCGAAGCACGTCGTGACGTATTCTTCCAGAGTATCTAGCGATAATCTTGCCTGAAAATAGACGTTGTTATGAATTAGAGACGTTTGATTAAATAATTAATTATTTTTGTCATGGTTTGAACAAAGCGAATTCTTTACCTGTATAGCCAGTTTCATTCTGTGGGCGCTGTAATGGCGATCTCTAAACTTATGCAGCTCTGTGTATAGCTTGTCATCGTCCACATTGTCGCGCAACGTTATCAGATTGCCCCAAGTAAACTTGCTGACTGGATGATCAGCTCGCGCGAAAGAAGAGATTAATTGATTCTTTCTATTGTTGTCGTTAAGCATGGCAAACTGAAATTCTATAAGAAGATTTATCGATTCTTCAAAATAGAACTGTTGTTACTACAATTATAATAATATGTACCGCTTTCCACGGCCTCTCGCTTGCGTGTGATGGCGTCTTTCTTCATCAATGGTTTAATGAAAAATTGAGCGAAACGATCGAGAGTTGTTAACAGATGCTTGTTGTGGACATCAAAGTAAAACGTCGTATGTTCGTAACCCGTCTTGCCGTTGGTGGTGCCATCGTGCTTATTGAGAAACGCGTGAAAATCATTTTCCTGGAAATAAAATAGTACTTGGGCAATGAAATGCACGAATAAACGAATCTTTTTACACTGGATCTACTAGAGTTTATTACTTGTGGATATTTCTCTGATCCCATAAAAACCATATGTTCCAGGAAATGTGCCATGCCTGGAATTTCCGGTGGATCGCTAAAAGCACCTACTCCTATGCATAAACCACATGCTGCCTGTTAAAAAAAGAAAAAAAAAGAAAAAAGAAGAAAAACATAAAGAAAGTGAAATCATATTAGAAAAAGTTGACATACTCGCAAATTATTTATCAATATCTTCTTTTTATTTCTCTTAATTCGTTTAGTTACTGAAAAACTATTTTCTTCATCATACTTATCGCTGGTATTTTCATTTTCATCCTCGTCATCTTCTTCATCAAAATCATCATTATTATTCTTATTGTTGGTTTCAGGTTCGCTACTTGCTGTAGCTAATGATAAATAGCAAACATTACATTTTCATATATATATAATACATCATAAATAATTATATTAATATTTTTCCCTGTATTACACATTGTTTATTTTATATATATTATCTACTTAAATACTTAAATTTTTCAAATTAACATGATTTAACCATGTTTGGTACTCACCTTTACTCTCATCATAATCTTGGAAAGCACATGTTTTTGAATGTAAATCAGCTATTAGCATAGCTGTCAAACCATTCTGTAACTTGATAACTCTAAATTTGTTGGACACAATAATATTAATGACAAAACGTCTAATCAATATGTCAATAATTAAAAAAATGTTTCGTTTACCAAATACTTTTAAGAAACAAAAAAAAATATATATATAAATTTTATATCAAATATACAAATGTAATCTTAAAAATATATCTTTTAAAAAATTGTAAATATTTCTTTTTAATTCTGTAAAATAAATTAGTTGTATCTTCGTACACGAACTAAATGGTGTTTTCATTAGTATAATAATTATATCTAACATTAAGCCATAATAAAATAGTAACAAAATTATTATACAAAAATATTATTTTTTTTCAAAAAGGTGGTTAAAATAGCTAAGTGATTGAAATGACAGATAATATGAAAATATGTATAAAACATTTAGCATGTAATACGTTTTACAATCATTAATATTTTATAACATTTAGTCCAAATAAGATAACACATTAACAAGTTTTGAAAAAATCTTAATCCTTCCCGTAAAGGGATATTTCTCGAAATTGTCGTTATATTAGAAAGTTTAACGAGTTTGTGTTTTTTGCTCGAAGCTGTATTTACTCGTCGAAAAAAAAAAGGAAAAAAAGTGTGTCCCAAACGTCGTATCGTCTAACCTGTATTCCTTCGTATCGTTCCCGGATTTCACGGGCGTCTCCAGATATTCGACTTGACGACGATCATCGTCGATGCATGTATGTTTCGTCTCCGACATTATGTTATCGCGCAAAAGGTCAGAAATGAGGTTAGACTGACGTGCGGAACAGTCTAATCGAGAAATTCACGATAAGAAAAACTGGCTGCACTAGTTCAGAGTTTATCTCTTTTACTACACATTGGAAGGAAAAAGATAAACTCTGAACTAGTGCAGCCAGTTCCGCCTAGTGCAGCGAAAACGAACAGACCTATTGGCATAGAAAGTGATCTACAGATGTGTGGTAACAAATCATTCTGATTGATTCTGCCATTTTGTTACTATATTTCAAAAATTAAGATAATGCATAATTAAAACTTTAGCTTTATTTAATCTAAAAATAAAGATATTGCATAAAAAATATATCACAGATAGCATCCATACTGAAAGTGACTTGTCGAAAGAAACATAGAAGTGTGAAAGTTTAGGGATTTGTAAGAAGAATTGCGCGCGTTTTATAATATATTCTTATTCTGTAGTGCTATATCGTTTATTATGCGAGGACAAGTGTTAAATAAAAGCTTCCAATATATAAAAAAATATCAAAATATCAAGGCAATACAACTTATTATTTTATTATCATTAGATTTCCATCAATATTGGAACATCATTTATTCAGTCCTTGGAGAGGTTTAATCCGATTACTTACATCATATATATAGAGACCTTTCTTATAATTTTTCGCATCAGTAATAAGATAATCTTGCGTTCCTTTGTTCTGCTTGGTTATATATTCCAGGAAATACTGCGTCTTGTTGGGATCCTCCGCAATATCTATAAAAGTTATTTAGCACATGATTTTCTAACCAGAGATATACTATTGTATAATGGAAGCGTACATGCATACATCTTTGCAATTTTTAATTTTCATTTTTAACTTCTTTCATGCATTAATCATTTTTTATTTTTCAATCTGATTAATTCTTATTATTCACATAAGTATAACACAATTACACATACACTCTATTGTGCTACACTAATTTTCACATATTGCAAGAGTGAGCAAGGCACTTGAATCATAATACAAGACAATAATTCTCTCTTGCATGGCATAATAATGCTTATATGATTCATCCTAATGACACGTTCATATTCATTAATATTGATCGATCTGTGCAAATATTCTTACTTGCTCTTTTTCTCTCTTCAGGAGAATCCCTTCTATTAATATATATATTCTGAAATGCGATCGTTCATTTATTTACACTGACACAATTTCACATTATTACATACTGCATTATTATATACTGCATTCTTTCGTGTGAATTGTATAAAAAGCAAGAAACGATAATATATATAAGAAACTAGAAACGATATCCAGGAAAAAGAGATAAAAACTTGACAACAACAATTATTATCATAGATGTGCAAGTATAGACTGTGCCCATTCCTTAATCAAGCGTTATAATGCATAATTAAACAGAGAGCGCGAGAAGTATATTTATATTTCTTCAACTTGATTCATGACAATCCCCACCCTATCTTTATTTTTACAAAAAAAAAAAAAAATCTAAGTTGCACGCAGCACTTAATCAGGAACCGCGCGATCAATACTTCATACATCTATGATTAATGTCCATTCACATAGACATACTCCAAAACGAGACAGAGAAGTATCGACAAGGATTATCATAACTCACTGATCGATTCGTTATCCGTGTTCTCCTTCGAACCTCTTCCCACCACATGAATACTCAGTTTTCTAAAATTACTTCCGTTCAACATGTGCTTCGCAATCCACTCTCTCAGATCGTTGATCTTAATGTCCTTTATCGCAATCACTTCTTTCTCGCGTCTATCAAACATGTATTCAAAATTTACAATCTCGTTAAAGTTTCTATTAACTTCCTCGTGCAGATCGATATCGGCGCATTGCTTTTTTTGTCTCAGCGCCTCCTTGACTTCGTCCAGGTCTTGTTCCGAAAAACCTTCCAAAATCTTATTAAACGATTTCAAGAAATCCTCGATCCGCTGATCCACGTGTTCGGTCGTGTACTTGTCCGCTTGAATATGAACCGTAATACAATATCCCAAAATTCCCCAAAAGTTTATGTCAAAACAAGAGACGTCGTAGCCAAGCTGCTCCTTAGTTCTAAGCTGACTAACCAATGGTTCCAACATTACCATCTGAAATAATCACACGCGGAACGTGATGTTGAAAGAATAAAACTGAACAAAAGTTAAAAATGTTTACATACTCGATTAACCACACCTGGAATCAGTATACAAATATGAGATACGAATAAATACGATGATTCTAAGTATTATAATACATGTTCTAAATATTAATGTAAAATGATGAGATTTATCTATTTACCTTCAGTAAATCGAGCAACATCTGTAACTCGACCGACGCGACTCCAGATTGATAGTAGTTTGTCACTACGGAATTAACGTCGGTTCTGTCCATGTTCCTCAGCTTGCAATAATTCGTGCCATGGCGTATCTGTATAATTCTTATCTGCGGCATCATACTCGGGTCCAGCGACTTGCAGTTGATTATTCCGATGCATTGTCGTACGTTTACGAGCACGTCATCTTGCGTCATGTTACCCTGCACGAGGCACTGAATGTAGAGACGATCGTTGAAGGACTTGATAAAGTTTTGGAACGTTTCGAAATTGATATCGCTTAGAGCGGTGTACATTTCGACGTACGTGTAATGGATGAGCTTGAGTATATAGTATTTCATGTCACTGCAAAAGAATACAGAATCAGAATACAAATATACCGAATCGCGCGTGATAGCGATTAATTAAATGTATAATTAACCGTTTTCCTCAATTATACAAAAATTGCGGCATTTATACTAGATAACGAATAGATACCTAATGAGTTCCCTGGGTGTTGTAAATGAATTGTACAATATCGTGAGTTCCTGCTCCTTCATAACTTCGAATAACTCTTTTGTAACAAGATTCGGGTAGTCCACCATGTATTTCGCAAAAATGAGTAGTAAGAGCTGCGCAATGTAAGAATATAGATATAGTTTGTATCTATAATACAATACATACTTCTCTAAAAAAAAATTTACCGGTAGTTTCTCGTTAAATCCGTTCAATGTCATTACGATACCCTTGCTGTTGGCACCGATCTCAAAATTAAATCCGACCGCTTTTGCTGAACTTATTTCTTTGTTCAACAGCTGTTTTAGTACACTGCAGTAGAGGACCGTGAGAACTGCACTGAGATATCATTAGTATAAATGTTTTTTTTTTTTACAAAGGAATGCAAATAAATATATAAAAATTATAACATTCACAATAAAGACATACATATATATTGAAAATGGATGTCTCGAAATATACATGCTCAATTTTCACTTCAATTTTCACTATTTTTCGATCAATTTAACGGAGAGAATGGCGCGCCAATAACAAGTATTAAAATTATAGGAAATTAAAAGTAAAAGATTTTAAGGGCAAATAATTCTATATTTAATTTTGAGATATAATTAAATAACAGAATGCTATTTTTCACCGAATTTGAAGATTTTAATTTTTCAGAACTAATTTATTAGAAATTCCATTATCGATATATAAAAGAATCGTGAGAAATGATAATCTTCCAAAATATCAATGGCGAAATATTTGTCTAGTTAGTTACTAGTTACTAATTCAAAATATTGAAAAACTATTCATATTCCACTATACCATTCTCTTACAGCTTCCATATTGTTACTTACTTCTCCGCCGAATGAAGTCGTAGAGGGGAGACGAAATGGAAATACATAAAACATATAGGTTGCCTGAACACGGGATCCGGACGATACCAAATCTCGGATATGGTGTCATTGTATATATTCCTGGGATATTTCGGAATATCCTCTGGCATCGATATCAAGGCAAAGTTACTGCAAGAAAATTTGTTCCGTTCGAACAACTTAAAATCTGGCAATGGCGCTATGGTCTTCCAGCGATCTGTCCATTTCCACGGTATTTCGACATCCGTATATCTAGTCTTGAACCACGGCTCGATCTTATCTAACTCCGCGTCAAATTTTCTATTGAAAATCATAATGTTCACGTTGTCTGTCCTTAGGTAGTTCAGGCACTTATTCATGACTTCTAAATCATACTTGTAGGAAAATTCGTTTCCAGTTATGTAGTCGCACGGCGGATAATAGTGCATACTCCTGCACAAATCTTTTACAAGTGCACACTTTGTCGGATTCTCTCCACCGGGAAATCTACAAAAAAAATCTATAGTCACTTAACAGAGTCATACTCGTATATCACATTTTGACATCTCTTCTCTCTCACGCGATTTTCTCTTCCGAAATCAACTAATTATTTTTCTATTACTATTTGTTTCTATTTTTTGAGATTCTTTACATGAAATTATTCTCTCTGATCGTATTGATTTGGTCGTAAAGATTCTCCTGTAAGCCTTCCGTTTTCAATAAATTGATAAAAGAAAATATCGCATCCAACACTTCCTCCAAGTGCTTCTGCCCTTCGTCCGTGAGCTGCACGGTAACGTTAAATAAAGCATACATGAAATTGTGCGCGAAACCACTCTCGCTATTGTTATTCAACATCTCGAAGCTCCACATCTTTCTACGTAGGTAACAAATTAGAAAACCATTGTCTTCATGCCCGATTAAATGCGAGATGTATTGAAGTGGTTTATTTTTGTAGAAATGAAGCACCGAAGGTATAGCCCATGTTACATGTAACTGCGAATTGCAATCTCGATTTTACATATAAATTTTTATATAATTCAAACATTAATACTCACTGTAATTGCACATTCCATTTGGCTTATTTAATCATGCATGAATAGATGTATGAATATATACAGGGTGTCACTTAAAGACCGCCCACTAAGTACATAGCGTTACTTCTTACCAAAAAATAAGTCAAAAAGTCCTGAATCATTTTTTTCTTGATTGATTTTTTTCGTGACACCCTGTATATGTAATATTACAAAGCAAAAATAATAAAGCATTTAATAACTTTAGCAGTAATGCTCTAAGTCAATGGAGATACGTCACAGATTACGATAAAAATTTAACATTTTTGTCAACAATTAACTATTGAACTTATTTCTTAATCGGAAAAGATATAATAGCTTCAGATCCATAAATGAATACTATTCCATGTATGGCTTAGTACCATGAAAATCATTTTTTATAACACCAGTATTTAACAGTTACATACTTGGCTAAGATTTTTGGCGGATTTAATTTTGTACATTGTTCGGAAAGCAGGAGTAGCGAAAAAAGTGTGGCCTTTAAATACGATAAAATCATCCGGAGGTAGCCAGTTGCTCGGCACATCGGCGAAGCACGTCGTCACGTACTCCTCCAGGGTATCTAGCGACAATCTCGCCTACAAACAGATGGTTATGAATTAGCGGCGTTTGATTAATTAATAATTTTTGTCATGGTTTCAACAAAGCGAAATCTTTACCTGTATAGCCAGTTTCATTCTGTGGGCGCTGTAATGGCGTTTTCTAAACTTATGCAGCTCTGCGTATAGCTCTTCGTCGTCCACATTGTCGCGCAACGTTATCAGATTGCCGCAAGTGAACTTATTAGCTGGATGACCAGCTCGCGCGAAAGAGGAGAGCAATTCCTTCTTTCTATAGATGTCGTTAAGCGCGAACATCTGAAATTCTATAAGAAGATTTATCGATTCTTCAAAATGCGACTGTTGTTACTACAATTATAATTATATGTACCACTTTCCACGGCTTCTCGTTCGCGCGTCATGGCGTCTTTCTTCATCAAGGGATTAATGAAAAATTGAGCGAAACGATCAAGAGCTGGTAACAGGTGCTTCTCTTGGACATCAAAGTAAAATGTTGTATGTTCGCAATCTGTCGTGGCGTTGGTGTAGCCGCCGCGCTTAAAGATAAACGCGTCAAAATCATTTTCCTGCAAATAAAATAGTACTTAGACAATAAAATGCACGAATAAACGGATCTCTTTACAGTGGATCCACGAGAGTTTATTACTTGTGGATATCTCTCTGATCCCATAAAAACCATATGTTCCAGGAAATGCGCCATGCCTGGAATTTCCGGTGAATCACTAAAACCGCCTACTCCCACACATAAACCACATCCAGCCTGTTAAATAAATAAATAAAAAAAAAAAAAAAAAGTAAATCACATTAGAAAAAGTTGACATACTGGCAAATGATTTATCAACATCTTCTGTTTATCTCTCTTAACTCGTTTAGTTACTAAAGAACTATTTTCTTCATCATACTTATCGCTCGTATCTTCGTCTTCATCCTCGTTATCTTCTTCAGCAAAGTCCTCATTCTTATCTTTGGCTTTATATTCGCTACTTGTTGTAGCTAATGTTAAATAGCAAACATTACATTTTCGTACATATATAATACACCACAAATAATTATATTAATATTTTTTCCTGTATTACGCATTATTTATTTTATATATGTTATCCACTTAAGTACATACATTTTTCAAACTAATACAATTTTACCATCTCTGGTACTCACCTTTAGCTTGATCATCATCTTGGGAAACACATGTTTCTGAATGTAAATCAGCTATTAGCATAGCTATCAAACCATTCTGTAACCTGATGACTCTAAATTTGATGGACATAATAATATTAATGACATAATGTCTAATCAATATGTCAGTAATTTAACAAATGTTTGGTTTACCAAACACTTTGAAGAAACAAAAAAAATAAAAATTTTGTATCAAATATAATCTCAAAAATATATCTTTTAAAAAATAGTAAATTTTTTTTTTATTGTGTAAAATAAATTAGTTGTATCTTTGTATGTGAACTCGAAGGTATTTCCATTAGCATAACATTTATATCTAAGCCATAATAAAATTATAATGAAAAATATGTAAAAATATTATTTTTTTTCAAAAAGGTCATTAAAAGAGCTAAGTGATTGAAATGACAGATATGAAAACATGTGATAAAATATATTGCATGTAAAACAACACATTTTACAATCATTTTAAGTAATTTATAACATTTACTCCAAATAAGATGTCACGTTAACAAGTTTTGAAAAAATCTTAATCCTTCCCGTAAAGGAATGTTTCTCGAAATTGTCGTTATATTAGAAAGTTAAACACGAGTTTGTGTTTTTTGCTCGAAGCTGTATTTACTCGTAGACAAAAAAAGAAAAAAAAAGTGTGTCCCAAACAACGTAACGTCTAACCTATACTCCTTATTAGTATCGTTCTTCGATTTCTTGGGCTCCTCCAGATACTCGACTGGCATTATGTCGGCGCGCAAAATGTCAGGAATGAAGTTAAATCGACGTACGGAATATGATGCGACCGAGGAATCCACGAAGTAATCTCGATTTGCTTTCTACTTCCTCCGTGGCAGATTTCGCACGTGCCACCATGCCTCCTCGGCACGTTACTGACAGAAACACGTGTTTCCTTTCGTATCTGACAACGATCAGCTGTCGAAAGAGGGAAAAACCACGTGTCGTAGAGAACAACGCGAGGCGACATTTTAGCATAGAAAGTGATCTACAGATAGAGTTGATAGAGAGTAAACTGTGTAGAGAGGTAACAAATCATTCTGATTGGTTCTGTCATGTTGTTACTATATTTAAAAAAATAAGGATAAATGCATAATTAAAACTTTAGCTTTATTTAATCTAGAATAAATCTGAGGGAAGCGAAAATTGATGCAACCATTTAACAGAATCAATCGGAGATATTTTGTGATTTTTTAAAAGCTATATAAACCATATTATAATGAAAATGATAGAAAATAAATGATCAAATTATTGCATTCCGAGCAAGAATTTTATTTATTGAACGTGCATCCCGCACTGAGTACATCCTTCTGTATTCTTCAAGATTTTTTATAATTCTTGGTCGTTTAATGCATTTACAGGGCGTTTTCTTTTTTGGAGAGAGAATTTTATCAATATTTTCTTATCACATGTACTACTTAATTAATATCAGAATCATGTGACTCATTCATCTCCAATTCTTTTACTGTCTCACAATGCTTCATGCAAGGCAAATAGAGAAATATATATGAACAATATTATAATACGAAGAAAACTCGGAAATTTTCTTTTTAATTTCAGAAAAAGGACACTCATTAATATATCTGCTGAGAAACTTTATTCAAAATTTTTATACAAACAATTTCTCCTTTGCACTGCTTAATATCATATATCACCATTTAAATGTGATACAAAGTAGATATGTATATATTACATAATTTGTTCGCTTGTATAATATAAGTCTTGTTCTATTTACACATCTGCAACATGGAAAATGTCACTGATAGCATCCATAGTGAATGTGACTTGTCGAAAGAAACATAAAAGCCTAAAATTTTAGGTATTTGCAAGGAGAATCACGCGCGTTTTATAACATATTTTTATTCTATTGTGCTATATCGTTTATTATATGCGAGGGCCAGTGTTAAATAGTAGTTTCCGATAAACAGAAAAATATTAAAGTATCAAGTCAATAGGACTTATTATCTTAATATCATTAGATTTCTATCATTATTAGAACAGTTATTTGATGCTATCAAAGGATTAATCCCCTCATTTACTGGATATATATAAAGATCTTTCTTGTAATCTTCCACATCAGTAATATAATAATCTTCCATTTTCTTGTCCTGCTTGTTTATATATTCCAAGAAATACTGCATCTTGTTGCAATCCTCCGCAATATCTATAAATGAAAAATTATTTAGCACTTGATTTTCTAACCACAGAGAAATGCTATACTGGTAATATTCACACAGACATATTCCAAAACGAAACAGAAGTATCGACAAGGATTATCATTAACTCACCGATCGCTCCATTAACTGTGTTCTCTTTTGAATTTCTTCCCACCACGTGAATACTCAGTTTTCTAAAGTTACTTCCATTCAAAGTGTGCTTCGCAATCCACTCTCTCAGATCGCTGAGCTTGATATCCTTCATCGCAAGCACTTCTTTCTCGTGTCTGTCGAACATATACTCCCACCTTATAATCTCGCGCCAGTTTCTCTTAACTTCCTCGTGCAGATCGATATCGGCGCACTGCTTCATTTGTCTCAGCCCCTCCTTGACAATGTACAGATCCTTTTCCGATAAATCTTCCAAAATCTTATTAAACGATTTCAAGAAGTCTTCGATCCGTTGATCCACGTGCTCGGTCGTGTAATTGTCCGCCTGAGTTTGAACTAAAATACAATATCCCAAAATTCCCCAAACGTTTATGGCAAAACAAGAGACGTCGTAGCCGAGCTGCTCCTTAGTTCTAAGCTGATTAAACAGCGGTTCCACCATTACCATCTGAAATAATGACGCGCGGAACGTGATGTTGAGCGAATAAAAACTGAACGCAAAAGTAAAATGTTTACATACTCGATTAATCATACTTGAAATTAATGTACAAATGTGAAATACGAATAAATATGAGGATTCGACATATTCTAAGTATAACTGTGAAATGATGGAATTGATTTACCCTCAGTAATTCGAGCAACACCTTTAACTCGATCGACGCGACTTCAGCCTGATAGTAATTCATCACTACGGAATTAACGTCGGTTCTGTCCATGTTTCTCAGCTTGCAATAGTTCGTGCCAAGGGGTGGCTGCATGACTCTTATCTGCGGTATCATACTCGGAAGCAGCGACTTGCAGTTGATTATTTCGATGCATAGTCGTACGTTCTCGAGCACGGTATCTTGCGACATGTTGCCCTGCACGAGGCATTGAATGTAGAGACAATCGTTGAAGGACTTGATGAACCTTTGGAACTTTTCGAAATTGACCTCGCGTAGAGCAGTGTACATGTCGACGTACGTGTAATGGATGCGCTTGAGTAGATAGAATTGCACGTCACTGCGAAAGAATACAGAATCAAAATACAAATATGCAGAAGCGCGTGTGATAACAATTAATTAAATATATAATTCGATATAATTCATTTTACAAAATGTATAATTAACCGCCTTCTTCGTTCATTATTCATAAATTGCGGCAATTATGCTAGATAACAAATATATACCTAATGAGATCTCTAGGTATTATAAATGAGTTGTACAATCTCTTGAGCTCCTGCTCCTTCATAACTTCGAATAACTCTTTTGTAACAAGATTCGGGTAGTCCACCATGTATTTCACAACAGTGAATAGTAAGAGCTGCGCAATGTAAGAATATAGATATAATTTGTATCTATAATTTGCATACTTTTTCTAAAAAAAAATTTACCGGTAGTTTCTCGTTAAATCCGTTCAATGTCATTATGATACCCCTGTCGCTGGCATAGATCTCAAAATAAAGTCTGGCCGCTGTTGCTGGACTTATTTCTTCGGCACACAGCTGTTTTAGTACACTGCAGTACAAGTCCATGAGAGCTGCACTGAGATATCATTAGTGTGAATGTTAATTTTTGAACAAAGAATGCAAATAAATATATAAAAATTATAACATTCACAATAAAGATATATATATTGAAAATAGATATCTCGAAATATTCATGTTCAACTTCAATTTTCATTATTTTTTGATCAATTTAAAGGACAGAATGTTGCGCTAGTGACAAGATTTCAAATTAAAGAAAATGGAAAATAAAAGATTTTAAACATAAATAATTATATATTTAATTCACACAGATTTATAATTAAATAACATCATGCTATTGCTCATGCAAAATAAAAATTTTAATTTTTCAGAACCACTTTATTAGAAATTCCATTATCGATATATAAAAGAGTCGTGAGAAATGATAATTTTCCAAAATATCAATGGCGAAATATTTGTCTAGTTAGTTACTAATTCAGAATATTGAAGAATTATGCATTCCATAATCTTACAGCTACTATATTATTACTTACTTCTCCGGCGATTGAATTCCCAGTGAGGAGACAAAATGGAAATTCATGTAACATTCAGGCAGCCGAAACTTGGGATCCGGACGATACCAAATTTCGGATATGGTGTCCTTGTGTATTTTCACGGGATATATCGGAATGTCCTTTGGCATCGGTATCAAGGTAAAGTCACTGCTGAGAAATATGTTTGATGACGGCAAGTGAAAATCTAGCAACGGCTCGATGGTTTTCCAGCGGTCTATCCATTCCGGCGGTATTTCGACATCCGTGTATCTTGTCTTGAACCACGGCTCGGTCTTATCTAATTCCACGTTAAATCTTCCATTGGAGATCATAATATTCGCGTTCTCCGGCTTCAAATAGTCCAGACACATTTGTATGGCTTCTGCATCGTACTGGAAGTAAAGCTCGTTTCCAGTTATGTAGTCGCGCGGAGGATAATGGTGCATACTCCTGCATAAATCTTTCGCAAGTATATACTTTGTTGTATTCTCTGCACCGGGACATCTACAAAAAAAAACCTATAGTCACTTAACGAAGTCATATATCACATTTTGACATCTCCTCTCTCTCGCGGTTTTCTCTTTCGAAATCAACTAATTATACTTCTATTAGTATTCGTTTTCATTTTTGAGATTTCTTTACATGAATTTATTCTGTCCAATTTTATAGATTTCGTTGTAAATCTTCTTCTGTGCTCCTTCCATTCTCAACAAATTGATAAAAGAAAATATCGCATCCAGCACTTCCTCCAAGTGTTTCTGCCCTTCGTCCGTGAGTTGCACGGTAAGGTTAAAAAAAGCATACATGGAACTGTGCGCGAAACCACTCTCGCAATTGCCACTCAACATATCAAAGCCCCACAGTTTCTTACGCAGGTAACTAATTAGGGAACCATTCTCGTGATACCCGATTAAACACGAGACGTACTGTAGTGGTTTACTTTTGTAGAAATCAAGCAGCGAAGGCATCACCCATGTTACTTCTAACTGCGAAATGCAATCTCGATGTTACATATAAATTTTTATAGAAAACTAAGATTAATATTCATTCTAATTGCACATTCCGCTTGACTTACGTAATAATGCATGTATAGATGTATGAATATGTATGTAATATTACAAAGCAAAGATAATGAAACATTTAATATCTTCGATAATAATACCCTATCTAAGTCAATGGAGATATGTCAAATTACGATAGAGATTTAACATTTTTATTCACAATTAACCATTGAATTATTATTGACTTATTTCTTAATCAGTTTTACTCGGAACAGATATAACAGCTTCAGATTCACAAATAAATACTGATCCATGTAAGGCTTAGCATTACCATGAAAATCATTGATTTGTAACACCAGTATTTTACAGTTACATACTTGGCTAAGATCTTTGACGGGTTTAATTTTGTACATTCTTCGGAAAGCAGGAGTATCGAAAGAAATGCCGCCTTTGAACTTGGTAAAATCATCCGGAGGTAGCCCGTTGCTCGGCACATCGGCGAAGCACGTCGTGACGTACCTCTCCAAAATATCTAGCGACAATCTCGCCTGTAAACAGACGTCGTTATGAATTCGCGGCGTTTGATTAAATACTTTACCGTAGTTTAAACAAAGCAAAATCTTTACTTGTATAGCCAGTTTCATTCTATGGGCGCTGTAATGGCGTTCTCTAAACTTGTGCAGCTCTGTATATAGCTTGTCGTCGTCCACATTATCGCGCAACGTTATCAGATTGCCCCTGATGAACTTTCTGGCTGGATGACCAGCCCGTGCGAAAGAGGAGAACAATTGTTCCTTTCTATTTTCGTCGTAAGGCAAGCCCGACTGAAATTCTATAAGAAGATTTATCGATTCTGCAAAGTGCGGCAGTTGTTGCTACAATTATAATAATATGTACCGCTTCCCACGATTTCTCGCTCGCGCGTGATGGCGTCTTTTTTCATCAAGGGCTTAATGAAAAATTGAGCGAAACGATCGAGAGTCGGTAACAGGTACTTCTCCTGGACGTCGAAGTAAAACGTTGTATGTTCGCAATCCGTCTTGGCGTTGGTAGTGCCGCCATGTTTGCTGAGAAAGGCGTGAAAATCATTTTCCTGCAAATAAAACAGTACTTGGGCAATGAAATGCACGGATAAACGAATTTCTTTACAGTGGGTCTACTAGAGTTTATTACTTGTGGATATTTCTCTGATCCCATAAAAACCATATGCTCGAGGAAATGCGCCATGCCTGGAATTTCCGGTGGATCGCTAAAACCACCTACTCCCACACATACTCCACATGCTGCCTGTGAAAAATAGCAAAAAAAAAAAAAAAAAAAAAAAGAAAGAAAGAAAAATCAATAAAGGAACTAATCATATCATATTAAAAAAAGTTGACATACTCGCAAATGATTTTTTTTTCCTTCATCATACTTATCGCTCGTATCTTCATCTTCATTCTCATCATCAGCCTCCTCTTCATCTTCTTCATCATCATCTTCATCAGTATATTCATCTTCGATTTCATCTTTGCTATCTGCTGTAATGAATGATAAATAGCAAACATTACATTTTCATATATATATATATATATATATATATATATATATATATATAATATATCACAAATAATTATATTAATTTTTTTCCCTATATTAAACATTGTTTGTTTTATACATGTATTAAATACTTAAATTTTTCAAATTAACCATCTTTGGTACTCACTTTTATCCTGATCATTATCTTGAGAAGCACATGTTTCTGAATTTACATCAGATATTAGCAAAACTGTCAAACCATTCTTTAATCTGATGACTCTAAATATGATGGACATAATAATATTAATAACAGAATAAAAATGTCCAATCAATATGTCAGTAATTAAAAAAATGTTTGGTTTACCAAATACTTTTAAGAAACAAAAAAAAATATAAATTTTGTATCAAATATACAAATATAATCTCAAAAATTTATCTTTTAAAAAATAGTACGTGTTTTTTTTATTGTTTAAAATAAATTGGATGTATCTTTGTACGTGACCTTAAAGGTCTTTTCATTATCATAACAATTATATCTAACTCATAATAGAATTGTAACGAAAAACATTCCACAAAAATATTACTTTTTTTCAAAAAGGTCGTTAAAACAGCTAAGTGATTGAAATGACAGATAATATGAAAATATGTGATAAAATATATGGCATGTAAAACAACATTTTACAATCATTTTAAATCTTTTATAACATTTACTCCAAATAAGATGACAAGTTAACGAGATAGAAAAAAATCTTAATCCTTCCCATAAAAGAATATTTCTCGAAATTGTCGTTATATTAGAAAGCTAAACACCAGCGTGTCTTTTGCTCGAAGCTGTATTTACTCGTAGAAAAAAGAAGGAAAAAAAGTATGTCCCAAACATCGTATCGTCTAACCTATATTCATTCGTATCGTTTTGCGATTTCACGGGCGTCTCCAGATACTCAATAAAGTGATACTTGGCTTGAAGATGCTCATCGTTGCTATCTGTAACCTTCGTCTCCGTCTCCGGCATTATGTCGGCGCGCAAAAGGTCGGGATTGAGGTTAGATCGACGTGCAGAATATAATCCGATCGAGGAATCCACGATGAGATGTCGATTTGCTTTCAACTTCCTTTCCAGCGAATTTCGCACATGCCTCCTCGGCACCTTACTGCCTGAAACACGTGTTTCTTCTCGCATTTGACTTTGACAACAATCATCCGTATAAAGAGGGAGAAACCACGTGTCATACAGGACAACGTGAGGCGCGAAGCGACATTTTGGCATAGAAAGTGATCTACAGATAGAGAGTAAACTGTGTAGAGAGGTAATGAATCTTTCTGATTGGTTCTGCCATGTTGTTACTATATTTGTTACTATATTTCAAAAATAGAGATAATGGCATAATTATAGTTTTAGCAGAGAGAAGCCTGAGAGCGGCCATGCCGGCGATTTTCGTGAGACGCTTTTACTAGGCCGTAGAGCAGCGCCATACATCCACTTTTACGAATTGGAATCACTGATCCACATCCACTTTCAAAACTGTCGGTCATTTGGTTCATGTCCGTGCTAATATACATCCACTTTTCGATACTGTCGATCATTTAGTGGTTCATGTCCGTGCTACATCCATATATATAATTGTGGATCAAAAATATATATATCGAAACTTCATGAACTTATTAATATGTTTTATTAAATGCGTGTAACGTTTTGGCATTCTAATATATAATACGATATAAATACAGCGATATAAATTATTACTAAAATATTTTTACGTATATCCGCATGTGCAATGAAATAAATTTTTTCTTAAATCAATTTTTCTTAATAAGTCTTAATTGAATATAATGTAGAAAATATCTGCAATAAATTACTTTTTTCTTATTCTTAGAACAAAGGTATCAAGCATTTAAGCAATCATGCATTTTAATCAAATTATGATTTAAATTTATAGCTTTTTATATTAATTTTTTTATATTAATTTATTTTTTACTTATTATTAATTTAATTAATTTTTTATTTATAAATTCGATTGGATGCGTAGTCTTTTGAAAATAAACATATAATAGGTGCGCTCCGCTTGACGTTATATTTTCGCTTCGAGGACTAATTGTAAGATTCTTCACCCTATCTAGTTAAAAATTATCCGATTTATGTCGTGTTTGATGTCGTTTTAATCGCCAAAATCTCATTAATCCATTAAGATTATTCCCAAGTTGTTTAAATGCAAAATAGAAGTTTTAGTTTTCATTTCAAAAAATGTTTACATTTGTGAATTGCTATGGATGGGGAGAGCCCATTGTAAGAGACTTCGGAACTCTTTGATGATAGGTCATCTCGCTCGCTCTTTACTCGCGGTTTCGCTCTCGCTCTTACACTCGACGAGTCGCGCTAGACAGCTCGGAAAGATAAGCTGATCCGAGAATCGAGATAAAACTAAAACTTCTATTTTACAATTAATCGGTTTGAAAATAATCTTAATGGATTAATGAGATTTTGGCGATTAAAACGACATCAAACACGACATAAATCGGATAATTTTTAACCAGATATGTAATCAAAATTTTGATTACATATTTAATTTAAATAACTTCTTTCTCTTTGATTACCCGATTAAATACATTTACGATCTGTTATTGATTGGCACAACTCATCTCGCTCCTTTATGATTTGTTATAATTTCACAATCCCTCAGTATTATTTTGTACACCATTCTGTAAACATAATGTTGAAGATCCTCCTAAGAAAGGACCACAACATTCAAATTTAAATAAAGAAGATTACCACCGACGTCATAACGCTTGAGTTCTTGCGCCCGGCTCTCATTTGCCTATTCCACTTATCCTGACACATAAGTATAACAGAGACTTTTATTTTACTATATATCATATATTTTAATTATAAATGTATTATAATTTATATAAAATTGTATTATCATTGTATTTATAATTGTATATAAAATTTATAAATTATATGAAATATACTTCTGTTGTACATTACATTTTTATTATGTTATATTTTATTTTGCAAATTAAAATTATATATGTGTGTATTATAAATTACATATTAGGTAGAAGTTTTAATGCTGTCACACACACACACAATATAAAATTAAGGATACGTATTATTAGATATTTGAATAAAAAATCGTACAAATTTATTTGATAAGGGTAGCATCGTCAATTTATAAATGCTACTGTTATAAAAATTGTATTTTAATTATAATCATATACTTTATGTCCCATTTTCGCTATTTATTCCGTTACGATCTAATTAAATAATTTATTACACTTTGATTACCCGACTACATATATTTACAATCTGTTATTCATCAGCTCATCTTATCTCGCTCCTTTATGATTTATTTTGATTTCACAATTCGTCAGTATTCTTTTGTACACCATTCGGTAAACATCATGTCGAAGATGGTCCTAAGAAAGGACCACAACTTTCAAATTTAAATAAAGAAGATTACCAGCGAAGTCTTAGCGCTTTGGACTTGCGCCCGGCTCTCACTTGCCTATTCCACATTTCCTGATATGTAAGTATAACAGAGCCTTTATTTTAATCTACTATATATATATATATATATATATATATATATATATCATATATTTTAATTATAAATGTAATAAAATTATAATTTATATAAAATTGCATTTTAATTGTATTTAAAATTTATAAATTATAAGAAATATTTTTCTGTTGTTCATTACATTTTCTTCACGTTATATTTTATTTTGAAAATCAAAAATTATATATGTGTATTATAAGTTACATTTTAAATTGTAGTTTTAATGCTGTCATTATAAAATTATCCGCATTATTGGATATTTGAATAAATCGTATATATTTATTTGGTACTGATAAAATCATCAATTTATTAATTCTACTGTTATTAAAATTGTATTTTAATTATAATCATATACTTTATGTCCCATTTTTGTTATTTATTCCGTTACGATCTAATTAAATAATTTATTTCACTTTGATAACCCGACTACATATATTAACGATCTGTTATTCATCGGCTCATCTTATCTCGCTCCTTTATGATTTATTTTGATTTCACAATCCGTCAGTATCCTTTTGTACACCATTCTGTAAACATTATGTTAAAAATGGTTTTAAGGACCACAACTTTCAAATTTATTTAAAGAAAATTACCACCGAAGTCTTAGCGCTTGAGTTCTTGCGCCCGGCTCTCATTTGCCTATTTCTCTTATCCTGATACGTGAGTATAATAAAGCCTTTTACTTTAATTTATTATATATCATACATTTTATTTATAAATGTATTATAATTATAATTTATATAAAATTTTATTATAATTGTATTTTTAATTTGTACTTATAATTTATATATTTAATGTAATATACTTCTTTTGCAAATTACACGAAGAATTACCGAGAGAACATGTATAATGACAATATAATAGAAATTCGTTAAATTAACATATATATTTCTGAAGTATATATTTTTAAAATATTCATAAATTTAACCGCTGTGTTTTTATACCAAAGAATCATTAATAAATTCGGGAAATTTTATTTTAAATTTTACAAATATTACGAATATTGCTAAAGCTTTCTTTCAATATTTAATATAAGAAATATCGAATAAGAGTGTAAAGTCTCGATGTTCATTTAATGATTAAATATTATCTTCTCATTCGCGAAATTTAACGATTGGTTCCTATATTGCAGAATCGTGAGTAAATTAATAGACTTTTATAATTTAATTTCAATTAAATCGGTGTATTTACAAATTTCGTATCGAATCGTTGGGCCAGTTATTATCCATTGAACGCGATGATAATGCAATGTTTTACGGTACTTAAGTCTTATTAAGCTCGTTTTATGTTTAATTATTCGTCCGCGAAACAGAATATATATCCTATTCTCGATTGATTTTATGATATTTGCAAATTTATATATTCACGTATTTATATATTCACGATTTAAAAATAAATCAGGCATTAGGTTCTATATCCACAAACGCATTTTATATATTACAGACGTTATAAAATTATATAAATTATAAAAAAAAGATTATAAAAATAAATTCTGAACAAGCGTTAACAACATTCTGAATAAGCGTTGAAACACTTTCTCGTATAAAGCAATAGTAATTATATCGTTGCTCCGATTGTTTCAGGAGTTACGCGTATATATCAAGTGTATACGGTGATTGTCGATTTATTTGTTCGCGTTTCTCGCGAATTTTAAATCGCGATTTATCTCGATTCGTGATTTAATTGTTCATTAACATCAAAGCTTCGTCTATCTTTTCTCGTATATTTTCTTTGAAATCCTACGCAAAAGTCTACGCCGGTCCAAAAAGATTCTCCTACAATTGGAACTTCAACATCAAATATTTAATAAAAGAATTATAAAAATGCGTAAATATAAAATATTATATATATATATCTAAATTATAAATATATATATATATATATATATATCTAAATCATAAATATATATATATATATTATATATAATATATATATATAATATATATATATATATTATATATATAATATATATATATATATATATATATAAAATAATATTTCGGCATCGACTTATGAATAATGTATGGTATGCGGCCTTGACGTAGTCTAGCGCACTATTATTGATATACTTCGATTTGTTATCAGTAGCGCGTTGACACCCGAACAGTAAAGTAGTGGTCCGCGTACGCTGAAAATATTATTCATAATTCGATGCCGAAATATTATTATATATATATATATATATATATATATATATATATAAAATATATATATAATATATATATAATATATATATTATATATATATATATATATATAATTTCGGCATCGAATTATGAATAATATATGGTATGCGGCCTTGACGTAGTCTAGCGCTCTATTGTTGATATGCTTCGATTTGTTATCAGTAGCGCGTTGACACCCGAACAGTAAAGTAGTGGTGCGCGAACGCTGAATATATTATTCATAATTCGATGCCGAAATATTATTATTTATATATATATATTATATATATAATATATATATATATATATATATATATATATATATATAAAATAATATTTCGGCATCGAATTATGAATAATATATGGTATGCGGCCTTGACGTAGTCTAGCGCTCTATTGTTGATATCCTTCGATTTGTTATCAGTAGCGCGTTGACACCCGAACAGTAAAGTAGTGGTGCGCGAACGCTCCGTGAATTTTCAAAATTGTATCAAAGCGCGATTATTCATTATTGCAAGTAAAAATCGGAGCAGTACATGTGCGAAAGTGCCGTTTAAAGTGTCGCGTGTGTTAGTTAACTTTAACGACCATTCCAATCTGAAAAATTAAGCCTAGGAAAGGCATCAGGCACCGGCGGAGCAATCCTGAGGTATTTATTATTTTATATATTAATTGTGTTATATAAATTGCGTACGCGAATTAATTCGATTTATTTGAATTATTTAAAAAAGATAGAATTAGACAAAAATACTTTTATGAATTTCTTTTATAAATTCTGTTTAAATTTCTATTTAAAAAAGTTTTTTTTTTCAAAATTTAGAAAATAATTTCACTATATATCCGCTCATTATTATACGTCTATTATAAAATTAAAATTAAATGCATACAATAATAATTTTTTGAACAATTAATTATTTTGGGCGCTGCTACAATTTGAATTCTATTTTTATATTACAGATCAATTTAAGCTATGGTCCCTGACAACCTGAGAGGAGGAGAAGGCCTAGGAGAGGCATCGGGCACCGGCGGAGCAACCCTAGGGTGAGTATCGTTATTTTATATTAAGTTTATTTTATTATAAGTCGCATACACGCATTAATTCGATTCATTTATATGAATGCTTTAAACAAAAGAGACTCAGAGAGAAAGAGAAATTTTAATATAAATCGTATAAAATTTTCCATTTTATTTACTAAATTGTTTCTTTAGAATTTATAAAATTATACCATATTTATATATTTATTTATTATTGTATGCATCGGATATAAAATTCGGCGCGTACAATAATAACAATTTCTTGAAATAATTAATTATTTTTAGCACTGCTATAATTTGGATTTTATATTTGTATGTTACAGACAACGTAGCTTCAATATCAACAACTCCGCTGTTGCGCATCAGTGTCGGTGAGTGACAAACATTTTTAATATTGTGGCAACGGATTCGTAGTAAATTGTAGATGTAGATAGTAAAATGTAGATGTAGATAGTTGATTGTAGATAGGTCCGTTGCCTTTTAAATGGATGAGCTAGAATAAATTATGTTAAATAACTTTTAATAAATACTTTTAATATGTATCTGTTCCAAGATTAAGTTAAAACAAATTAGATAAGAAAAAATATAGAAAGCAATTTTGTCAATTAATAAATTTTATCTAATTTACTTTGTGAAGAATATGCTAATTTAAAAAAAATACATGTAATGGTAATAACTGATTCTTAAATCACACGTCGATGATATTCTGATTTATTATAGCTCATCCGTTTTTGTTTTAGAATTTATTTAGTAGAAATTGTTTTTGAACTTTGCTTTAACTGATGTTAAGCCAAGTGATCAATCAATAAAATTAGAAATGTGTAGTAATAAATAAATATAATATGTAATAATAAATAATAATAATTAATAATATGTAACAATAATAAATAAATGTTTAATTAATTTTAATTTGTTATTAAAAATACATTTTATTATAAATTATGTATTATTAAAAAATTTTAATGAATCAATTTTGATTGGATACTTGGCTTTATATTAGTTAAAGTAAAGTTATATTAAAATAAAGACGGCCATCGAACGATTGTAAAATCGCACGATCGTCAACGAGCGTAAAATGTTTACGTTCATATGCCGGCAATGTAATTAATCGGCAATAGAAGGAGTTTCTCTCCTTCCTCGATCTAAACAATGCGCGTATCTAATATGTAAATCAACAACGTGAACAAGCGTAAATAAAGTCTTTGCGCTTTTTCGCCGACGACAATAAGTCGGTAATAGGAGTGTTTTTTCTCTAAACGCAATCGCGATCAGTGTCGGCAAATTAATTGCTATTATGATGCGATTAATGAATGATTAACTTTTATGCATAATATACAACTATAAATATCGCAACAATAGTTTTCGAAACGCATACACGTATTTCGGGTAATATATTTGTTTAATCAAGTAACAATCGAAGTGACGATAAATATTTTGACGGTTACATATTGAGTGCGGGAGTGCCGTTAAAAGTATCGCGCGTACAAGTGCGGGATTGCCTTTTAAAGCGAGTGTCGCGTGTGTTAATCAACGGACTTTAACAACCCTGCAAATCTGAGAGGAGGAGGAGGACTAGGAAAAACATCATGCACTGGCGGAGCAATTTTGAGGTATTTATTATTATGTATATTAATTGTTATATAAATCACCAACGCGCATAAATTTGGTTTATATGAATTATTTAAAAAAAGAAAGAATTAGATAAAAATACAAGTTTTTTAAAGAAATCCTGTAAAAGTTTCCAATAAAATAAATTTTTTTTTAATTTTAGAAAATTATTTTATTTACTAGTCTAAGTAAGTGTACAGATCAGCTAAGTAAATGCAAATTATATTTAAAAATGTCAGAAAAGCAACAAAATTTTGACTCGGATAACCCTCCCACGGGTACACCTTGACGTGGTGGGAGGGCTCAGTATCTGGATGGTTAATCCTTAAGAATAAACCTTAACTTTAAGGTTTATCCTAAAGGTTTATCCTGAATGAGAAGCTAAGTACCCAAAACACCGCCATTGCTTGGTACGGGCAACGCCATTGCTAGGTACGGGCACCGCCATTGCTTGGTACGGGCAACGCCATTGCTAGGTACGGGCACCGCCATTGCTTGGTACGGGCAACGCCATTGCTAGGTACGGGCACCGCCATTGCTTGGTACGGGCAACGCCATTGCCAGGTACGGGCACCGCCATTGCTTGGTACGGGCAACGCCATTGCCAGGTACGGGCACCGCCATTGCCTGGTACGGGCAACGCCATTGCCAGGTACGGGCAACGCCATTGCCTGGTACGGGCAACGCCATTGCCAGGTACGGGCACCGCCATTGCCTGGTACGGGCAACGCCATTGCCAGGTACCGGCACCGCCATTACCTGGTACGGGCAACGCCATTGCCAGGTACGGGCAACGCCATTGCCTGGTACGGGCAACGCCATTGCCAGGTACGGGCACCGCCATTGCCTGGTACGGGCAACGCCATTGCCAGGTACGGGCACCGCCATTACTTGGTACGGGCAACGCCATTGCCAGGTACGGGCACCGCCATTGCCTGGTACGGGCAACGCCATTGCCAGGTACGGGCACCGCCATTGCCTGGTACGGGCAACGCCATTGCCAGGTACGGGCAACGCCATTGCTTGGTATGGGCAACGCCATTGCCAGGTACGGGCAACGCCATTGCCTGGTACGGGCAACGCCATTGCCAGGTACGGGCAACGCCATTGCCTGGTACGGGCAACGCCATTGCCAGGTACGGGCACCGCCATTGCCTGGTACGGGCAACGCCATTGCCAGGTACGGGCACCGCCATTGCCTGGTACGGGCAACGCCATTGCCAGGTACGGGCAACGCCATTGCCTGGTACGGGCAACGCCATTGCCAGGTACGGGCACCGCCATTGCCTGGTACGGGCAACGCCATTGCCAGGTACGGGCACCGTCATTGCCTGGTACGGGCAACGCCATTGCCAGGTACGGGCACAGGGGGGAGGTTTTAGTGCGGTGAAAGTCCCACACTACCCGGCGGTACGGGCTGTCGGGTGTGCATTAGCATTTCCTCCTCCCTCGTAAAAAAAAAAAAAAAAAAAAAATGGTGCGAGCACCGCCATTGTGCATGTTTTGGCACCGCCATTGCCAGTTATTGGCATAGGTTTAGTAGGAGCCCACCGTGGCCTCACCGTGGGAGCACCCTGAAGAGCACCTTGAGGAGCACCTTATCCCATTTATCCTAATTTGTTATAGCTCATCCATCCATATTGATTAATAACTTATGAATAGTTTCACTTATTTTCGCCAAGTGAAACAACCTATATTACAAATATCCCATTAGTTGTAAACTAAACCTATATGAAACTAAATCTATATTATAAATATCCCATTTGTATGAAATATGATAATAAATTTCACAATGTTTACCTTCCATGCGCAAGTCTTTCAAACGTTGCTCCAATTTTTAAATTTCTGGATTTGATTCAGAAACATCTACATTAGAAACATTTACATTATCTTTATTCAATAGTTCTGCTAATTCTTTTTCCAACTCGGCATTCGAGTCTGTGAGAGTCAATGTCTCGGATAAAATTGCGTCTATTTCTTGTTTCTCTTCTAAAATCTAATCAATGAATAACAGATATTAATGTATCTTTTTTGTTACAATCACTTACTAAATATGTATAATAATGCATAATAATTTCCTACCTCATTAATATCGTCCATAATGTCTCTAACATCGTATTCCATTAAACCATTTTGTCCTATTTTCTTCAATACATCAGATGTAGTCTTGTAAGCAGACAATACAGCAGAATTAGAATGTGCATTTTCAATATTGGTGATTAGATTGCGTAAGTTTGCAAGAGCTTGTGCACGCTTTTCTATGGTTTTTTCCAATTCAATCTTTCTTCTTAAGCATGTTCAAAAATCAGTCTCTTGAATTATTTCATTATTTCTGGAAAATTTTAATAAAATATATATATATATTAAGATATGACAACATTAAAGAGCGCACATCAAATAATATATCTGATTTATATAGACAATAACACATATACACAAAGAATTATCTTTATTATAATAAAGACAATCATTGACTAATAATAACTAAAGTAGAAATATTTAATTAATTTACTGCATATTATATTTAATAGACTATAATACCTGAGAAGCTCTTCAATCACAGTAACCAGACAAAGAGATGTGCAACTTCTTCTTTTAAAAGCTTCATTTAAATCGATGATAGAAAAACTGCGTCGCATAGTATATTTCAGCCATTCATATATCAAATTATGCCAGAATTTGTATTTAGAAGTCCAATCTTGTGGATTAGCTGATTTACTGCAAAATGGTGAAAACAATGCACTCATTTTCTCTTCTTGATTCCAACATTCTGGTACTTTTTCTGCTGGTAGCAGAAGATTGCCACTGGTGTTTTTATTGACCATCTTATTGTCAATGCTGATTTTGTTCATGAAGTCAATTATAAAAAATCTCTTCTAGTCTGCTTCTCAAGTTAGATTATAAATATTTCTTGGTTATAATAAAGGCGATTTATCTTTGCATATGCAAATCTTTTTTCAGCTTGCTTTTTATTTTCGTTAAACTGACCCTAAATGGCGAGATTTGTGCTACAAATAAACAAAAATATACAATTATAGCTAAAAAAATATAACTTCTTAAGACGTGATACAAATGACTAATACACTTTGAATGTCATATTTCAAACTCAACATTTTGATAAGATATTTGTAAATTACTTCAAACGATGCTCCGTTATGAGAAACTGATAAATTGTCATAAAAATTTATAAAGTTTTTTTTTTTACTCGTTCGAGCATTCACTTTTCTTCTTTTTCTTCTTCTTCTAACGGTTTAATTGGCCTGTACTAATCACAAGTGGTCAATTCTTGCCGGCCATCAACTGCTAAATGGAATACTGCTTGGATCAAGTACTTGAGGACTTGATCCTGAAACGCAAAAATAGGGTCCAAAGAAAGGACACGCGGATTAACGCGTTGTACTTTTGCTAGTCACTTAGCTATCTTCTCGACATTGCCCGGGGTACACTGGCAGAGTATAGGATGGAAGACTAACTCTGCACACTAGGAGGTAGACTAGCTAAACCGTACCCCTTACCCCGCATACACTTTTTATTGCTTCAGGCGAGATCGAAAAATATAACCGTATTTATCCACTGCAAGTAAAAATGTAACACGATTAACAGATAATTAGACTAACGACCAATCGGTCGTTTTACCGTGGCAGAAAAGTGGATCTGGCCATGTAGTTCCGGCCGGCTCTAAAATGGATCCAGTTAGCGCCACTGTACCGGCTAGGAAAACGGTCTCACGAAAAACGGCGGCGTGGCCCCTCTCATTCTTCTCTCTGGTTTTAGCCAGAGGCTTCTCTCTGCTTTAGCTTTTTATTTAATGTAGAATAAATGTGAGTGAAGCGAAAATTGTTGCAACTATTTGACAGAATCAATCGGAGGTATTTTGAATGTTCAAACAAACTATATTATAATAATAATAATAAACAAATAAATATTTTCGAAAGTTTAATATATATTCTCCTAAATAGACAAATATAAAATTGTGTTGGAATTTTTAGAATTATGATTTTTGGAATTTTAAATCGTGCTTTCTATTTACGCGTACATATCTACTCTTTTAAGCATGATTGTTAACATAAGTGCTTTGCATTTAATATGATAAGCATATTAATAATTTAAACAGATAAACAGATCTTTTTACAACAATATATTCGTATGAAGCAAATAATTCTCTTTGAACGATGAAATATATTTCAGATTCCCGAAAATATAAATCCGAGAAGCGGAGAGACATACACGCACGATCGAGCAATTAATACTCGTGGTAAAAGGTAAGGTACGCTTATCGGAAGTCGATTTCACGAGGGAAACAGCGAACCGAAGTGAAACCATCATCCGACACCGTGATTTAATATGTGTAAGAAGCGGCCATATACGTCTTCAAGGTCCTGCTCCTTTTTGTCTCATAGTCCCTCAATTAAGTTTTACTGCCACAAACATCGGGGATATATCAGCCGAGAGAATCGTTTGTATGTTCTTGTTACTTATGATCTCTGTACATAATATATATATATATATTTAGAATCGAAATAAGATCTGCTGCGAATACGCGACTTTTTCCTCCTTCGATGAGGAAAAGTCGCGGATCAAAGGGTCGCGAGACAAAAAGCGGCTCCTTCGGGACACCCTGTAGAGAGGCATAAAGAGACGGATAAGGAGCGGGAGGGGAGGTGAGGAGTAATCAAGAGCGGCATTAAGAGACGCGCCGCGCACACACAGTGTGCGTTCTTCTGGTACCGTTGGTTCTTCACCCGCGGCGGATCACGACGTATAATAACCTTGGACCTCCCGTTTTATTTTCGTCAGTTTTCAAGTCTGGCTCTCGGATATCTATAAGATGAACTCGGTTACCCTTCCCTTCCGCGATGGGGAAGAGTGGAATGGGGCCCGAGGGGGGGGGGGAAGGGGGAGAGGAAAGTTGCGCCTACGACGTCTGCCGAGAATATAATGCGCCAGTATGCGTTTCCTCTCTTCTCTTCTACGCCTCGACTCTCTTCAGTGTGGTCTCTCTTCTCTCTCTCTCTCTCTACTTTTATTTCTCTTTTTTTCTCTCCTCTCACTCCGCAAGAATTCCCATTCAAAGAGATTAACTCATCTCCGGCAAGGATGACCCGCGCGGGACGCGTTTTTTCTTTAATACGAATCGCTACGAATTAAGTGAAAGGGAGATTTTCCGAAAAATGAGAGATCGTGTTTTATTCGGCGCGAGTTGTTTTTTTTTATATATATATATATAAATACGAAACAGTATACATATTGACAAGTATTACATATGCAAATTAATAGCGAATATTTTCTCAAAATTTTATTATTAATCTTTACTTACTTATTAATCTTCTTATTTATTTGCCTGATTTTTTAAAATTACTATTATTATATTTAATCATTTTATTACTACTGCGTTATAATTATTATTGGAGAGTTTCACACGCAACTAATAAGATAATGATAAAGTCGAATAAAAAAAAAAAAAAGAGGATGGGAGATGCACTCTTTTTCTCGCGTTACAATTTATGTTAATTGAATTCTAACAATAAGTGAACTTAGATTCTCCCGATACAAGCGATTGTTTTATTTGGTTTGCCATTATCCTTGATGTAATTATTATTATGGAGTTTATATACGAATGCATTGTAAAGAGTATACTACTATGATGCGCCGTGCACAGGTTCAGTTACTCGCTCTCCCTTCTCCCTATAGATACGGCTGATAACTCGGCATACATATATACATATATATACATATATATATGTATATACATTGTATACCAGCTATCGCAGGCATCGCTCGAGTCATAATATACACGGTGTCGTGGAAACGACACACATAGCTAACCAGCGAGCTAGCTTTTCTCTCGCGATACTATTTCTGAAATTAGCATTCATTTACAGAATCAAAGAGTTAGTCTTCGTTTATACTCGAGAACGAATTCAATGATTAAAATTAATGAATAAGGATAAACATTCCATAGATGACGTACGATATGAGACGAGGGGAGAGAATCGTCAACCTTTTATTAATTAGAAGAGAAATTAATTTTCTAAATCTGATAATATACGAATTTCTTCGTGTACTTTTTACGTATCGCGACATGTATTATATACAATACGTACGCATAGATAGAATGCATACATATACGTGTATAGTCGTGTAACCTTTTGGTCGTGTTATGCGGGGTCTTCTCGTTTCTCAACTTTAGAAACGGCGCGTTGAAGAGAAAGGATGGAACGGAGAGGGAAAGGTGGAGAGAGAACGAAAGTCAGAGAGAGAGAGAGAGAGAGAGAGAGAGAGAAGGAGCTGCGAAGGAAAGTAGAAGAGGGGGATAAAGGGAGAGTACTACGAGAATACTTGCGTATAGTAAATGGACTGTAGTACTATGAGTCAGTCACACCCACAAAGCTGGTTGTGGGTTCAAGATCCTCTCTCTTTCTCCCTCTCTCTCTTTCACCCTCTCTCTCTTTCACGTCCACATCCGCACGCACAAGCACGTGATTGTGCATACGTCGGCACGAGGTCACGCGTACGTATCGAATCTATCGGCCTTGTCTCGCGCGAGCGAGACTACTAATCGCCGGGATATTCATTGTAATACGACGAGTGATAAGGAGGCGAGATAACGTGGGAATTTTCGAAGCGGCGTGGTCGTAAAGATTGCCGATAGCTTCGCGAAGAAGAGACGATTCGCTTCTCCTAGAGAACTAAAAGTGTAAGAGCTATATGGAAAAGCTATGACACATTTTCTTTTTTTTATATAAATAAAATAAAAGGTTTGGAAAAAAAGAACTCCTCATCCGCTCTATTTCAAAGTTCCACTCTATTTTTTTTTTTTTTTTAATAGGATCATCGAAAAAATATCGCGGGAGCCACTTTTTTAACTCTTCTGGCAATGAACGGATACTCATATATACATTGATGGAAAGATGAAAAATTACTGACAGAAGGATTAAAACGATATGACGTAATCTATCGATGAAATATTTTTATTCTTCGACTTTATTGTTACAAGACTTTTTCACGCAATTCGCGTCGATTAATTAGAGACTCTCTCTCTCTCTCGTTAACTGATAAAGGTCACCCCGGGGCTCCTCGAGATCGTAAACCGGTCCTGGGTGTTGTGCGTTTTGTCGGTGCCTGAAACACCTGACGAAACGTCCGCGGCAATGCAACTGATAAATAAGGGGGAGGCTACAAAAGGAGAAGGGCAGAAGGTAGGGCGCGCATTCGGAATGCGAGCGTGAATCCCTGGCGTGTGTATTGTATACACGCGGCCGACGCGTGAAGCGTGTTTGTCTCTTTGTAGCTAACCGAATGGAACGAGGCGACTCGACGATGTCCTCTCTCTCCGTCAGTTTTTGCGTTAAATAAAAATTGAAAACTTTTCCCGTTGTACCGCGAAAAAACGAGGAAAAAAAAAGGGGGAAAAGCGAGCAATCTTATACAGGGAAAATAATTTTGACGGAGGAATCAACGAGGCAAAATACATTCGTCTGATTTCAGGAATAAAAGAGTTAATCGAACGCAATTCGATAAACCGAAATGTTTTCCAACAATCCGTGGAACGTGTTTCACAATAGGATCGTTCTTTTTAGCTATACTGGAACAGAAAATAAAATGAGATAGATACATATTTATATTTAGAAATTGGAAAGAAAGAGAGAGGAAGAACGAAAAGTGCAAGAAGTTCGACTAAAAAAAAAAAAAAAAAAAAAAAAACAACCTAATCTCGTAAATACTTGATCTCGTTATTTTCGAACGATGGCATAAAGAGAAACCGACGCGATATACAAAGACGCTGTTACAAAGTAGCGATGGCGGAGAATCGTTTCAGGGAGAATCGCGATCGAGGGCCGCCACGAGCGGCGATCTCGCGGCCGAGTTCTTTGTGATCAGGACTCGACCGAGAAACCGGTTTCATTGGCAGAGGGTCCTTCTCTTTCTCTCTCTCTCCCTTCCTCCCTTCCTCTTCCTCTGTGAAGTGAACCGAACGTGAATCGCGCGCGGTCTGTTTCAATGTAAACTGGCTCTCGCCGATCGTAAGTAATCGGCATGCGAACGACACGCGTGCGATCGCATATCGATAAACGTACGCAGATGCGCGTCAATCGTCGTTGCTTCCTCTCCTCTCTCTCTCCTTTTGTTTCCTTTTTTTTTTATTACGCCGGGTTACGTAAGCGGGACAGTCAGTCCGGCGGAATAAAATTAATAATATTGCATTACGGGAATAGAATATTTAATCGGTCGATGAATCAGTGTGTAAATCGATCATTATAAACAGGAGGATTTAAAATTAT
Source organism: Lasius fuliginosus (assembly GCA_949152495.1). Taxonomy (NCBI): domain Eukaryota; kingdom Metazoa; phylum Arthropoda; class Insecta; order Hymenoptera; family Formicidae; genus Lasius; species Lasius fuliginosus. Next base: position 2,776,200 of record OX424456.1, on the reverse strand, counting down.
ACATGATTGCCCTGACATTAATAATTGATAAGTGATACCGCGATTGAAGCACACACACACACAAATACAAATTATAAGTAATAAATTTATAATCGAATAGAAAAAATATATATGGGGTACGATCGGCGTACTTTAGGCGTCGAGTGTGCTTATCAGCATTTTATTAAAAATTGCAAACATTGCACATATACATCATCTTTACGCATTTTAAATGTCGTGCGTCCTACACGAACGTTTTACACACTCATTACTTATGATAAAAATATTACAAACAGGTACAAAAACTACGCTACGCTAACTTATTAACTGCTATCTTAAAACGCTATCGCCCTCCCATTCGGCGTTGCCTATTTTGTTTATCGCTAAATGCATCATAAGCGTTTACGGAGCTTGGTCTCGCTCGCGTGGAATGAAATTCACGTTCGTACGCAACGAACGATTTATGTATACGTATAAATACGAAATGTATGTACACGGTATATGCCGAGTCGTAACTAGGTAAAATGTCAAAGATGGAATCTCGGAAAGATTCGCATAGCTACTTCCTCGTTCGACTTTTTTTTTTTTTTTTTTTTTTTTGCAGAAATCCCTCGGTTCGGAAAATTTCCGAATGGAAAATGAAGGATTTTATTATCAAAAATTCATTCCAGTTTCTAGGCGGACATTCTCATTTGTAAAATTTGAAAAATCTTGCCAACTATATTTTTACATTAATTAAAATTAGAATAGATTAGGGATTTTCTATTACTAATTAGTAATATCAGTCGATACATGCGCGTAATGCATAAAAATGATATCTCTTTGCTAAAATACAACGATTTTGTAAAAAACAAGAAAAAATATTTTCAAAAATTTTACGTAATAATCACAGGAGGAGGGATAGCAATATATACGTGAATTATAGTCGTCAAAAAATCGGTATGAGATCATGTGTCATGTATCTTTACTGTAATCTACACGTTAACGCTAACGTTTGTAATTTTATCTTTGACCATACTTGGCAGTGTTGAGTTGCGAGCTCTTTTCGTACTTATTTCTCGATTAATTTATTTCCTATTCGCGCGGACGGTACGAGGAAGCCGACGTGTTTGTCCTGCACTATTATCTCTGTGTATCTTTTATCTTGCGAGAATCGTAAAACGAAAACAATTGAAAAATTAATGATTATCGAAAAATGTTTATTACAAAATAGTAGTAGCGCAAAATTTGACTATATCCGAAATTTGAATATATCCGAAAGTTTAGTAATGTAATATACTCGTAAGAAAAACGAGATTTTGATATCTCAAATTTTTCTCGTCCATATGTCTCTATAAAATATACAAATATATGTAGAGTAGAATATCAACTGATCACTCTCGGATGTAAAACTTTTCTACACGCGCGCGACTGGTCCCATATCACGTTTCTAAAAAAAAAAAAAAACACATCCTTTGTACACTGTATATATACACGTATTTGTACATCTTAAAATTACAATTATTTACAAGAGCGTCGTATATATATATTAAAAAAAAAAATAAAAATACAAGTTATCAATATAAAACACAAATCGATTATTTACAAATTCTAGATGTAAAAAAAGTACGATACACAATTATGTACAATAGTTTAGTTATAAAAAAAAGTGTCTCTCATATAATCAAATCAATCTCGTGCGATATCCCAAGAGAGAGTGACCTCTCAATCGGCCTCGAGAAGCGATCGGGCTGAAGCGATCGGGGCAGTTCCGGGCCGTAGAGCGGCGAGATGCGACTTCTTTCGCGGCGACGTCGCGCCGACCTGTTGATAGACGTACTTGCTCTGTATCGGCGAACTCGAGACGGTGGTGGTCTTCTGACGTTTCGCGCACGAGACGTACTCGTACACGAAGGACTGCTCCTGCCTGGGGAAGTCGGTCAGCCGCGTATCGAGAAGCTCGGCGGCGTCGCCGAGATCGAGGCCCTCGTACAGCTGCCCGACGACGATATCGTCGTCGACGATGTCGATGTGCTTGGTCTCGTCGTACGTGATATTCTCGTCGTCGTTGATGATCTCGTCCGCCGCTGAGCCGCCTGTCTCGGAGCCCGCGTAGCTCTCCGCGTCCTCGTAGATCTCCTCGTGCCTGTCACCCTCGTACTTCATCTCGCCCCGTTCGAGGAGCTCGAGATGATCGGGATGCACCATTGCCCGCTTGATCGCGATCGGGTCCTTCCTCGACCACTTTCGCACCTCCTCGTCCATCTTGGCGACCTTCGACGGATGGATGGCCCAGAGGCAGCCCTTGCGCTGGCTACCGTTGCCGGGCGGCTTCTCGATCTTCTCGAAGCACTTGTTCAACGACAAGTTATGCCTCACGGAATTCTTCCAGCCCGTCGGCGCGGTCTTGAAGTAGGGAAAGTGTCGGCTGCGTGAACGAAACGAGAAAATGGAAAATGAAATTCGCGCTAATCATCGACGCTTCTCGTCGAATGTAACAATGTAGCGAGTAAAATTTTAACATTTAAAAGAGCCCAATTCTCTCTCTCTCTCTCTCTCTCTCTCTCTCTCTCTCTCTCTCTCTCTCTCTCTCTCTCTCTCTCTCTCTCTCTCTCTCTCTCTCTCTAGTGAACATATTTTATATATATAAATGTCAAAGAATATTTGAAGAAAACAGAGATATCTGAAAAATTACATCATTAACTGCGCACATTCTTGGAAAGTATTCGCTTTCTTCGAATACTCTAAAACCATAAATACTTCAGATAAATTGCCTTGGCATCTTTGCTTCACAAAGAGAAATTTTAATGGAACACGGCTGCAAGGTTATTTCAGTGAGACTTCAGTCGTTTTACGAGCCGTGTTAGTCATAACGGCGAGAAACGTAGGCAGGTGGTAAACGACAAGAGAACGGGCCCCGCTGTAGGTTTCTAGGGAGACTGTACCCTGGCATATGCCCCTGATCGTTCCAAGGGCCCCATACAAAATGGCAGCTTCTCTCTCTCTTGTTAGCTCTCTTTCCCTCCCGTACGACCCAGGAATAAAAAGAGAAAAGACAATACTTTTGCCCCTCGTATACCCAAACGCAAAAGGGGGCTTCGGCAGCCCCCTTATTCTTCCGGCCAAATGGTCGAAAATAAACGAACGAGGCGACACGTTTGTTCATCAAGTATAAAATTTCTCGTTGCTCGTCACGAAAATATCACGCGATCACATGAAAAATCACAAATCTAATGAATTTTTAGCTCGAATTTTCACAAGTTCGAGAGAATTCGAGTGAAAAGGATAATTTTTTTTAAAAAGCTATCTTCTCAAAATATTAAAAAGTAATCTGCATAAAAGTTACTTTATCCGCAAAATAAAATGAGTTTTTTTCCGAGGGAGGCAATATCTTTAAGTTATATCTGTAAAAACGCGCGATGCGAGATTTATTTATTTTATAATAATATTTGAAATAAATAGAATTCATATATTCAATAATATCAATCAAGATAAAAGTAATAAGTTAGGTTTAGAGAAAAAAAAATCCTATCGAAACGACATATGTTAACTTGCAACGCGCACTTGAAAAACTTGATCGAGTCGAAGAAATTCTACTTTTTACATCGTTTATACAAAAATTAATTAAACATCGTTTAGATATTTATTATTAATTTTATATTAATAATAATAATATAAATATAAATTTTATAATTAATATAAGTATGATTAATTTATATATATATATATATATATATATAAATAATATAATTATAAATTTTGATATTAATTTATATATTAATTATATGGAATGATTTACAAAATTATTTTGATCGCATACATGTTGCGATAATAATTTGAAGGACACTCACCACATAAAGTTGTAGATTTCGGAGACCGGCAGCAAGCCCGTTTGGCTGTTCTTCAGCGCCATCGCGATGAGACACGAATACGAGTACGCGGGCTTCGGATAAGGGTTGTCGCGCTGCCCCGTGAGATCCTTCTCGCGCTTCGCCGCCTGTATCATCACCGTTGTCGTAGCACCCGAGCCGACGTCGTGCACGTTATTGTTGTAAATCTGCTTGCGAATATGGCCGCCCGGATTGGAGGTCAACATCTTGATATCCATCGTGCCGGACACGGTACCTAACTTGGGATGCTGCATCTGTACCCTCGTCAGCTGTATCGTCGGCGAGGAGGAGGCGGCCACCGTCGTCCTGACGCCGGCCGACGACGACGACGACGACGACGACGATATCGACGTCGGCGCCTTCGCGCTCGGAGATTCGTCAGCTACGGTCGCATCCTGCTGCTCGTCGTCCTCCGTTTCCTCTTCTTCATCTTCCGACTCTTCCTCCTCCGTCTCCTCGTACTCCGTTTCGTTGTGCTCGTTCTCTTCAATCTCCTCTTCCTCTTCGCTTTCGTTCTCCTCGTCGTTTTCGGTACGCTCGGCCTCACTTTCGTTCTCCGTCTCTTCCCCCTCGTTCTCAACAACGTTCTCTTCCAACGTGTCCAACATCGCCGCTTCGCTGTTCGACGGGCTGCGGATGGGCATGCACATGTTGCGCGGCAATATCAAATTCGGATCCAACGTCAATGCCAGCTCGCTGTCGCTGTCCAGATTCAGTTCCTCCAGGTTGCTGTTCGAAATAGACAGACAAAAGATTTAGATTTTCTGTTCAATTCGTTATACTTAAACGAGCTTTTCTCAATTTATCTCTTAACTCTTGAAGTCTTGCGGCAATATAATCCTATATTAATATATATCTCGTTCCTTCCCAATCTTTCTTTGAAGCAATATAATCACGTCTCTACTTTCCTGAAATTCTCACCTGTTGGAGCTACGGCTTTTGTCGTTGAAGCCGACCGGGTCTTCCTCGGTCTCCGTCAAGACGTCGTCGAAGTCGAAACCAAGACCAGGACCGTGCCAGCCGATTCGGCCGGTGTTGTCGCAACGTCGGATGTCCATATGGAACATGTCTGGTCGACCTTGGAAGGCGTCGGAGATGCTGTCGCTGCCGAACAGGCAGTCCCACGGATCCCCGGACAATCCCTGCTCCATCCCGACGGTACCGTACGCATTTACGGTATCCAATTCCATTCACTCGACTGCAAAGGATACGAAGCGATGTCTTTTAAGAGAAAACCGTCGTCAGAAATCTATCATTGTATAGTTAAGCTGCGGGACGCTGCGAATTAATCTTCGAAAGTAGTTTCATTTTCGTAAGAGCGAAGCGCAAAGGAGCCGCGCATGAAGTCGCTCTTTATCGTAATTAAATTATATTTTTATAGCCCCATAAAAAAAAAAAGAAGTCTAGTTTTATAGCTGTATATTATGTTGTTTGAGCGCTTTACAATTTCTGCGTCGTACTTTTATATTTAATTATATAGTAAAATTTGTATATTTGTGTATGCGCGTATATATAATTTACACTCTTTGGCGTACAAAGAGAGCAGATGATACTCTCGTCTACGCGGTTCATGCACTACGACGACTGCGGGCATTCTAAAAAAAGTTTTTTCCACAACCCTCCCCTCGCGAACCCTTCGCCGCTGCGGAGACTCATCCATATTTCAGCCCGTGTGTGCTTTTTTTAGCGACATCCAGAGTGTATTTCGGATTAGGCTCGTAGATCGATCATTTTCACGGAGCGGCCTCCGTAAGAGCGCCCGGATTGATATCTACGGCACCGCGTGCTGCTGCTGCTGCTCCGTCGGAGAAATAATAGCCCGCTCGAGTTGAGATGTGAGAGTTCTCGAGAGAGTTCCTTGTCTCGAATGAAAGCAGATCTGTATGTCGAAACGCCACGCTTATTCGCCGATCGAGACGGTTGAGGAAACAGCCTTCGCGTATTCGGTGCCCCTTCGAACTCGTAAATTATCCTCCATCAATGCTGTCTTGATGAGCTCTCTCTCTTTCTCTTCATGTCAACCGTATTAATTTTATTGCGTATATATAAATAGAAATTTATGTCATGAATTATATTAATTTATATACAACTCGCTGCGCGTCCCTCTAATCTTTCTGAGCGATCTAGATATTCCGGAATGATGCGCTCCGAGAATTCCCACACCCGTCATCTCGCATCCTTATTCCGTACTATAAATACAACGAGTATCACGATTGTATCTCACTACGCCAGGCAAAGCCGAAAGATTTACGTAAGTCCGCCAAAGTGTATACAGTTGCGCGCGCACACACATTTGTGCGTGCATCTCTCTGTGTGTGTGTGTGAGAGAGAGAGAGAAAGAGAGAGTGAGAGGAAAAACAAGGACAGAGAGAGAGAGAGAGAGAGAGAGAGAGAGAGAGAGAGAGAGTGTGTATGTGTATGTGTGTACAATGAGGATCTTGAACCCACAACCGGTTTGTGGGTGTGACTAACTCATAGTACTACAGTCGATTTACTATACGCATAGGCTCGTAGTACTTCCCCCTTTGCCCCCTCATCTTTATCCTACGCTTTCATGCGGCTCTTTCCGCGCGTCTTCTCTTTTATATCTTTTATATCCTTAGATTCTCATTCAAAAATAAAATAATGACAAATAAAAGAAATGTACATAGAGAATTTTTTTATTTGGAAAAAAAAAAAAAATTGTGATATCTCGATTCGATATACTGACTCGATGAAAGAGTTCTGAGAGATTATTTCCAACAATTACTGAAACAAGCGTATAAACAAGAGATCCTATTTCGAAAGAGAAATTTTTTTTTTTTTTTAGAATAAGCTTTAACAAACTTCCTTTATGCGTGTACTTATTCGATTTTATTTTAAGTACAGCCGAAACGAGCAGACCTTTCCTTCCCCTTCCCCCTTCATTCTTGTCTACACGTGTATGTGTGTATTATGGAAACAAACATCCGGCATTGATTCGAATATTCCAGCCAGTGGCAATGTGCGTAGACTCTCGCGCGCACGCACACAGCATCCGGATCTCTCGATGGACCAACCGTAGATACACAAAGCCGCGCGCCGTCTCTGCCGCGCTTTTCGCCGAGTATCGATCTGATACGTCTGCCCTCTCTTCCCCCTCCCTCCCCTGTTCACCGACCTCATCCCCTGTCATCCACCCTCGTCGTATCCTTTTTCCCCCGCCTGACCGTCGCAGCCGGTATTTGCGAGCTGCAAGAGCGTGCACCCCGCCGCAGCGTGCACCAATGTCGCGCCCGGGTTCGTCAGGGTGGCACCCTAACTCCCGCCCCTCTTCGTCTTCTCTCTTCCTCGGAAGCTCGTTTGAAAATGCACCCCCCCCCTCTCTCTCTCTCTCTCCCCTTCGGTTCCCTAACAGCGCAGACCGCTCGTTAACCCTTAATATCGCTCGCTAGAGTCGAATTAATGTTCCTCTCTATATCTTTGCGAATAAAAAGGCAGATTTTTATGACGAATTTTTATACGAGTTACTTTGTCGCTCTCGGCAAAATTATTACAATATTTGAGTTTTGATTCGTCGAAGAGGTTCGCGCATCGCGATGGCTCCGTATTTCAAGTTTAATAATTTACAAAGCGGAAACATTTGTTCAAACAGCTATACGAAAATAGTTTCGCGATCGAAGCGAGAGAGAGAGAGAGAGAGAGAGAGAGTTCTTTATACAATAAAAAATAAATTGCAATTGTAAAACAGAAAAGATAGAGAGAAATAATTAATAGCAATCGATTTAATCTTTTGGAAAAGAATGTTCCCCTTTTTTTTCCTCATACATATTTTACTAAAGATATCGATTGAAGAAACGTCTTTCTTTCTCGATACGCGTTTTACAGCTGATTCTCGCGGAAGCGTGACACGATGGTGAAATAGTTTATTCTCACGACACTCCGTCCTCTCGACGGATTAATATCGATATGTGTCACTTATATGGGACGGCGTTGTCTCACACAATGACGTGTCTGTGCGCGCAACGACGCACGTTCGTACGCGTGGCATCGTAGACGCACGTGGCCGCGTAGAATTGGCGCGAAAAAGTACGCCAACCCACCCTCCCTCCCCCTCGATGACGTCGCGACACATCTCACGCACGCTTCGCATCTTCGGATTCCATCCGTATAAATTCCGAAGAAATCGATAGAAGCGGATTTCATGGACTCACGAAACTTTGATAAAGTGTTTTGAAAGAAACTTGAAAAAAAAAAGCAACAAGAGAGAGGGACGACGAATCAAATTGTCGTGTGCTTTGATTATTACATCGGGATTATCACATCGATTATAGAGCGCTTATCAATATATTTTCTCTTCTATTATTCGCATTATAGCACTGTGGAGCCGCGATTTAGAGAAAGGGGCAGCGAGTCTGTTAGCTTTCTAAATCGTAGCGTCCCGGCTCTTGTAATATACATACTTACCACGATTAGTCGACCGAGCTTATCACGTCGCGCGTCTCAAACTGTACATAATTATCTTACTATGTATAGAGGAGGATATGGATTTGTAGTTGAATATATTATATATATTATATTCCTCTAAATACCTCATAGATTTTTTTAGATCTTTAAATATAAACGGAAATATCTCGAGATTAAAGAGAGAGATTTATATGTATTTAACGATTACTTTGCCAACTCGATTACGTAAGAGCGCGCCTGAAACGAACTTCTCCTTAGCTTAATGTCGATCTCACGGTGTATATTTGCTAATACCCGTCTACTGCTAATTCAATGATTTCAGGTTTAGAATTTTTTGCTTTCACTGGCCAAACGGATGAGTCAATCGCGAGGTCCTTCCCCCTCGAGATCTTGCAAAATTTCGCACGTTACCGCGAAACCAAAGTGCACGCGATCTACAATGAAACGCGTTTCTCAATGTGTCTTTAACACGCACAGATTACGTCTCTCTTTCTCTTTCTCGAAGATCCGAATAAAACGACGGTCTAACATGAATGATTCCATTACGATACAATTGTGGAATTTAGTGTTTTAATGGAGCAAGAAAACGGTACTCTACGTTGTTTAAGAGTGGATATTCTTTGCCGTGTTAGCGTCCGCGCGCGTCTTTAATCTTGTAAATTAACATGTTACAAATTGGCGTGAATCAGATCCGTGTACTTAGACAGTAAACGTTCTATAAATGTAGATCGGCTCTAAATCAGGCCGTCCATTAAAATCCTCCACGCTTCGTTCGCCTCGATATTATCAAAGCGCCGCGAAAGTGGCCGGGCAAATGTTTCCATTCCGCGTTCTCTCGCTCGCGTCATCGCTAAAATGCAAGAGAGCCGCGGCTCGCGAAAGCACGAAAGCACAATGGCGCGTTATAACCGCCGAGGTTACGGTTAACGACGAGCGAAAATTGCCGATTGTTTCGCAAATTCGTTTCGCGATGAAAGAGAATCGCCGCGGATTTGAAACGGGGGCTTCTTTCCCGATATACACCTGATGCTGGGTTTCGCGTAGCGAGGAAAGGCATTTATATTGAACGCGTTCGAAAAGCATTTTCACCTCGACATGCCGAAACAGGATGATTTCGGACAACACACATTGTATAGATCTGTCGATATGGATACAGGAGATGTAGTGTTTTCGATGACAAACTCTGTCAAATATACACGCGTTGTATTATACAGGGTGTTCCATATGAGGTATAGAGATATTCCTTGTAAAAAAAATTAATAAATAAATAAACATCTTTTTCCGCAAAATTTTCGTAAATTTGTCGTTTTCGCGATTTATTATTATTATTATTTATTAAACTCATTTTTTAATATACCAATGCATTTGTAAAAATTTGAGTGTGTGATTCTGCTTATTTTTTGACAAGTATCAATCTGTATTATCCCTCCTATATGAGAACACCTTGTATACTTTCTGCGTGTTCGCAGAAGAAATAATTTCGTTTCCGTCGTCTTTTTTTTAGTTTGCGGACAAAAAAATCCTCGAGAAGAGGATGACGTTCCGTCATCCTTTACCTTCGCTCTCGCTCTCTTGTTCTTTGTCTCTCGTGCGTCATTTCCCTTTCCCGTCCCGCGAAGAAGTAATCGTCCGAGGATGCGAGAAGAGACGAAACGCGAGGATCGGAAAAGGTGACGGGGAAAGAGAAGAAATGCGAATTTCGATCGTGAATCGTAGAAACTGCCGCGCTTCCTGCGGTGGGCATCTGGCATGGAAGAGGCCAAAAGGGATACGAGGGGGTACGAGGGGTTTCCCGGAAGGTTCTCACGGTCAATAGCTTTCCCGGTGGTATGCGGCTGGAAAGTGCTCGAGGGGTTGCCCTTCCACCTCTTCCCCCCTCCTCACCCCCCTTACCCTTCGCGTACCCTCCTCCTCCTCTTCCGTCCTTGCCTGCAGGCTGCATTCGAATTTTGTGTTACGTCTCTCTCGTTCTCTCTCGCTTGAATTTCGATAGACATAAAAATATATTTTGTAGAAAGATTTCTACAAAATTCTCCGCTTTCAGAAAAAGATCCGGATACACAGTTGCGATCTCGGCACCTAATGAGAATCTCACGGTAAAGAGAGACTCGATCTCGTAAATCAGAAGACGGATGATGAAAAAAAAAAATGACGAGAGGACGAGACCTTAACTACGACGACGTTATTCCGAGACGGCCAATTAACGTTCCGCGATCCGCGCAAAATTACTATTCGTGGCTATCAATGGAAATCGATACCACCGTTGGCGGTTTCGGCGACGACGACGACCACCGTCGCCGCCAGCTCCAGATAATTACGCGGGAAACGTCGCGCGCGAGAGAGCGAGAGAGAGAGGGAGAGGCAGAGAGAAAGAGAGAGAAAACAAAATCGAAACGTACGGAAATTGGAAAATAGCGCGCGAGTCGACGCGGACGGATATTTCGGCGATTTGCGGTTTCCGTTTCGCGGACAAAAATTCTCCGAGCCTTTGTCTCGGAGTATTCTGCGCTCGAGAGCGCGGAGAAGGAATGAATGAGAACTGAATTTTTTTTCGCCCCGAAAACGAATCTAAACGTAAACAAGTAATTCCTTCGAGTGTGGATCCTCTATTTCGCGACGATTCGATTTATTTTAAGGAATCGTCGGCGCGATATATACAGGTATGCTCTACAAGCGCTCTTGTTACTTCCCTTCTTTTTTACCTACGCTACCTCTTCCTTCCCCCTCCCCCCTCCCGAAGGGAGGGGATATGCGTATTACTCGTACTCGTATCTTTCATTGTCTGCAGAGCTTATTGGATCTATCCATTTACTTTATTCGTCGGACGCTTAAGGGAACCTCTCGCACGACGAAGCGCGCATAAACGCTTTCTTTCTCTCTTTCCTCCTTTCCTCCCCTCCTCCGCCTTCCCCTCCCTCCTCTCTCTCTCTCTCTCTCTCTCTCATTCCCTCATACATATTCACGTACGTATACACGCGACACTCACACACACACTCGCGCACGCTTTTTTGTTTACATATATTCCTGCACCGACGTTCCTGAATACATTGCATTGTTTTCGTAGTGTATTTTTAGAGATTCTTCCCAGAGCGCCTAATAAATTATTCTCTCCCTCTCTCTCTCTCTCTCTGTTTCTTTGTACATCACGCACTCGGTCTTCCCGCCGAAATTCACGAAGCTGTACTCCCGCGTCCGCTCATTCACACCGCGAGCGATTTGACACAAGGCGATGGCGGGACGGGACGACGGATGGTCTACTTCCCGAATCGGGCCGTGTCCGTCCGCTCATCGGCGATGATGGATTATCGTCGGGCGAAGAGTGATATAATCGGCGGGCGCCGTCGCGGGAATAATAACCGCGAATCGACCGAAAATACCGGCGACATGCGCGGCGGGACGAGGAGGGAGAGAACGAGTGTCGTCGACGTGTGTTCATCAACACGGCCGGTATTTTTGATTCGATTCGCGGACGCGCGCTTACGACGGGACCGAAAAATGAGAGGAGGGACAAAAAAAAAATAAACAAAGGAGCACTCCGCGAAACACCTCCTCGCGCCCGCTCCGATATATTCGCTCGTTCTTGACAGACGGAGAGAGAAGGAGAGAGAGAGGGAGAGAGAAAGAGAAAGAGAGAGAGCGCGCGCGCCGGTCGGTCGAGAGAGCCCGCGAGAAGACGAGACGAGAGGGCAATAATACTTTTTAGCGCGGGGTACAATTTATACGCGATGCGTAATAATGGCGCCAGTGACCTTACCGTATATCGATACCGCGCGTCCGACGATCCCCGATATCACACTGTCCGGTCGCGACGGCCACCACTTTCACACATATATTTACGAGCGAGTCGCACGATTTTCGGCGCAGCGACCATGTATAAACGTACACCGACACGGGTCCCCCTTGACGGAACTGAGGCAACGTTGGGTTGACACGAGCAGGCCCGTGAACAAAGACCACAAGATTTCAAATCCCGTCGCGCCGATTGGCCGGCGTGGATCACGTGGTCGCGGCTCGCGGCAGCCTATTGGCCCGCCGCCACGGGGGTGCGAGGACGTTTTGAACGATGCGCCGCAATGCACATGGCTGACGGAAGGCGGATTTTCGCGGGGCGATCTCTCGCGGCCGTCTTCTCTCACGGCACAACCGCGATAAAAATAATGCACAGGCGGGCGATCGCGCGTAATCGATGACGAAACACGGCCCCGAACTATTTTCCCCACCGATACACGGATGTACGACTGCTATTTAGCCGTGTCGCGCACCACACCAAGGTGTTCCCTAACCTTCCCCACAAGAAAATGGCCGAACCCAAACAACACTTCGCGCGCGGAAAGTCACTCACCGCGACGGCACATTATCACGTCGTATCCCGGCTCGCCGATCCTTCCGTAGGATTCGCGTGATTTTTCTCGCGACGCCCCGCCGTCGAGTCGCCCGTGTGCGTCGCCGCGAACGCGACAAACAATCGCCGTCCCGTTCAACGAGATTGAATACGATGGGCGAGTCCATCGCGGCCACTACGAAGGGGTGTCAGGCGGCTCCCCGTTAAGAATGAAACACTACGCGATAATGGCGGGAACGTATATACGCGGCACATGGCGATTTATTGACTTTGAGGTAGGTAAATATACACCGCACTCTCTCGGTCCTCTCGCGTCTCCTCTTCGCTCCTCGTGGCAAATTTCGCGCGAATTTGCCCCTTTTTTTCCCGTCGCAGCGCTATTTCTCTTCCGAGATATATATATACACACACACACACACACACATATATATATATATATATATATATATATATAAGCGTTCATTCCAGGTCTCTTATCTCCGAAATCGATATAGACGGTCTCTCTCTCCCTTTAATGCGAATTATCTCTCCGTATTTGTTTCTCCATACCTTTTATTTCGTAACATTCTCTTTATCACTTGATTACATTTCTCTCTGTAAAACTTTCTTAAAATACGTATTATAACACACTTGTCGATCATATCTCAGTCTATTCCATTGCTCAGTTATTTCAATGTACATACATTAATGTTTTTGCTTTCCTCATTGCTTCAGGCTCTCTCATAAGAATATATATATATATATACACACACACATATATATATACTTATGTTCAGTCTTATAAAAATATTTGCTCTAAGATAAAATCTACGTATATATATATATATATATATATATATATATATATATATACACTTTATAACTTTACTTAATTCTCTAGCAATTCTTTTGAGCAATATGAGCGATTACTTTGGTCCCAGTAAAATGTATATTTATAGCACCGTTGTTTTCCATCCTCCAATTTTCATTCTCCATGCAGACAAATAAAAATTTTACGTTTCATCTTCGTATTCGATGATTATCTGGCCATCCAATTTTCTACTAGTATCTTGATACTATATTGTCTTGATTTTGTTATTTACAGTTGCACTTTTATTCCTCTTCACACGTCAGTCATTTGGTATCTCTTTGTGTCCTGTTAATTGTTATTAGACTTGAATCCTTACTCTCATTTGTTTCTTCATGGATATTCGTGTATCATTCTTCTTTCCTTATATTATATCGTTATATTATATCGTTTGAGAATGTAACTTCTCAAGACAAATATATTCAACAGTCATAAACTTTTAAAGTTATATAACATTAGTAGATATAAATGCAATATAGAAGATATATATATTGACTTGGTATAGTATTGCACGTATGATTTGCGAGCTCTCAAGCTCAGAAAGACTCGGAATAATATCTATCTCTACTATCATTGGCAGAATTGCAGAGTGAGCTGTTTCTAGCTCTAAACACTGGATTATGGCATCTTTTAGACTTTTATGATATAATATACGGCGTGTTGGTTTAAGCATTCGCAACAGCCGGTATTATTTTGGTATATATTTCTACTCCTTTTAGAAATATGTCTTTGTTTAAATATTCATCATGATTGTGAAGAAGTATCTTTGTCTTGTTCATCGGTGAGAAACAGATAGAAGGAAGTCCCACCTGAAAAATAAAAATATGTAAAGTTATATTTTATTATAAAGTAAAAATCGTAGCATATCCTTAACAATCTATATATATTTAACGCATTATTATATGCTTAATACTAAATTAATGCTTAATTTATTATATATATATATATATATATATATATATATATATATATATATCATTATTATATTTTCAACTTGACACTTTGATCATGCATCATTTATTATTCAAATAAACTGCCATCTTTAATTAAAAGTATATAAATCTAAAATAAAAATTTACAGAAATATGAAATATTGAATGAAAAATATTTTTATAACAATTTTATTTATAAAATTAAAATTTATTAGGTTAGGTAAAAGTCTCTGAAACAACTTAAAGCAAAAAACAACGAGATGGACAAGAACAAATCTCACAAACATGTCGATACGAGGTATCTCGCGTTCAAAGTGTCAAAGTCATAACAACAATTAGCTTATTTCGTTTTTTGTACATATTTAAAGATAAAAAAAAACATTAATTTTAAAAATGAAGAGAGCAGTTTGATGTGCTCACCTCGCGCACAAAACGGCTATCTGTGCCTCCCGGGAAGATACCGATTTCCAACTCGACACCTATTTTGTCGCAGCACTTTTTAAAAGCGATCCAGAAAGGATTAGAATCGTCAAGCCTTGTACTCTCGACTTTGGGATTTTTCTCCTCGAAGGAATAGGTTACATCTGGACCAGCTTCCTCGCACCAGCGTTTGATAGTAGCTTCAAATTCTTCGTGATCGACACTGGGCGTTATACGAATATCGAATGTAGCGTAGAGTTCAGCGGGTATAACATTAGTCTGTACACCACCCTGCAAAGGTACGTTTAACAGATTAGATTCGAAAAATGTTGAATAGAAGAATAAGGAAGGGAATGTAGAATTTAATAAAACCGCAAACTGGCAGAAAATAAAGTTCCAAGATAATTGTATAAAGTAAGAAAAGTGTAATAAAGACTATACATTGCACATAAAAAAGTTTTAGTCGTCACTGCAAGACCGTAAGCAAATTGATCAATCACAGTCAAAAATTCTTACTACTTGTAAGAATGCTTGACTGTAATTGATCAATTTGTTTATGTTTGTAGTCTTACGATTACAACTAAAACTTTTTTACATGCAATGGCCTTTAAGCAGGAAAAATACATTACGATATGTATATTATTATCATCATCATTGAACGCAAACGATTCAACGTATTATTAGAGGAACACATTAAAATACTCACTGTAGAATATGAAAATCCCAATGGAACAGACATGTAAAGCAAACAACTATCATGTAATAGCTTGAAAACTAAACCTAATTCATCTATTTGAGAGACGGTTTTCTTTCATTAGTAATATAAATATAATTCATCTATTCGAGACACGGTTTTCTTCATTAGTAATATAAATTCAGGATAGAATTATACTCTTGATATTTGTACACATGTGAATTTAGTACAAAATTGAATGAAAGGAGAAATACGATATAATTCAACACCTAATTTGCGAGTTTAGTCTTAAAAGTAACGCGTCGATGCTCTTGTATCCGTTGGATGGTAAAAATCGCTTTACGAAATGTATGTACGCGCAATACCTACCCAAATTTTCGTAAGATTGACAGACGTCACGTCGCCAAGTTTGTTCTTGGGATCCTTCAGCTTCGCTTTCTCGGCGTCTCTGAACTCCATGAAACGGTCGATCACGACTCTCAATTTCTCCCCGGCCGTATTGTCCAGCATAATGGAGCCGTGACCGGTACTACCGGCGCATTTTACATCCACGTGCCAGATCGATCTCTCCCCGTTGAACATGTAGAAGTGGTTCTCCGGACAGGCCACGCCCTCGTCCAAGGAGAAACCGACGTTCAGAGCTCTGAAGTCCGCGGTGTGCACGAAATCTTTCATCCCGAGAACGCCGCCAATCTCCTCGTCCGGCACGAAGGAGATGTGAATGGTACGTTGGAAGCGTTGTCCGTTCAGCTTCAGTCTGCGAATCGCTTCCAAATATTGTATCCCGACGCATTTCATGTCCTGGCTACCGCGAGCGTAGATGTTACCCTGCTCGTCCATGTGAGCGCTGAACGGTGGATAGGTCCATTTGTCCTACGTCAATCAAGAGGTGAATCACGATATTGTAATCTCGTTAACTATGAAATTTACTTATTAAGTGCCAATAAACGGCACTTACCTCGAAGACGGGTACAACGTCCATGTGACTGTTCAAGAGAATCGCCGGCTCCGCCGGTTGCGTTCCCGTCCATGTGAGAATCACGATCGGTTTCTCGGGATGTACATGGTAAATTCTGATCGGCAAGTCGAGCGACTGCGCTTGTTTCTTCAAAAATACCACGCACGCATCTGAAATGAAAGATACAGAATGCAGAATGATATTAAGCAGCTAGAGTCTTCAGGATTAAACAGCAAGAATTTTCGGAATTTTCCAATAAGTTATATTAGATAATTATATATACATATATGCATAAATTTCAGACTCTAATTTACAAACCAATCGTTTAATTTAGAAGCCTTTGCTTTGTAAATATAAGATTTATCGGGTGAAACTACTACCTTCAACTTTCTCTTAGCAGAGAAGTAAATCATTATTTATGCATGTATTACTTTTTGTACGTACATATGTGTACATATTGAAGTATTTATAGTGACAAAGTAGCGACTAAGAAAATATATAATTCTCAAGATTGGAAATTGAATCTCATAATAGCAACTCTATTACGCTGTATGTTATGTGTGCCTGCTTTTTAAATATTTGAATCTATTTTCATACCGGTTACAAATCTCGATTTCGTAAAGCTTCTAATAAATTGAGTGTTTGAACATTGAAACTCTAATATAAGATTAAGATATATATCATTTAATCGGCAATTAACTTGATAATATATGCGGGGATAGTATTATAAATTTCTTTGACATTGTTTGTAGGCAATTCTGTCAATTAAATTTGACCGGTCAAGTTCATCAGTGTAAAAAAAGTTCACTGAGATTTTTTTTTAGAAGTCTATTTTTAAAAAGCGGATTCCGGCCACTTTTTTCATTATTAAAAATTAAATAATGTGATACTAGTGTGAGAATAATCTACATATTGCGACAGCTAATTCCTCTGAAAATATTGGACCGGCAATCATTTGATAATCCCGATAAGAAACTAGATACTTGAAGTGAGTAAAATTAGGCTTGATTGTCCAATTGTCGCCTCTTATCTATTTTATCAGAGATAGGAGAGACGACAGATCAATTAACTGTTATCATATGGAAACAGAAAAATTTCCAAGCGCAACTCCACGGACTCATAAATCATACACGAGATGCACGAGACGGGATTCTGCTTGGCTAGTTATGTAATTTGCGCGAGATAAGTGTCGCGAGTTTATGATTCGAAAGGTCCGGGTACGAAAATTGTAACGAGATGAAAAGGTATCCGGGAGCGTTTTCGATCTAGGTCACGCCGAGAGGCCGTCGTGCACCTGCAATCACCGTCGTTGTTGTCGTCGTCGTCGTCGTCGCGATTCGGTCCGGAAAAAGGGCGCCCGGGACCTCGTTCCCGGGGACATCGCGGAGATCGGCGTGGAGCCGCGACCGGACGATGAGGTTCTGCAAAAATAGAAATAACGTCGCGCGCGCAGGGTGGGGCATGCAATGGCTGGATAGCGTCACCGACGCTATCTCTCCATCTCTCGCGAGCGTCTCCGCGCGTCCGCGTCACGTCGCGCGATTTCGCGCGACCGTGTATCGTCGCCGACGAACGGATGGTCCCCGTCCGGGCGACGTTCGATGAAGCGCGTAATTTACTTAACGAGGAAACGCGTAGTTGAGCGCCTTCTCGCGACCTCGTTTACGCGGACGCGGCCGGCGTGGGTCTCTCGCTCTTTCCCCCCCACACTTCTCTTTCACGGATGTATCTTTTTTTTTTCCCGGACACAGTATGTACCGTGCGCTTTCTCCCACCTTTCTATCCGCTTTTCCCTAATTTTCTCCATCCGAGATACACGCTTCGAAGTGATCCGGTTTCGCTGTTGAACGCTTTTAGACGCGCGTTCGTTGCAAATCTCTCTCTCTCTCTCTCTCACATTCACGCTCTCCCTCTTTCTATTTCACTCTCACAATCAGAGCCGCACGTTCGCAGCTAGGTTTTTTTCGAAATTTCTCTTTGCAATCGCTTACCGTAATTAATATTCGGCTGCACCGACGGTATTCGCAGGTACTCGCGAAAGTTCTCCACAGCTGTTTCGTCCAGCTCGATCTGAGACGGCGACATCGCGTCCTCTCTCTTTCTCTCTCTCTTGTCCGCCTCGGCGTGTGCTTTACCCTCTGAACCCCGGTTCTGTCTCGCTGGTTAGGTGCGCGTCCGGACGCTTCGCCGTCGAGCTCGAATGTCACAGCAGAAGACGCCGCGTCGTCGCGAGATCCGGAGTGCCGCTGCGGAATGTCGCGCGGCTCGCACGAACGCCGCGGCTCGGCTCGGCTCGCCCAATTGCCGCCGGTTACCGGCACTGACGTCACGGCCGCGCGCTCGAATCGCGTGGCGCGGCCTGGTAACAGGCTCCCACGCGACGCGTCCGTGGACCGGCGCGGTTTGAAAACAGCGACGCATGGCAACGCGACGCCACGCGCGGAAGATCACCGCCGTCGATCTTCTCGCAGAGTCGCGCTTCCTGCGTTTGT
Source organism: Lasius fuliginosus (assembly GCA_949152495.1). NCBI lineage: Eukaryota > Metazoa > Arthropoda > Insecta > Hymenoptera > Formicidae > Lasius > Lasius fuliginosus. The sequence goes on along the minus strand of OX424456.1, from coordinate 2,757,242 downwards.
CATGTCTCTCGCAGGTTGACGTCGAATGCAAAATGCTCGCTCGAGATTTCTCGTCCTTTTTTCTTTCTCTTTTAAATATAGGAGAATATTGGAGGGAGGGAAAGAGAGAGAGAGAGAGAGAGAGAGAGAGAGAGAGAGAGAGAGAGAGAGAGAGAGAGACGCGTCTAGAAAATTCGACGTACACTAAGCATGCGGAATTAACGCTGGACCATATGTTTTTGTTTCAGAGATGCTGAGAGATCTTTCCCTTTTTTTTGTATGTCAAATCACTGTGTAACGTGATTTAAGCAAGAGTTGACAACTATAATTTTCTCTTTCGAATTTTGAAAGCTCAAGAATCTCTCCCTGAGAATCCTTTGAAAGATCAAATAAAGTATCTGCCGGTGATAAATCGTTCAACGCTGCAAATGGTCGATCCTGATAACGCGAATAGGACGTACAAATGTTAAACGTTACATCCAAGAAAATAAAGTGGCGCGGTAATAAAACATAAGTGCAATCTCAAGTGCGACATAAAGTGCAATCTCTGCTCATTGGCTCAATATAATAGGCATTGATAACACGAGACAAATACTTATTGCTGAAGAGACGAAAAATTAGCAGATAAGTTTATCTACACAATGATAACAATGTAATAAATTATGACCTGTAGGCCTATTCTGTAACTTTATAACGACGATGTCGCTATCGTTACGTGTATTTTTACATATCAAAATATATGCGCAGCGATACGTAACGATAGCGACATTGTCGTTATAAAATTACAGAATAGGCCTACTGGTCTTAATATAGCGCGTCGGTTACTACGCAACTTTTGTTTTCGATTATTCAGTCCCGATAGTGATCGATAAGCTTTATTGTATTTTACGGTGAAGATACGATTTTTTCTCGCGCTCGATTGAAAAACAAGAGCACATTTTCACCGAATAACGCTCTTAAACTCGCGCAGGGTGAAGCGAGGAACGCACACGAGTAACAGTGTTAATTCGTAAAATGTATTCCGATTTATTAAATTTCACGTATGCCTAAATATGAGCTCTTTACACGTTATAATAATATATATCGTGTAGAGTTTGATATCGAAGAACTTGTTATACATTTATTATAATCGGTAGTATATGTGGATTAAATTATCGTACAGTGTAATAGATAATAATGTAACATGGCTATAACTAGGCACATATACATGTAACAGTGAATCGCAAATAAAAAAATTATGTTCTCAGCCTATTTTATAAAGTTGAATATAATAATATATAATATTAATATAATATATAATATAATAATATATATATATATAACTGCTATGCTCTCTGTGTGTATTCTCTTATTTACAACATTGAAACGATTATCTCTAACGAGTTGTTTTATACTATCAGATACCTTTAATAACAAAGTCGCTTGTTTTTGCCTGCTCTCTTCATCAGAATGTCATTATACAGATATATAATACGATCTATATGTAGGAGAATTGTACAACGGACAATAAACATATGGATTTAGCTGCAAAGCATTCGTATCCTTGTATCTTCCGGATTTCACGAAAGAACAGAGGATAGAGAAAGATTAATACAGACGTATATATAAGTATATACATATTATATAAGTATATACATACTAGTATAATATACTAAGTATAATATAAGTATATACATACTATATAATATAGTATATGTATATATAAGGATATATATATATATACGTGTATATGTGTATATATATGTATGTATGTATGTATGTATGTATGTATATACTTAAAGTTATGTTACAAAAATATTTACATGTTCTCATTGTGTACTCGGATGGCGAACATGAGCTGTACATTCTCCATCATTCTCCCTCTGCATCTGATGTTGCGCCATCCGCAGCAACTTATAACTTACATTAGTACACACACGTTTCTTTTTTCTTTTATTATTACAAAATATCGGCTAAAGTACAAAGTAAACACCAAATGCCAAAAATATGTCTGTTTACATTTTGAAATCGCAGCCGAACGCAATATAAAAAGGGCTCTCTCTCTCTCTCTCTCTTTTTTTCTCTCTCACTCTCTCTCACTCTCTCTCATTGCTTTCGACCGTAGGAGAAGACCGTACATATATGCGCTCAGGAGATTTCCGTTGAAATACTTTCGCAGAGAATACATAAATACATATTATAACTTAATTTCTTGCCCCCTTCCCTCCCCTCCCCTTACTTCCTAATCACAGATCTCTAAAACTTTGATATATTTGCTTAAGAACCGATGATTGAAATCGCGCGCGATTGTTTCTTTTTTCATACATCTTTTGAAAACTCCACGTTATATATGTTCTGCATTTTCGTTCAGGTGAAATCTTGGTCGCGAATCACGTAACGGATGCGATCCACTCGGTCGAAAAATACGCCAGATGTTTTCTCGCCTCACTTTCTTTTTCTTCTTTATATATAAATTTAATAGTATCACACCTTTAGCTTCTTTCCTTCTATTTTAATTTTTACAGGAACTGCTGTGTGGCTGACAATGTTTCATCAAAAAGTCAAATTGGAATCAAAACTTTTCTAAGCTTTCACATGGTTACATATTTGCGACCAAGGGACCCGTGTAAATTAAAACTGAGAAAATTTTAAGATGTTAAAAAAGAAAAATAATAAAAATAACGCGACTATGTTGTTTTTTGTATAATAAATTAAGATATATAATTATATATATAAGATATATAATTACTTTTCTCTGCCAATGCTCGAGACGTTCGCTAAATATAAATTCACGATGTCTCCTCTCTCTCTATTTCAATCGATTCTAATTAATCGCTTGACGCGAGGTACCTTCAGCACCTGTAAACGCGGCTGTAATTTTTACGAGAGTCTCTCTAAGATTGTACCACCTCTAATGTTGTACTATAATTAGTTCGCGCGAGCGACGCGTGTTCACAACGTTTCTATATGCTGCAGAAAGTGATTAACTATGACGACTGTTATAGTGTGCAGCGAAATCTTAAATATATCGCAGGTAGTATCTCTAGCGAGAAGTATTCGTCGTTGTTTCCTTTTATAATAATAATATTCACCATCGCTCGCTGTCTGTGACCGAAAATACAATAAACAATACGTTAATATCATACAAACAGAGGAAAATTAACTTACAAATTAAAGAAATGCGAAACTTGGCTCCTCCTCGCCTCTAACAAGTAATAACATATTAATATACACCTATAATAATCACGCACTGTCAAAATCCGAAACTCTTTTTTTCATATATGTTATATATATATAATAATTTTAATTACACATATAAAGTATACAATATATATAATTTTAATTACATTCGTGTACACCGGGTCGATGTTGAAACTAGAAGACTGCTGGCTTGTAGTTTCAAGTTCAAAAGCGATCGCTTTTCATTATCATTGTCATTGTGATTACGTCGAGTTACAAGTCTTAACCATATCGCGTAAAATCAATACGTCGCAATGTGCTGTTTTTCACGCAAAGAAGAAAGAACGCACATTTTCACTAACAACCATGTTTTTCTTTTCGAGGACTAAATAAGAAGAAGCACTTGTCTTGTTACAAAATAGCCTAATTTTCTCTCTCTCTCACTCTTTCTCCCTCTTTCTCTAAATTCTCTCTCTGCATTTAATTTATCGCAATTTATCTCTCTACATTTTTTCTAATACACTTTTTTACCGCTTAGTAAGTTTTGTACTTGAATGAATGTTGAATGTGAGCGAATAAAGTTTCGGGAGATCGACTTAAAAAAAAAAAAAACAAAAAAAAACGAATCCATAAATAAAACATCGTTTAATTTCTTTCGCTTTTTTTTTCATATAACTAAAAATATATTCTGTATCGCTTAAAGCGTCGATGAAAACAAAACGCACAGTTACATTGTACAATTTATCGTATAATACGTTTCGTCCTACATCTTGCAGCATTAATATCGGTCCCGATTCAAAGATAAATAACGTATTTAAATAAAATATTAACGTTAAAAGGAAGAAAACATTGCTTGTATCGATAACGCGTCACCCTGCGTACGAAAAATAAAGGAAATATAGCGTGACTTAAAACTTTCCAAAAATAGAACTCAAGCTTAAATTTCAACATTTACTCTTTATTATAAATAATCTATCATTTTACAGTGAAATATAAAATATAGAGAATTCCACGCCCCCTTTTGCCTTTTCTATGTCAGAAAACATAGCACAACATAGTATTATCTATTAGAATAGTTTGTGTTGAGATTAGAGAGTAATTGCGTTTCTACGGACTAGTCTAAATATAGCTTCGTTAAATATATAACTTCGTATATTGTTAATATTATGCAAATTTTATATATATATACACAGAGACAAGTTGAATGATGCAGGGTGTGCACATTGTATGTAATGATAACTGCTTTTAAAGAGGATATATCGCGAGCGCGCCACCAACTTTGTTAATCTTATCAAAATTGGACTACGCTGACTATATATAAACATTTTAGGGCACCGTATTTCGCCGGTATAAAAAGTGTGTACGTTCGCCGTTCGTCGAATACACACTTTTGGCCGTCAAAGAGTTACCGGAGATACTCTAGATATATGCTACTTAAAATGCGCATCGCTATATATCCTCGAAATACTCAGCTATCATTCTTTTTTTTTTTTTTTAGGCCACCGCGCGGATTCCAATATTTTGAGAGAAGAACCATCAAATTAACGTCTATTGATTAAACTTTTTAAATATACGCGCGACGATTCTAGAAGCGATCGGCGGCAAACTAAACTCCGCTTCTCCTTCTAATTATTTAGTGGAAACTGTCGGTATTCTACATATGCGCGGCCACGCGCATTCTTACATCTCGCCTCTACTTTCTTCGCACACGCGCAAAACGAGATAAATGTATATATTATTCTTATAGCAAGAGAGAATGTCAACTTCCGGCATCGAGAATGTTTAGCTCGCCAATTCGTATTTTTCCTTGCTAGAAGGAAAAAAAAATCTAAGACCGCGCACGACGGAAAATGGCGTGCAAGCAGATTCAAGACAGCGGCTCGCGAGACATCGTTCCCGATCGAGAACGATAAAAAATACGATATCGATTTGGAACTGAAGAACTTTAAACAATACTACCCTTTTCTACCGGTTACGATCTCGGCGGTGCTGGATGATTGAAAAGGGATTTTTGCGACTGTCCCGACGGTGTGGCGGGAGGAGGATACACCTGGTTGCCCGGTGGCGGTGGCGTCGTCGACGAGAACTTGGGTACCGTCGTTTCCGTGGCTACAGCTACCGCCGCCGTCGCCTCTGTCGCCGCCGCTGCCGTCGTCGCCGTCGCCGTCGCCGCCGCTGCCGTCGCCGTCGCCGCCGTTGGCGGCGACACGAATTGCGGCGGTGGATACGGATTGGAACCCGGTGGCGCCTGGGACGATGCTTGAGGTACCAAAAATTGCTGCTGCGCTTGCTTGCTGTTGGCAGCTCCGCTCGCTTGCGACGGCACGGCGGGCTGTTGAGACGTAGTGGTCTGCGGGGTCTGCGGTATCGCAAAGTTCGGATACTGCACCGGACCGGGTTTGCTCTGGAACTGGGAATAGTGAATGGACGCGGAGCCGGGAGGCGGTATGTACGGCTGAGGCGGTAATTGCTGCAATCCGGGATATCCCGGCGGGGTGCTGGAGACCAGATTGTGAGGCGGAGATTTGCGCGCCTTCAGTATCGCCTCGGCTGTCAAACCTAGAGAAGCGATAGAGTTAATACAGGGGAAAGCAAAAACTAGTTTCATTTTACGGCATCATTTGTCAACGGTTGTCAAACGTCGCGAAATAGAAATTAGTTTCATTCTCTACTTCTTTTTTTTTCCCAGTATGCTGAATTGTAAATTTCAACTCGGTGCGTACCATGCTTACGAGCTCTCTCCTCTTCGTCGTCACTGAGAAACAATCCGAATTCGCGTTTCAATCGCTCGGTAAGATTTTCTCGTTGACGTTCTACCAGAGTTGGCGCCGCGGACCAACCGATCGTACCTTCCTCTCCACCTGATGCGAATATCAATCTATTTAATCGCATTCAAATAAAATCAGGAAAATGCCAAAATTTATATATATATATATATATATATATATATATATAAAAACGTGATTTTATATTCTAGATTTAAAAATTTATATATATTTAAGCGTTGATTTCATATCCTAGATTTAAATATATATATATATATATAAGCGTAATTATATATTCTAGATTTAAAAATTTTTCGAGAAAATTTATATATAAACGATGAAAAAAATACATATACTTTCTCTTTCTTTATCAATTAAAAGAAGTTGTATACTAGATAAGTATTTGAATCATTACTTTTCTTTTCATCGTTCTCATTGGTGGCGTTCGGGAAGAGCGTTAACGTGGTGAGACCCGGTAAGTCGAGGGCAGCGGATGCTTTGGAGCCCTCCTCGTCGGAGCTGAGCGAAGAGGTGCCGCTACTGGTGCTATCCGATCTACCTCGCGCTCCGCTCTTGTCCGCGGTGGAAGCGTCGTTCGACGATTCCGGCTCGGTTCCGGTTCCTCCGGACGATTGTTGTTTGCGTTTGCGATATTCCGATATGGATAGCTGGAAAGATAGAAATAGAAATATTTCCCTATAACATTTTAGCCATCTTTCATCTGGAATACCAATTTAAAAAGACGAAAAGTAAGAATGAAGCGAAGAAACTGATATCTGGTTTCGCATTATGATGAACGTGTGTATAATGGTGCGAATAAAATAGTGATAAAGAAAGAGAGAAACAACGGGGACACCCTACCCTCTTAGCAACATAAAAAATCTTACTACAGTCCTACCGTTCTAACCTTGCGCTTGACGGGAGGAAGAGCGTCAGGTTTTAAGGCCGGCGGTGCGGGCATGTTATTCGGTACGACGGTCCTCGGATCCTTCAATCGTTTTATTTCCTTGGGTTTGGCCTCCTCCTCCTTGGCGGGAGCCTCTTCCGGCTTCGGGGCTTCTTGAGTAGTAGTCGTGGTCGAGGAGTCTTGTACCGTATCTAGGCTACGTTCGGGGGAGATGTCTGATTTTGGTTGAGCTACTTGCGACGACGCGCTAATCTCGTTATCAATGTCATTTTTTATTACTTCGGGCTCGTCGTCCAGTTTCGCTTCCAGGAGCTCGCGCAACGCGGTCGACAGCATCGACTTCTCCTCGCCGTTCGTCGATTCTTCCACCGTGTCCATGCTTATCGTGGATTCTATGATGGCCGCCTCAAAATCCATCTTCGGTGTTTTCGGCGCGGACGCCGGTTCGGCCTTCTTGCGAATGCGCTCGCTCAACGGTGGTATCGAGTGGAAGATCTTGGGAGGATCCGAGACGGACTCCGCGTTCGAAGAAGTCGACTCGAAGATGGACTCCTCGGACAACGCGACGAAGGTGGACGATTGTTCCGTCTTGGAGGAGACCTCCTTCGAAGCCTCGTCGTTCGTATCCCCCTTCTTATCCGTCTCTCTCGTGCTATCTTCCGTAACAGTACTCTGCTCTAATTTGATATCGGGCTTGGCGTCCAATTCGTTGAAAGGCGTCTCTTCGTGTTTGATATCGAACAATTTAAAGGACGATTCGCAATACTTGTCGTCGTCCATGTCTTTGTCCTCCGAATCCGAATCCTCCTTCGAGCTTTCCATCAATCCCTCTATTCCGTCCATGCTCTTGTCCTTCTCCGAACTCGTGTCAATCTTCTCTTGGTAATCGTTGCCGTCGTCGCCCGTGATCTTCTTCATCTGCGCCTCGACATCGAACTCGTCGATGGACGCATTGTCGTCCGATTTCTCGACGACGATCTCTTGACACTTCGCCGTAGCTTCGGACGGTTTATTCTCGCCCTCGGATTTCTTATTTTCGGCAACGTTCGATCCGATTTCGTCGATGCCACCAAACTCCAGCTGCAACTCGGCCACTCGTTGCTCCAGCATTTCATCAGGTTCCATGGGAGACGGATATTCTTCTATCTCGGTATGCGATACATTGTGATGGATTATCTCGACTGTGCCTTGTCCTTCCTTCTTCATGAAAGGCTCTTTCTTCAAATTCAAATCGCTGAACGACACTCCGCTTTCGACGACTTTTTGAATCTTGGCATATATTTTCGGATCCAACGAACCGTAATTACATTCGGTTTTAATATCACCTTTATCCCACTTTGGAAAAACTTTTTCTTCCTTTATCGTAGCACTTTCTGTATCCATTACGGAGGAAATTTCCGCTTTAACGATATCCGAGCATTCCATTTTGTCTTCACGCTTTATGAAAAAAACCGATTGAGGAAAGGTGTCGATTGTGAGTTTCTTTCGAACGACCGATTCGTCGGAATCTACCTGTTTGACGTCAGCACTAATCTCCTCCTTCACAGAAGATTCCGACTCGTAATGTCCCTCGTCATTCTGTTCTGCGAAAGGCGACTGCGCGCGTTCCGCATAGTCATCCTGGAAAAACAGTAAAATATTGACACTATTAAAAAATGTCGAATCGTATTGCGCAATAGATACATCAGAATATTGTAACGTTCAAACGCTGAAATATGCTGATGCGAGACTTACCTCAGTAGGACATAGCGATCTGTTGTTAGACGCTGCCTCGATCGGTAGTAGCATAGTCGGCGTCGTCGGCGGGGTATAATTTTCCGATGATAGGCTCTCCCGGGCTATTCTTCGCTTCTTGGGCGGTGCCACTGTTTCGCTGAGCGACGGCGGACTCTCGGGCCGGCTATTGGGCGAATCGCATTCCTCCGAGATGGCTTGGCGTAGCCACCGCTTCTTTGCCGAGCCCGTGGATACAGTGGGACAACCACCGCTGCCACTGCCGTTGTTGTTGTTGTTGTTGTTATTATTATTGCCGGGGACAGCAGCAGCCTGATGTTGCTGTCTACGTTGCGGCGGAGAGTCGCATATACCGCTAACCGAATTGGCGGCTTGTACGAGAGTGGCTAGGCTCTTGGCCGCGTAACTCTGTGAGAGGAATTCCGCCGTTGGATCTCCTGTCGTCGGCAACGGCGGGAAATGTCTGCCGCACAACGGATGATTCATGGAATTCTGTAAGGTCGGCGCTGACGGTAGGGCCGGCAGTGGCGATACCTGGGGTACGTTCGCCTGCGGCGGATCGGGCGACTCCTTCAGCCATTCGTTCATCAGCACCTTCTTCGTCTTCGGGAACTTGAAACCCGGCGCCAGCGGACCGACCGCCGCGGCCACCAACAGACAGGCGGATGACAGCGGTGTGGATGGCGTGGAACTTTGCGAGCTACTGCTGGCTCCGCTGTCGCAGGTAGGACTCTTGACGGGGGTGGGTTGTTGCAGCGGCGGCGAACTCGGAGGACCCGGAGCGTTGGAATTCGCCAGGGCAAGTAGTAAGCCGGCCGCTGTGGGAATTCCACTGTGATGACCACCGGACGACGGTCCGATGCTGCTCGCACTGTCTCCCATCGCGACTGTGTTCTTGGCCGGTGTGTGCAAGTGCGACGAATAGGGAGCGTCCCGGCTGGGTGGACGACCCAGCAGAGGCGGCGACTGCATGGAATTGCTTTCGTCTCCGGAGGACACGTCGGACTCGGCCGAATTCAATCTCGTTCTTCGACTATTAGTCTGCGATTGAGACGTGCTCGTCGTCCTCGCCCGACCTTTTCTCCTCTTCCGCCGTAGCGGTCTGTCCGAATTTGTCTGTTTACCACTCTTGGACGACTGTCCCGTCGTCGAATGATTATTATCGTCATTGTCGCTGTGCGTGCCGCTAGACTCTTTTCGTTGCGCGTTTCTCGCTTGCACTTCCTGCTTCCTCTGTTCCGCTTTTTCCATTCTCTCAATGGCTTTCATGATCGCCTCCATCTTCCTCTCCTCCCGCGTCATTTTCTTCTTATCCTTTTTCGTTTCTGGCGTCGCCACCGATTGACTTAAACCAGGTGACGTTTGAGGCTGCACGTTCGTCGTTACGGTCGCGGTAGGTTCCTCCTTGGGCATTTGACGAGTCGTTGAAACGGTAACCGTCGTCGTGACAGTTTTCCTCGGCGTCGTGACAGTCATCGTCGACGGTGCAGATGACGTCACGGTCGAAGTGACTTGTTGCGCGACAGTCGTAGGAACTGCCGGCGATACGGATTCAGCTTCCTCGCAGACGGTGTTTCTCCTACCTCGCCGCCTCCGTTCTCTGCCACTGCACGCGTAACAAAAATACATGATTAAATATAAATCACGCGTTATTCGATCGTATTATTTATATTATTATTGCTATTATAAACTTACTCGGCATTTTCGACGAGAGCGCCGTTGCTACCTCTTCTGTTCAGTTGCTGATTCGCCGCGTTGTTAGCGATCTGACACTCCCGCGGATTGTTACACGCGCACACGACGGGTAGCGCGGGAGAGGAACCGGGATTGGGGGACAGTAATAGGTCGTGTTGCTCGTGCTTGATCGTTATCTCGGCGTTCTTCTCGATCGCGCAGGTCGTCACGATATAGAGATGCAGCGTGCCCTTCTCGATGCAATGCTTCACCTCGGCGTTCGGCTTGCAACTGCGCCGTACGAACCTCGCATCGTTCCCGTATGTCCGCGTGTCCACGCATACCTCGGTACCATCGCGCGGCAAACGGTAAAAGAAGACGAACGGTCCCGGCCGCTGGGCGTGCTGTCTACCACCTTGCGGATGCTGCGACCGATGCTGCGTACTGAGCATATACTTGCCACGCAGTTCCACGACGGGAGTGTTTGGCGGAAGATACATTGTCGCCACTAGAAACTTCATCAGTCACGAAGAAAAGACGTGTTAGTACACATTTCGACATGAGTTTCCACATATAAGGCAAGAATGAGTCAGTACGTGAGAAAGATGCGCTGTACATGTATTTTCGATCTCATTCTAAAATTCAGCGAATGATTGCGATGAATAATAGTGATGAATATTACTAGCGGATAATATTGAAACAAGGGAGGATAATAATTTAATAATTAGAGATATAAAATAAAATAATTTAATAATTTAATAAAATTTAAAAATTCTTATAAATATATTTCCTCGCGATTTTAGTTTTTTAATCTCTCTCTTTCTTTCTCCGCTCAAGATAATATTTCACTTACTCTGAGATTAGTACTGTGCACGTTGAGCCTGCATTTACCGGTGGCGATGACATTCATGTTAGTCTGTCTGAGATCGCTATGCGTACCGTTAACCTTGATGCTCGATATTCTGGCACGTAATTCGGGACTGTAATGATTCGTGACGGCCTCCTCGTATCTCTCGATCCACTGTCTTAGAGGCGCCATGTTGGTGCCCCAGGCATCTTGCACGTCCTCCTCCTTATCCTCAAGGCTCATTCTCCTCTTGGCCTTGCGTTTCCCGGGTCCTCGCTTCGGTGTGGCGTTCTCCTTCTTGCGAACGGCGCTCGGTTGTCGGGGATGCGAGTCCCTTCTCTGGCGTTTCGCAATGTTGTTGTTATTGTTATTGTTATTATTCAGCCTTCGCACCTGGGCGGGCTGAGCGGGCGCATCGGACTTGCCGCGTCGCGGAATCTGCGACGACGGCGGCTGCTGCTGCGGTAGCGGGCGTTTCTTCTGGACCGTGGGGTTCACCGAGCCAACGTCCGTGTCCGCTGAGCTGGTGGACGATGTGTCGGACGACGTGTCCGAATTGAGCAGCTCCTCGCGCTTGCGCATTTGCAAAGCGCGGGCTCGCTGTCTGTCCACTCGTCGCGGCCGACACCTCTCGCAGAGATACTCGTCAGGAATGTTCGAGCGATCTATACCCATGCAATCGACATGCTGCCACACTCTGTAATTGCGTAATCGAGATTAGATCAAGTTCTCAATAAATGGTTTTTTTATCATCTGGAAAATTATGGTTTGCAAATTTCCAGATGATTTATTTCGTCTATAATATTTCTAACGGATGTCTCTAACGGATATAAAACGAGAATATATTAAAATGTTTTATATATAGATTGAAGTATAACAAAGCGAGAATAATAAAATTTCTTTCTATATTTTCGCTTTGCCGTGTTCTAATCTATATTTTATACTAATATTGAAAATATATCTGTGACTTACAAGCATCGATCGCAACAAATCATGTATCCATCGTCATGTTCAAAGTCGCTAAAAAATCATATATATAATTATATATTACAATATTACCATCAAATTATAAGATATCCATTAGTTTATCTATAGGTCTAGCATAAATATACAGCGTTGTATGATAATGTAATTTAAGAACGATCGTCCGCTTACCAGATGCATCTAGTGACACTGTCTTCGTCGTCGCCTTCGCCTTCGGGTGCCGTTTCGGTTTCTTCGCCTTCCGGTTCCGCTTCCCGTCCCGCTTCGCTACTGATCGTGCTGGCGGCGTCATCCTCTGTATTGGTATTGCTCACAACTTTAAAATAAGTAATATTTATTATCATTAATTTCATTATATCATTATTACTTCATTATTCATTTACACAGAAAATATTGGAAACAATTTGCGTAAGATCTTAAAGGTACCTTCTTGAAGAGAAAAATGGATAACTTTGCAATTGACGTAACATTGCAATGATATATAAAGCCATTACCGGGACCAAAGATGTAAGGATGTTGAGGGGTGGCTGTGGAACTGCCGGCTCCGTTAATGGGTTGCTGCTTCGGGTGAGGCGGCGATGACGGAGGTGGTGGAGGGGTTCGCGGCGGTGGCGCTCCGTAATTGTGGTCTTGAAGAACAAACTGGAGACACTGAAATTGTAGGTATACATGTGTATGTAAAATCGATAGAATATTCTTTTGAACTAAGCAATATCACATTATGTATAATCTTATATCAGAGGTATCTTAGATACATGTAGTTCACAGAACTTTCTAAGCCAAGTATTGGATATCCTTCGGCATAGAGATATGTACCTCGTAAGGAAGTGGCATTCTCCTCACCGGCGATTTACGGGCGCTTTGTTCTTCTTCTTTGGAAATTCGTGATTCAGTTTCGTTTCTACAAAAAAAAAAAAAGCAAAACATTATTTTATTAGCACAATGACGATTCAGAGTGCCATCGCTTAATATGGATAAAAAGAGAAATTAGATTAGTTGAGTCTATGCTTAAGCTTACTTGGTTTCATTGAAGTCCTTACGAAGTTCGGTCATAGTCGAGGATATCGGCAGCAGGGTCTTTATCTGTCCGGCTTGTTGCCTGATTTGCTGAGTATATTGCGGCGCCATAATTAGTTGCTTTTGTTGTATCACTTGTGGTTGGATCCTGATCGGTGAGTTTTTGTGCGCAGCCATTACGTTGGACGATGCGACCGCAGCTGTTTGCTGCAACAAGGTCTTGATACACCCTTTCTGCGCAATCTGTATCGCGGTCGGGCCCTGAGTCTTCGTCAACGCTGTCACGTTCGTGTTCAACGAGGTCTTAATGCCACTACCGCCAACTTTCTGGGCGTGATTCCTCTGTACGGGTTTCTGCGGCGGAATAGTTTTGATACAGCCGGGTTGTTTCTGCGGAGCATTCTGCGGATTGATTACGTTCTGTTGGTGTTGTTGCTGCTGCTGCTGCTGCTGCTGTGTTAAAATCTTCATAGGTTGAGGAGGATTACTACTTCTCTGTACTACGGGCTGTTGAACGGCATTATTTTGGGAGTTTGCAGTAACCTTGACGGGATTCACCAATTTTTGAGAGACGCCCTTCAGGCCTGCCGTAGACTGCGAAGCTTGCGGCGTCTGACCCTTCGACATCCCTACCCTCATTACCATCTGTTGCAGCGGCTGTTGCTGCTGTTGTACCTTCGAATTTATCACAGCATGAGTCCTTTGATTATTCGGTACGGTCGCTAACACTTTTTGATGCATATTAGTAATACTGTGACTTCTTTGAGCCTGTAGATTATTTGCGTTCATCGGCTGTTGCTGCTGTGACTTTTGCATTACCGATTGTTGTTGCGAAGTTTGTATAATTTGCAGCTGCTGCAATTGCGTCGACGTAGACTGCAGCTGCGACTGCTTATTACCAAGCACGTTCGAATTTTGCGGTGGCACTTTGGAGATGTTTGGTACGCTGTTGCTCTTGCAGACATTACTCATCGCAGTTGGCATCCGACTGGTGTTTAGTACCGTCTGAGATTTTTGCAGCCCGATCACCGCCGACTGAGATCTCTGATGAGACGCCTGCACCTGCTGCTGGCTCGCTGTAGGCTGCTGGTACTGTCCGGATGTCTGAATCTTTTGTATACCGCTAGACTTTGAGACGTTGTTTAGCTGTTGTGCGGTCAATTGCTGCTGCTGTCTAGCCATCGCCAGGGTTTTCTGGGGCCCTTGTAATTTCTGCAAATTTTGTTGCTGCTGTGTCTTATGATTCGGATGATGGCCGCTGCTCAGCAGCTGCGATGAAATCTTCTGACTATTGCAAACAGATTTTTGCGCGTTGACAGGTTGCGTCGTCTTTTGTATCACCGGATTGGCCTGCTGAATCTTTTGTGAATTCGCGGTCGCCTGATTGTTAACTGTCAATTGATTAATCTGACTGGTTAACATCTGCGACTTTTGCAGGTTCTGTGTCCTGGACAGAGAGTTGTTACGTTGCGCGGTTCCGGCAGCAGACTGGGTGGTATTTGTCATGTTCGTTATGGTTTTTCCCTTCTGCGCGGACTGGTTGGTTGCTATAACGCTCGAAGATGCCGGTTTTACTTGTATCCTTTGAAGATTCGTCGCCGCCATCGTAGCGATAGTCTTCACGGCCGCGGCTGTGCCTACAATGTGCTGTTGAACGGAGACGGGATGGAATTTGGAATGCAACGCAGCCTGCATATTGCTCGCTACTAGTGGAGACTGAGTAGATACAGAAGAGGTGTTGAGAATGGCCAACGGAACAGGTTGCGCCTGACCGGATGATGACGGTAGCTTTTGCGAAATGACGCGTGTCGTTAACACTTGCGTAGTGTTGGTTTGCGAGCCGGCGATCATCTTCTGCACCTGTTCCCTGGCACCTTTGGCGACCGGATAGGTCACCACAGGCTTCACCGTCGTAAGAGCAGACGCAGTAGCGGTCGTTGCCGTGGGTTGCTGTTGCTGATTGCTCGTCGCCGCCTCCAGACACTGCAACAGCTGCGACTTGCCGCCACAAGCAGCCGCGGCGACGTCTTCGCTGCTCGCAATCACCACCGCGTTCCCCGTCGAGGTGGTATTGATGTCAGTGGCGATAGCTACAGGTTCCTGGGATCGCCATATCTCACGGGCGAACAGCAACGTTGGCGGTTGACCTTCGCCGCCCTTCGTCACGTTCTCCACCACCGATGCCGTCGTGGCCTCCACATCCACATCCAGCTTCAGAACGAAGCTCATGGTGGTTTCGGCGGGCTGACCGTATTCCTCCTCCATCTCCGTGGACGCGGATTTGCTTGTCCCAATCGCCGCCGACGAAACGGCAGCTTGCACCGCTTCATCATCGTTGTTTGCCGCCGCTGCCGCCTTCTCGTTGTCTCTGCGATTGTCACCGCCGACCAACGGGGACACCGGGGGAGGTGGGCCAGACCCTGGGGACACTTGCTCCCCACTGCCAGCTGTTCCACCCCCCGATAACTTGATTACCGACGGGGTCGACGTTTTGATGGCCTTGCGAGAGCACGCCAAGTGGAAACTCGCGAGCGAGTTGCGCGACCGGCCGAGGTACAAATTGGCTATCGTCCTCGCACGGCCTTGTTCTTACCAAGTCTAGTTCTCGATTCGGCTATTTGAGGACCGTGAACCATACGCTGCAACAAAAAAAAAAAAACAGAACCGATCATCATCGAGTCTGCAAATAAGCTGTACCGAGTTTCGCAGTTACTTATTTTTATTTTTCGAACCTCGATTATTTGTTGGAAACAATATGTTGAAAAGATTAGATGTCGTATAGTGATATTTCAAAATTTGGATGAAATACACTCTGTATCTCTAATGTTGGTTACTTTTCGATTTATTTGCCAGTCTAAAAAAAAAAAGAAAAAAAAATACTCAGAATATTTCTTTTTTAGTCATAAAAAAAATATCTTAAAAAGGGTTCGCCAAGGTTCTTTAATTTCAATCGAAGACCTAAAAAATCATCGGGGCATCAAGCTTCAGCGGAAGTCTCCTAGCTCGTCGATCAACGAGCGGTTTCGAGAGGGCTCGACAATAATGCTCTCTCTCGAAGTCGACATCGCCTCTTATCCATTCCATAATCGACGAGAGACTCGGTCCGAGAAAGACGGAAGCGCGGGCGAGAGATCTCCGCACAGAATCCGAACAACAACTTTCTCGTACAAGTACGCCACACGCACGTTCGCGAGCTGTCTGCTCGGTCATTGATCACCGTCAACTTTCGTGTCTCGTTACCTTCAGCGTAATAGACAAGCGTCGCATTTCGACGATATCGAGCTATAGCGCGTGATGCGCGCGCGATGACGCTGCTTTATTTGAAAATAAAATACACAATCTGAAGAACTCACCCTTAAATCTCAATATCGCGATATTCTCTCTCTTCCTCTCTCAAGATATCCCGGAATTATTACGCCGCAAGCGTACTCGAAATACCGGGTATATTATTTCGACCTTGCGATGATTCGATTATTCGCGACCTCGCGCGCCGATATGCAAAAGACGGAAGATGAATGACATGTGCGCGCTATCGTTCGAGATAATGAATTACGACAAGCTTAGCGGAGCGTACTGTTGTTTAATCACTTAATTATCATACGCATCCGCTTATGCTTCGGCACGATTACCTTACGATTGACGTATGTACGAGCGACAACAACAGACGATTCCTTCTTCCATTGGTTAACGAATAAATGCGCCATAAAATGTATAATACATATCGCGCTCGACGTTTTTTCGCGAGGAGCGTCGTCGTGAATTGGACCGGAAGTTATTTGCGAGAGATAGGAAAGAGGCAGGAAGAGGGAAGGCGAACCAGCGACGATTTTCTTGTCAGGCTCTTTAAGAAATCCAATATTAGAGATATCTCCTTCGAACCTTTCATTCTGGATGCGGCCACAAGCGAGCATCAGTTGGCCCAGGTTATGCATCACGCACGCATTGGTGTTTAATTTTAAACGGAAAGTGAATCATTGCGATATTATTCCAGACGATCCCGAAATCTCGCCGGATTCCATTCGCGAGCTTGCGTCTTGTCAAAGGGAAACTGCAGTCGCGTTCTTCATTAAATATAATGCCCAGTCGCACATTAGCGGCATTTATGCACTTGTCAAATATTATAATGTGTGTGTGTGTGTGTGTGATAAATAAAATATTGAGATCCATAGGAGGTCTTTTCAGATTTCACAGATTCTACAACAAATTAATCTTGGTGAAAATTTGATTATTACTTATTATTATTATTACGAGCTGATCTTCGAAATCCTCACGATATTTTAGATACTTGAATAATTATGTCTTAATATTCTTGTTAAGCACAATCAACGACTTGGACCATCAGCTTTTTCAAAGCTCAAGTTATAACGCGTAAAACGTTAACCTACCGCTTGTAAATGATTGTCATCGGAAGGTTAAAAAAAAAAATTGAAACGCGAACGACTGATACGGGGCGAGATTAATATCGACGGACAATCGATATGCAGTTTTCCGGAGTCGTGACACCTCGATAGGATCGAGGGGGTCGTAAAACGCCGAGAGAGGTTGGTTGCAGATCTGGAAGTGAGTAATGTTATTAAGCGTGCGTGATTTTTGCCGTCGACGTATCGAACCAACGGCGGAGCGACACGCGAGGAGGGAGTTAGAAAGTCTCGCGAAGTATGTACGATTTTTGGAACGTCTCTCGCTGCCGAAGGATTGCATCGGGTGAACCTCAAGGAGCCGATTTTGCGAGAGCGGCGAATCCCTTTTCTCTTTCTCGTGACCGACTTTGAATGGCATTGTTCGCGCTTGCGCGCAAGAGAAAGAGAGAGAGAGAGAGAGAGAGAGAGAGAGAGAGAGAGAGAGAGAGAGAGAGAGAGAGAGAGAGAGAGAGAGTCGTTCCGCGGAACAAGTCATCTGATGTCTTAAGTCGTGTTCATGTAGCGAGAGAGAATCAAATTTAATAAAAATATTAAACTCAATAAAATATTAATATCAAGTATTCGATCCGTAGTTACAAATATTTCTTATAGAGAGCATCGTATTAGGAATAAAAATTATCGGTATTTGAAGATATCAGTTATACATATGTATATGTATCTTCATGATTGAGTATTTTGATTGTTTTATAGTATAGTATATATTGTATCAATATTAAGAAATTTACAAAAATAAAAGCAGACTCGATCAGTTTTGCTTCTGAGAGTGACTCACGTAGCATAAGGTATCGATAAACAGAATAAAAAAAAAATCGGAAGGTGTGTATAAATAATGAAAAATACATCGATTGCATCTATATACCGTGTAAAACTTCGGCCAACTTTCTTAAGAGATAATTGTTTCTCGGCACAGCACATTTTCCAAGCAACAGTTTATCGATACCTAAAATCTTTAGTCGCAAGGGTGAGCAAGGGTGAGGTATCGATCTCTCGGAGTAAAGTCTCGGGTGTTGCGTCCCTATCGACGCGATTATCCGCTCTCTCGAGCTCTAAGCGCGAGTAAGAGTCATCGATCCCCGTGTGTCCCCCGTACAACGTTATCGGTTGCATCGCGCCAGCCAGAGCCTCGAGTATCCGCTCGACGGAGGAGAACGCGCTGTCGCGCGCGAGGAATTAACGAGCTCCGGCTCTTCTACGGCGAGGCGTCGCCGCTTCCTCGCGGCGAGGTGTCTCTCTTCGTCGTCGGCGTCGTTGTTGTTGGCAGCAGTGGGATCCGCGGCGACCTACTTGGCGTGCCTCGACCTTCCTCTCTCTCTCTCTCTCTCTCTTTCTCTCGCGGCACATCGATTCGCACCGAAATTATTCCCCCGAGCCGATTATTGTTCGCGTCATCCCCTCGCGAGCGCCCCTTTCGAAAAATAGAGCCCCCCCTGCACGCGTATTTTAATCGCGCGCATTTTTCAATAGCTCGCTCCACAATGCGCCCTCGTGTGCTCGAAAGATTTTTTTCTCGATTTCCTCCAACGTTCATCGCGCGTTATTTAATTAATTTTCCTCTAAATTCGCGTTTCTTTTCTTTCGAGATTTTTTTTTCCACACAAACTCTCGATATAATTTGAGAATAAGGACGGATCAGAATTACTGATTGATATTGTTGTCCGAGCAAGAGTCGAGCTTCCTTGCTTGAACCGAAGACGTGCGTCGATGTTCTAACAAGGCATTGGCAGGCGACAGGCGCATTTCTGCAACGCGTAAATCGCTTTAGGCGCAGCGAAGGAGCGTCTATTACGTATTTATCTGTTGGAAACAATGACCTCATCGTGCTGAGTGTTAGCATGAATTATTTACGATCACGTGTGGAAACTTCTTTGTTTCCGAGCCACGATACAACGAATACGTTTAAGTGTATTATATCGATACGCAATTGAAGTTATAAAAAACAAAAAACAAAACAAAAAAAAAACGAAATATGAGAGAAGGTAATTCTAATAGTCTAATCAACGTGATTAAATGAATTATTTGTAACTTTCGCTTTTTTCGCCGATAAGGACAAAAGCTATGGATTATATTGATCGATCTTAAATTCCGATTTTTAATTTTTAATTCGATCGCACAATTTTCTTATTACTTAAGGAAATATTGAAATAAGCTCGATCAGGATTTATCTGCGTCCAAATTTCCGATGTAACAAAGTTACATCGAGGATACGAAGGCGAGATAGAATGTCGTAATTGCGGTGAATTGCAATTTCGTTGATCGGTAATTACGTAAAAGAGCCCGCGTGTCTCCTTATCAGCTCGCGGTGTTATCAATCGTCACGTTCGCTCGCTCGTTGTAACAGCCGCTGTCGTTTTACAAGAGCCGCTCTTACGAAGCGCGCGGATTGCGCACGACGGACGCTTCCGTCGCTGACCCCTTCGCAGAGGGAGGAAGAGGGAGAGGCTCTCTCACTCTCTCTTCTTTTCTCCCCTCTTTGTTCTTCTCGGTCGACGTTATAGGAAAACGGTGTTGCTCTCTCGCGCGCGTGCGCGACTCCGCGGTGCGCATTCCGCCGCCGTGTAGCCAACCTGATTATAAGAGAGGCCTCCGCCGATGTAAATGCCGCGCAAACGTCACGGATACAGGGCCGAGGCGAGAATCGCTTGATCTTTTTTCGAGTCGATCGCAATTTGTAAATTCCTCTCGTTATACGCGGTACATGTTTCAGTGGATTTTTGTAAAATTCAGATTATAAAATTCTTTTTGCAGACACGAATTGTTAATATTTTTACGCTAATTAATCCGTGGAATAATAGATATCGAAGGTCGAAATATCGCGGGAATAAGGGAAGAATGACGAGTCGCGATATTCGAGTCTGAAGGTGCACGGATTTCAATCCGCTCCTGCTTGTAGCGGTGCGATGATGTGAGAGGAGAGAGAAAGAGAGAAGGGACGCAGCGGGTGAGAGCGAGAGAAGCGCTTAATAGCGAATACGTGTAAAACGCAGCCTATAGGCAATTTAATGATTCCAATATTGCAGTAGCCGCGGGCAATGTAAAACCAATAGCATTCTCCCACATCGCCGTGTTCGAGCGTCGTTAAAGATGCGATGTAAAAACATTCTGGATAGAGATTCAACTACTCGCACAACGAGATATCCAGTCACGTTCTAGAACGGATAGATGCTATCCGAAGTTGTAAACCCGCGCGCATCTTTCAATTTCCTCGAAGGAATCTTCGAAATCTCAGTTAAGTTTCATGTAATTTAATTAAGACGCATTTAGACACGTCTCCGTTTAAGAGATATTTGCGCGAAAACGGCTTTGCTCGTTTCATTCTTTATATAATCTCGAATAGAATTCAGGCAGAACTTTATTAATGCAGCGTATTTCAATTACCATGATATATAATACATATATACTTGCTATCGCAAATTAACTCTGCGGACAAAACTACTCTCGGACTACTCTTCGAAGAACCGAGGAGGCCGAAGAAAGGTAAAAGAAAGGACAGGACGTCTGATTTCTCATTTGTGGGGGGGGGGGGGGGGGGAGAAAAGCGTCGAAAGTTGGTGTACGTGTTTTTTTTTTTTTTTATTATTATTATTTAAGCAGCCTCTATGCGGTCGCCGGAAAATATCGATTGCGTAGATACGCGTCATTTAGATACTCTCGGCCGTATATGCGATGTAGTAGCGTATGTATTCAGCTGTCCGTGATATCCCCCCCTGCCCCACCACCCCCTTTCCATCCCCGACCCCCGCGCATCCCTCACGAACGACGCACCTACGACTAGTTCCACACCGTTGAATAAACGTTCCGTTTCTCGGTCGCTCTCACTTCTTCTCTCCCCCGCCGCGTCCATCCCTCCACCTCCCCCCCCTCAGTTCCACGCCATTCCTTCCTCGTCACTCCCCTTCCACCCCGACTCACCCACCCCCCCCTTCCCCCGCGTACCTTGGTATACAACGGCGTGCAGTGAGCCGTACACAAAGGCCTGATTGCCGGACACCCGGTGAAATATGCTAGTCCCCGCCAATAACCGGTATCTCTCGCTGCCCTGTCTTTCATTTTTGCGCTGTCTTCACGCTGCGGGTTCACGGCAGCGGAAGGGAGGAGAGACGAAGGGGTAAGTCTAAGGACGGAAGGGGGAGGGGAGGGGAGAGGAGGGAGGCGCAGGATGGAGCGAACGCCGCTGGAAGTGTATCGAGATGCGAGAAGACAATGCGACGCGAAGCTGGATACCGAGATGCTACATCACACGCAGCGGAAGGATCAAGAAAGATTGTTTATTTAATTGCCCACCGCACGATACAAGGAAACGAATAAATAGTACACAAGATCGTTTGTTGCGCGAAAATAACACTAACGAGTAAAAAACAAAGTGGGACGTTACTATGAAACTAAGTTGCATGGAGAGATCTGTCGAGAATTTGATCGAGAGCAATTTTTGTTTTTTTGTTTTTATATAAATCATCGACACGTTGGATAATGGTTTTAAGTACACCACCGCGTGTGAATTGAACGATGTAAATTGTAATCTTGCGCGCGCGCATTGATACGTTTTATTCGACGAAATAAAATTTTAATAAATGAGACGAGAGAGCATTTTTTTGCGGATGTTAGCTTATTTTATTTGCGCGTTTTTTTTTTTTTTATTATATAGTTGCTTCGATCGAAGATAAACGGGAGACTACCGGGAGAGGGGAAATAAGGGTAGGTAGGTAAGGGTAGATAAGGGTAGGCGAGACTCGAGGGCAACAATGCGAGGTACCAACGTTACCGCGAGAAATTCACGCCTAAAGAGACTTTTCGCGTCTCTAAAAACATTATTTAAAATCCTTTAAAAAAAAAAAAAAAAAAAAAAAAAAAAAAAAAAAAAAAAAAAAAAAAGATTAAATACAATTTTAAGAGTTCAATAAGAATGACAAGGAACAAAAGAGTACCGTTCGACGTAGTCTCGAACAGAGACCAGGTTTTTTTTGCGATTTCGAAAACGGTTAACCGAGGAGTGGCGCGGAATATAATTGAATTATTATAATTATCGGTTAATCCAGTGCGAGAGAGAAATACAGAAGGTATAATCCAATCAGCGTAGTTCCATACTCTCGAGGTTTACGCGGTGCATTTCGGAATGCAATATAGAGCCGGCTGGGAACCGCGCGATAGCAGTGATTGCAGCGGGAATCGAGTGGCACTCGAGAGAGCCGCAAGTAGTTATGCACCGCGAGTCGAGGAGAGTCGAGATATGCCATCCATTCGCCGCGTCTCTCCGTACATGTGCCTACCCCGTTTACGGGAAATCTCCGTTCTCTTTAAACGATATAAAAAAAAATATATATATATATATATATATATATATATATATATATATATGAAGAAAGAGGAAGAAGGTACACATTTTCGGAGCCCCTCGCTGTATTATCCCTCTAATTGCGACGCGATTTGATAGCAACCGCCGAAGAACTCTATCCTGATATTCGACGTAATAGAAATGCGAATTGGGTTTTCGCAACAACCCCCTTTTTCGTACTTTCGCGATGGTCGATATGCGACGGTTTCCGCGCTCGTTCCGCCAGCTGCTGAAAGATGGCCGCGTTCCTTGCGTGCGACGCGCGCAACATATATATATATATATATATATCTCTTTCTCGCTCTCTCGTTATTTCTCTCCTACTTTTTCCTCACCCTTCTTTCCACGTTCCCGAGACAGACTCGTGTCTTCAATTCTAAAGTCATCGTTCCTACTGAGATTTATGGAAAATCATTTACGGTCACTATCTTATCTGTGGAACTCTTTACCAGAGTATGTAACCTTTGACATCCTTGCGTCTTTCAGATGCTTTTTTCTCGTATCAAGTTACTTTTAAATTTACTATCGAAAATTTAAGGGGTTTACTCCAGAATTAAATAAACCATCTATTTATTTATCTTCGGCGTTTTAATTTTCGCGAGAAACGCGAAGCAAAATTTGCGAACAAAAAAAGATTGTTTCAACTATTTCGAATTGTCTTTCTTATCGTCAGTTAGTCACAAAAAAAATCATAATAATTTATATTATAATTAAATAATTTTTATGCATTTCTGAGATTGTATGTGTGTGTGTAATCTTAGCTATATAATTAATTTAAAAAAAAAAGACGAATTAAATCATATTCAATCTATGATTCAACTCGCGCTGCTATTGATACGACTGCTTAAAAAAAAAAAATAATAATAATTGACTTCTGAGCACCGTTAAGCTCCATTGACCATTATTTCGTGTTATGGTTAGCATTTTTATTTATATATCTATCACGATATATTATATATTTGACGAAAGGAAGAGAGTCGCATCGTGGACAGACTCTTCTCCAATCGACTGCCATAGCAACCTGGCGTTGAGATTCCGCGGATTAATCAGTTAGGAATGCCAGGCTCACGGCGAGGAGAGGATAGATTTCCACCGAGGGAGAAATGAGCGATCGGATACGGAGTAGATCGATATGCGATCGCCTTTGAAATTTATATAATTCGCGACAAAATTTCATACATGATTTACTCTACGCCATTCGCCATTCAGAATCCAGAATTGTCTCTACAGAATTATAACAGACTCTATGTTTCTTGCGACGGAAAGTCGCGTGTTGTTCGCTTAAAATGACAGATTTAGAGAAAGGATGGCATTCACTCTCCATTGGAAACCAATGTTTGTTCGATATCGCGCGAACGAATCGCGGTATTAACGTGGGTGTCCCAGAAGGACGCGAAAGAGACGACGACCCGGCATTGTGTGCGCCTCCGCTATTACATCCAAGGTTATCCCCGACAAGTCGTAAGCTCTCCTCTTTCCATTTCTCTCTCTCTCTCTCCCCCCCCCCCTCTCTCTCTCCCTCGCTCCGTCCGTTCCGTCGTTCTCGTGCATCAACCCTGTGTTCCGCTTATCCGCGATACGGGATCATATTTCAAATACGTCTCGATAACGTACAGGGTGTCGGCGCATCTGGATGACACTGCACTGACATTTGATCTCGAATCCGGAACGGTACAAAAAAAATTAATCGGCATGTTATACAGAAATTAAGTAACACGATAAGATAACGATTATATGTCATCGGAAAAATTAACGCAACGCGCTCCAAGAACAAGAGTGTATATATATGCCAAACGTTATATCATTTCGTAAACCACTATTTTTCGGTCAATATATCGCTTGCGTTTTCTTTTGACAGACAGCGTAATCACGTATATCTTCGATTATTCGATAATTACGATTTAATGAACCCTTTTCTGATAAGTAAAACCTCTTTAATACATAATTCGATATTTATATTCTACCTAGTGTATCTACTTTCCGGCTGCACGAATGTGCGAGAGCATAATGCCAACGTTGTTTGATTAACGCGTTGATAGCGGCGTTAAGGTTATCAGCGCGGGCGGAAAACGGAGCAGGAAATGTTTACGTAATGAGAAAGCGTGAACTTTTTCCCTTCGACAGAAAAACAAATAGAGACATAGTAAAGAGGACGCCAGAAATGGAAAGATACACGATTCGGGCGGGAAAATTTCCGCCGTGATGAGAGACGCGCTGAAAGAAGATCGACATCTTTTTTTTTTCGTCCATTGCACGCACGCTCGTATTATGCACGCGTGTCGTATTATGCAGCAGCACGTGATCGGCCCGTTATACGCGCGCGACGCAATAAAAGTGCGTTCCTCACGTGAGCGCGACGAAGCGTGTCAATAAAGATACACCCACGTCGAACAGTTACGGAAGAATATAAATACTTTTTTTTTTTTTAATCTAATGGCGACTCGCGCGCATAATGTCGATTAATTCGTCGCACGCACTAGCGAATTGTCCTCCACGTTTCCGTTAGGTGCAGTTTAACAGGCGGCTTAATTTATGAGGCAATTACGAATTGAAGTAATTGCGTCGTCGCGACAACTGCTCAAATAATAGCGCTTGAAATTTTCGACGCAATCTCAGAAGTTAACGCTCTACTTATGAAAAAAAAAAGTTCGACATAACTGATAGATTTTTATAATATGTAAAATTAAATTCTCTATATTAAATTAAATAATTATACAATGATAACTATACTGAAATAATTAATATATAAATAATATATTAGAAATATATATATTTTAATATAATAATAAATATCGCGAAACAAATCTCTACAATCACTCCGTATCTTTAAAGAGTCTTAAAACGTAAAAGTTTCAAATCAATTTTAATTTTAATTTAATTTGTTTAAATCAATTTTTAATTTTAATTGATGTATAATATAGAATTATAAAAATATGTAATAAATATGAAATTAAATTGTAAATAATACATGTAAAAGTGTAATTAATCATTTATATAATTATATAATTTTATAACTAAAAAATATAATTTTATCTACGGCGTTTTCTGCTTCCCGCGAATACGTATTTCGGTTCGCAAAAAGCACGCTATCGTTCAGAGGAAAATTAAATACGTTTAAACGCGCCGACATATGGCATACTGCGCGTAAATCGATATAATAACGCGCGCCGTGTCGTGTCTATATATTATAACTTTATTATTTCTTTTTTTTCTCGCTTATTTCTCCTTTTCGCAGTCGGGAAAGATCCGCTTTGTTCTACATTGCGTGCTATACAAAGACCGACCCACGACCGCGAACACCTCGGCTGCGGGAATTTAAATAACCGCGCGCGATAAAGGTTAATCGCGACAAGCATTAATTACCTTTTCTGAGCTGAGAGCGGCGATGCCGAATTTTACGCGAACGGAATCTCGCGATACGTCAATTACTTCGGGAAACTAACTTCTCATATTATGAAGAAAGAAATCGATAGTTATAATTGACACTCCGGAATTAGCGTTCTTGTGCTTTTGGATATAAATATGACGCACTTTTTTTCACCATCACTTCTCCATTCCCTATGATAAAAATCGGACAACACGAGATATTGTGGAATATCTTGACCGTTCATGATTTTATATATAAATAAAAAAATGCATTAAAAAAAAACGAATCTTGAACGTATCGTATCTCTATCGCATAACGAGCAAAATATATGATATGTAAAAAGTTGCATGTAAAATAATTTCTTACGCACGACTACTGCTCTGCGTTTGTCACAGGAGGATCAGATGCGTTATGGCTGTTATCATCGAAGGGTGAATGCACGGGGGTACAAGTGTATACAAGCGCGTCGCGAACGCGTTTTATCGCGGACACACAACGAATAAATGCATTCGCATGTAAAGTGTTTATTATCGCAACAAGGCCGTTATGATATCGTCGCGTATTACCGATACGCGAAAATATTGCTTTTATGTTTCATCGCTCTTTTGTGTGTGCAAAACGCGTCATCAACGAATATATAATAATTACAATATCCTCCCTGTATTCTCTCTCTGAGAAATGAAGCAATTTAACAGATAAATATTAAATCAGATGTATTCGGATTATTATGGAAAATTAATCGTCTGTCAATATCAATGCGTAACCGCATGCATCGGACATGTGTAATACGTTATGAAAATATCATCGATACGAAAAAGAGAGAGAGAGACAGAGAGAGAGAGAGAGAGAGAGAGAGAGAGAGAGAGAGAGAGATGGGGAAGGCATGACATCGTGGTTAATTTTGCAAAACGCGTGCCGGAGACCGCGTACGACTTATTACTCGGCACGAATCCGCGTGATGTCAGAATTGCACGCGCCATTAATACACGCTGACGTCATCCTGCAGAAACGCATCGAATTCTTGCAGTTGGATGCGCAAATCAACCTCGCGCAATTCGTGACATTCGAACGTACACCTTAAACGAAAGTACACCTCTCACATTTACAGTATATTAAAAAAAATAAAATGATCGCGCGCAATTATTGCATTCGATTCTTCATTCGTATTTTTCGATATCGAAATGCTCGAACTTTGTTTTAATTCAGTCAACTTTAATTTTAATTTAATTTTTTAAAATCAATTTTTAATTTTAATTGATGTATAATAGAATTATAAAAATATGTATAATAAATATCTAATTAAAAATTCTATTATATCTAAATAAATATCTAATAAATATGTAATGAAATAATATCTTACAAATATCTAATTAAATTGTAAATTACACATGTATAAAAGTGTAATTAATATATAATTTTATAATTAAAAAAGTATAATTTTATCTAAAGCGTTTTTTTAAAACATATTCTATCAATTGCATGTCGCAATTTCGTGTAAAATAAAGAACTCAACGAGAGAGAGAGAGAGAGAGAGAGAGAGAGAGAGAGAGAGAGAGAGAGAGAGAGATATGGATGTCTATATGTTTTAAATGTTAATTGTACAAGTTCCGGACCATCGATGCTTTTATTAGACGCCAGTAAAGATTAATACAGACAATATTACGACTCCTTAATTAAAGACGCACGTCGAATATAAACGCTTTAACCGTAAATCTCGAACGTGTCGTTTAAAAGCGATCGTTTCAAAACGCGATGCATATTCGCGGCGATTTAAACGCGATCTCCCTAATAAAGCCCACGAACTATGACGTTTCCACAACTCGGATCACTGATAACGCATGTTTGTTTGCACTGGCGTACACGAGACTGATATCACAGTTGAATATAATGCCACATGCGACCGTCCTTGTTTGAGTCTCGTTTCTCCCCTAGTCAAGATGAGATGAGACATTTATTAATCCTCGTACATACAAGTTACGATAACATCCCGCGGAGCTTATATTGAACTTACTTAAAACGTCTTAAGATCGCCCAGAAAAAGAAACTCGCACGATGTCAATACAGACGTAATATCGATATAGACGTAATTATCGAGCATAAGAGCAATCGTGATCTGTTTCAAAATTATTGAGATTAAGATTCGTGCTAAAGTACCCTTATCAAATCATGCCAAGTGCCTCGTGTCGCGATCGCTATCTGAGCAGATTTTCATCCGGACGTAAAAATAAAGCCGAAGTCAATCGGCCCCATATATGATAATCTTTAATTAGATCGATCGTTCGGGCTCCGTCGCCCGATAAATCGTATCTCGTTAAACGTCCGGTAAACGACCCGATATTTTACGGCGCATGATCGACGGTAACAATCGTCGACCGATGAAGAAGAGCTTTCCGCTCACCGTCCGTTTTGCCTCTCTATCGCGTGACGTCGTGATTTCGCACGACATTCGTGACCCTTCGCGATGACGACGGTCGATGATCCGTAAAAAATGCAGATTCACCATCCTACCATTCAATTATGCGAGCGAGAAAAATTACGCGGGAGGGATGTAAGAGCCCGGATCTATGACTGGGGAAAAATTTGACGGAAAGCATCGTTAAGTGAATAAGATTCGATTCGAACGTTGGTCGTAATTTTCTCCCTCTCCCAGTGTCGATTAAACTTCAAATTACAATTTTTCTCGCGTTTATCTCCGTTGAACTTTGTAGAAAAATAAAATCTCCCGAGACTTTCCCACCCACATCTCTCGCGTTAAATGTCAAAAGTCTCCATAAGACTTCTCTTATGGAGACTTTTGACAGAGAAGAGACTGCGGGGAGAAAAAAAAATTCCATTCCATTCGAAATCCGCCGAAAGTGTGCAAACAAACACTCCAGAGTGCACACGTGCGCGTGCATGAGACGCGCCTACACGCGACCGCTCTACCTCACCGATTCCATCCGCTCGTCGAGAATTGACCAATAATCGCGGGGGATCGGATTAACGGGGGGAAGGGGGGACTAAAGGGGGGCGTAAGGAGCGCGCGCGCGCGCGCTGATTGGGATTTGCATGACTCATGAATTATGCACCGGTGCGCGGTTTAAAAGTCAATCGCGTCGCGCCGCAATTAGGGATCCATACGGCGGCGGAGTCGAGCGTCGATGACGGACCGCGGAGAATGCAGCCTATCGATCGCTCGCCGAAACGGCCCGGGTTAAGGTTAAAGCCGCGTGAGGGGAAACGCGCGATGCCCTTCGCGGCCGCCTCTTCTTCGTCGGGCGCTGCTGCTGACGTATACGGTCAAAATGACGGAGAGAGAGAGAGAGAGAGAGGAGGGGGGAGAGAGAGAGAGAGAGAGAGAGAGAGAGAGAGAGAGAGAGAGAGAGAGAGAGAGAGATCGTGTCGTTTCGCTATAAATAGACTATTAATCTCTGTTATATTTAACCTTTATACTATATATATACGATTTTAGCTTTTATACTATATTCTCTCTACTATTTATTTATTCATATTTTATTTATACTATTTTATACTTATATACATATTTAACCTCCTCTATGAATTTATTGATTTATAAAAAAGGAAAATAATAAATAAACAGCAGAGAGAACGACTGGATAATTCTAGCCACCGAAAAAACAGGACTGTTATGTCGATGCTTTAGTATATAATAATTATACTCTCGGCCGCGAGAAGGCAATAATAGTATTATCGCCTAATTGTAATATCGATAATAATAATAATAATATTGCTATTGTGCTTTCTCTCGTGAATTGTACGGGAATAAATCCAAAGAGTGCCTCGACTAATCTGACTCTATACAGTGTGTGTGTGTGTGTGTGTGTGTGTGTGTGTTGTGTGTATGTGTGTGTCGCTCGCTCAGGCCGCGCGACTTCCTTTCCTTCGCGGTCGATACGATTTCACCTCGCGGCGAACACCATCGCCGACCCACGCAGAGACGATTTTGTCGTCGATACAGAAAATATTCAAATACTGCATTAAAAATTTCCAGACTAAAAAAAAAATATACTAATATAACGATCGCGCTATCTTGGGTTCGGACCGATTAAAATCAATTTTAATGAACTCATCTCTAATTAGTATGTCTGCAATGTAATATCGCTATGATATACAAGGTGTATATAAATCGCCAAGTAGGCACAATTTTGCATTTTATACGTTAAGTTTTAATTGTTACTCGTTCGAAATTCATTCCATTCTGCAAATTTCGTATTTTAAACTTAGTATCATAAAATTATAGAGGAGCTATATATATATATATATATATATATATATATATATAAAATGTAAATTTACATTAATGAATTTTATACCCATTAAAATGCACAATATATTTCGATGAAAAATATTTCGTTACTCTGTCTTCCTGGCCCATTGCACAAAAAAAGTGCTGCAACCGACTGTTTCGGTGTTGTGAAATACAGCTCAAATTGGCGTTCACAGTGCCTGTCCGCCCGTGAAAGCGGCGCTTATGGGCACGGATAAACCGATCGATAATTGATTCGTGCATGGATACACAACGCGTAATAGCGAGTCAAGCAAATCAATAGCGCATTAATCGAACGCACTCGAAGCGATAGCGCGAGATCGACCAATTAAGTTCCCGATTTCCACACTCAGGGCGGCGAGATCAAACCCCCGGCGCGGATCTATCCGACTATCGGTTATGAAAATTTTACGAATAGTAGAGAGATCGCGGCGTTGAGACGTCAATTATTTACATAAAAATTTAATTGTCCCTCTTTAAATAAATAAAAAAAAAAAATAAATAAAATAAAAGAAAATAAAAAAAACCGATGGCTCGTCTCTCATTAAATTACTCAATGACGGTACTAGAACGATGATTAACAATAAGCGCGCCGTTGTAGCGCGGATAGAGACAGCGCGCCGTCTTGTTTAATATTTCACTTCCGGCGTATCGCGGCGGCGGCACCGGGCGTCGAGTCAGCCCGGCGTGTGCGCGCTGCTTGTCTAAAAATAGGAATATAGATCTGCGCGGATGTAAATCCGAGGTAGGAGTGGATGAAACGAGTGTGGCCAACATTTCGCGAACAAATCTCACGCCGGATGAAATCGGACGAGGAACGGAAGATTTCGATGCGAAATTTTTCGCTTAAACATATATATGTATATTTAGGCCTGACGAGAGACGCGAGATGATGCTTTTTATTCTTCGTCTAATCTCGGATACGAGATTTAACAGATCTATCTGTGATCGAGAGAGAGAGAGAGATAATCGATTATTAAAGATATTTATGTTTGACAATTTGAAAGGAGTACAGAGATTTATTTTAAATATTATTAATTTTAAATTCAAAGGATAAGATAATAAAAAAATGCGATGCGACGAGAAGTATTCCGAACGTCGCTGATCTTTTCATCGCTCCTCTTTGTATCGTCATTTCCCATCTATCTCGCTCGGAAAACATATGTTAGAAAAAAAACTTGAAATTTCTCCGCGCTTGTGTAGGTACATATGACGATGGTTGACGCGTTTCGACTTCCGCCATACTAATCCTCTGTACACGAAGATACACTAAATATGCCGAACGAGGGGAGCGCATTTAACGCTAAACATATGACGTAGATAGCTTTCGTAGCGACTAGAACGAGGAAACTTTACGCGGAGAGAGAGAGAGAGAGAGGGGAGGGGAGGGAGGGAGGGAGGACGAGCGATGGTGAGAGGGAAAATAGAAGAGACAAGAGAATACGAGGAATCGCGCACTCGTGAAAAGATCCTGTAAAGGTGGACGATAGTGGAGGGTGGTGAGAGGCCATCACAGGCGCGCGCGGGGGATGGGAAGGGGTACGAAGAGGGGGGGGGGGGGTCGGGGAACGGGCAGGGCAAATTGGCAATATGGCCGCCATCGAGCGAAACGAGCGCCGCCTGGCAACATTTTTCCATTCCCGCCGTGAAATAGTTTTCGATTGTCGTCTCGTTGCCGACTTCTAATCGCTTAGGTTAGATTCGTGAAATCTCAATTTTCAAACGAAATTACAATTAACGACGTCGTTATTTAAATAAACAGCGAATTCTCCTTAACACCGAAAAATGAAATAATGTCCGAAATTGTTGCCTCTAAAAAAAAAAAAAAAAATTTAATGCTAAAAAAATGTCCCAATATAATGTAACGATTATTTACATGCTATTATTAATCCTGACATTTAATTAATAATAAGTTTTGTTTAAGATGAATGTCTCTCTTAGAGTAATCTTTGGGTAAATGTGTTTGTGTGTGGTGGCTTGACATACATTTTATAGAAAAGAAAAAGTAAAATACTTTTGTATATATTTTGAATCACAATAAATTTAGTAAAAGATTTGTGCTTGTGGTCGTACAAATTAAAATCTACATATGCTTTTGCAGTAAAATAGCTTTATATGCTAATAAACTGTTATCATTTGTGCTGCTTTGGTATTTATATTTTTCTCTCCTTCTCTCTTGCATTCTGTTTCTGTTCCTTACCTTCCTATAGTTACTTAAAGAAATATAAATATCTTCCAGAGAGGTACAGCGGATGATTTCATTTCATTTAAGATGACTGATTTATTCTTTTATTGCCACAAGAAATCTCCATTGGATTTAGAGAATCGACAAAAACCACCTAAAACCAACTGATTGATAAAGTACAATATTTGATTTAACAAATAAATAGAATAAATATAATGGAACATCTGTCTGTGTTGTTTGAAAGTATGTACCAAGACACATCGTGAAAGTCAAGAAATGTTATTCATCTAGTGCCCTTAAGAAAAAAAAAGCAATAAACCGTTACAAACATTAGAAATGTACAGGATTCGAAAATTATTTAGCACAGACTCTGTGCAGTCAATATAATATTACTCCAACGGATTTTCTCAGTCGCGGAAAAGATGAAAGTATGAATTATCGCCTCTAAAACCGTCTAAATCGTAACACGTGATCGCGACGTGATCGAGGAAAATGTATTTCGCGATCGCAGGAAACGAAGTGTTTCGCGACATTCGCGACGTGCTTGACCTGCCCTCGCTCACCATTTTACCAAGCATTGTTGCCACCATCCGGGACGAAAAATTGCGTATGCACAGGATTATATTCCGCGGGATGTTCCTCGCGATTTCGACGAGGAACGATTCGACGACGCGACGAACGCTTCCCGGTGCTCTCTTTCTCTCTCGGACCGGGGGATCCGCGTCGCACAGCCCTCGTCGTCCTCGGGCGGATCAAACTTTTTTTTTTTTGGTTAAGTACGACGAACTCGTTCGCTTCCTCGGGACGATTTCGCGGACACTCGCGCGATTTCTCGTTCGAATGATAGACGAAGCGCGCGATATACGATGAAATTCGTAATCATGCATACACCAGGACGAGCGACGACGACGACAACGACGACGACGACAACGATCGTCGTCGTCGATTAATATCTACTCGGTCGCGAATTCGCGAACGAGTTCTCGCAATTCCGGCTCCGTCGCACTGCCGAACGTTTACGATCCGCGAAAGCGTCGCTTACCTTAATGTGACAGGAATACAGAAGCTCGGTCGCAACTCGGATGTAAACACAGGCATTTTTCGACAAAAATGACACTAAGGCAGTCGAAACAACGCGTATACAGATACCGCATGCATCGCGGCCGACGCCGATGCGTTGGGCAAGCCGATTTTGCGTTATTAAATACCGCGATAAACACGGGAATCCGGTCTCTTCGCGGAAAACATTAATCGAAAACTAGAGACGGTAGCCATTACTTTTGTGCAATGTACAAAACAAAGGTTCACATCCACGGACTTGAGAGCGACCGAGCCTCGAACCCAGCTCGCTTCCGGCGCTTCCGTCGCGCCGCGCGAGGTTAGAATTGGTTAGATCCGCGCGTCCGATATTTCTGTCGTCGTCTCACTTCCGACGTCGTTCTCTCGTCGGAAATTACGATTTTGCGAAACTCCAGAGTGGCGCGATGTAAATTCAAGATCCGAGATGCACGCGCGCGCGACGAACGACGATATAAGATGGAATCTTTCGCGTGTAAATTCAAGTCGATGACAGATGCTCAGCTGGCTAAGCCTACTCGCAGTCGCTGACAGATGTCGCGACGCTCGCGCGTAGCGCCATCCGGCGGCGAGCGCGGCAAATACGATCGCCATGCGTTGCCAACATTAGAAGAAGAAGAGGGAGATGACGAGTCGAACCGAGCCGAGGGCGCATTCGGCTAAATTCGGCGCGTAAGCCGAGAGAGCGCGATCGGGACTCCGATTGTGACTTCGTCGATCGTGAAAAAAAAAAGTCAAGTCGCTATCCTCGTTCCACGAAACGTCACGATTGTCGCGACGACGATTCACGACGGTCGCCGGGGGAAAAAAAAAAAAATAAAAAAAAACCGGAGTGCGTTGCACGTGTCGCAATGTTGGCACTATTTGTCGCTTCACGCGAAACGCGGCGATCGTCGCCGGTCGCTTGTTATTGATTTCCTCGCCCCCTCGTACATATTACATATACATCCTTACACGTATAAACAATCGCGGAGCACCATGTACCGACGCGATTGAACAGGTATCATTGTCAATCGGGAATTGTTGACAATTGGCGAAATATGGTAGATATCGTTGGAAAGAATCGCGAGATCCTTTGGACGAGAGAAAAAAAATACGGGTCGAGAGAATAAAATGCCGTCAGGGATAAAGAGAGCACGGGAAAACGAAATAATAGTGTCAAGAGAGTCTTGAGAATAAATTCGCGAATGAACGGAGGGGATATATTTCGAATAATTACGTCTGCGATTCTGTTCGAACGAGATATGATATTTCGGAGTAGTTGAAGTAACGTTTTGATTCCGATTATAACAGATACAGTACTTATTGCAATTTGTTCAATGAAGAATAATTATTTTATACGTTTGTTCGAATTTAAACATATCTTACAAATATACATTGTCTTTTTTGCTATATAACTTTTGACCTCGTCTAATATAAGTGAAAATTATAAAATTTTATAATTAATATTTGACTTATATTTTTTTCACCTGTAGAAATGGCAGACGCAGATCCACAATTCAAACGCCTTTTACTGCCAGCAGAGGAAACTCTGTTCGAGCAATTGTTGAGATTTGGCCTCTATGTCGGCGCAGTATTCCAAATTATATGCTTGCTGTCCATAGTGATATATCAGGCAGGTCCATCCGATGGTGTGGCAGCTTTGAAGGTTCGTTTTGTGACCATCTCAAGTTGTAGCTGAGGATGTAACTTGTTCTTTATGCCTACTGCAATAATTGTTATAATTGCAGGATGATCCAAGCGATGTAGAATGTTCTGAAAACAGTCCTCAAGTAACACCAAGGAGACCTCACCGACCACGCAAGCAAGAGAAGAAGAAGAGGCGTTAAGATATTCTCTGTGCAACGATCAAATTTTACATTCTCTAATTTGTCTACTCTTTTACTCTTTTGTATACTTACATTTTATAACTATTTGAAGACTGGCCTTTCACTCCCAAGAATAATTCCTTCCTTGTTATATATAATATCTGAAATATATATATGTAAGTTAAAAGAACATTTTATAATATAAATTTCTTAAATATAAGTTTTTTTAATCTTACATTCCAAGTATTGAACTATTATTCCTATTCTTTTTGTGCATAATTATAAATATAATTATTTTAGATTTTTTTTAATAAAAGAAAATAGTAAAGATATATTCAACGAGAAGTGAAAAGATTACTAATAAATTTCACGAATAAAAATTGCCCTGAAGAATAATAAGAAATTGTAAATTGTCTTTCATCAAAGTAAATATAGATTTTTTTAAACACCCTGTATACTGTATATAAAATATGTCTTACAACATAACCTCTTAATCGAGAACGCCACGGTACCTTTAATACGGTCATATGTTGAGTTTAACTTGTTCGAGTTAATCGGAAATGCGAATGTAATTGGACGATGTCTTATAATTGAGGCATTATTATTGACGATTCGAGAATGCTGCACAATACGACGAGTTTGTCGCCTCAGGACATTCTGGCCGAGGTTAGAAAATTTATTTCCGGTGCCGTTTCCAGGCCTTCTCACAGCGCAAATACGCAAGACGTGACACGTACGGCGTTATTTCTGCTGAAAAATGTACCCGCTGCAAGGGACGCCGTACTCGAATATTTTTGCAGTGTATTTTTCGCCGCGGTATCGAAATACGTTCGTCAGATCGAGGTACGTCAACACATTTCATTCACATCTTTGACATACACATGGTATTAGCATTAATATATAATAATAATATAAATTACAATTTTTGCAGACAAATCAAAATTTACCGATTCCCGAAGAGAGCATTATAGCGGAGATTCACGCTGTTCTGAGCAGTTTCATAAATGGAAATCCAGAAGCATGGGCGCCTATTATATCAGCATGGTCGTTGGACTTACTCGGTATATATTTGATGTACAGTCGAACGGAAGTGAGATACAATTTGAAGTGACACATCTTTTTCGCAGGCAAAGTGTCCTCCGATTATTCAAAACGTCGCAATTTGCCCGTCGATGCTGGGATCAATGACTTTCTGCAGCAATGGATGTCGTGTCGTGCGACGCGAACTCTGATAGACATTACGGCGCAATGTTTGCAATGTCTTATGCACTCCGACACGGAATCTTGTATAAAGGCGTTGTTAGATACCAGCGTGCTACACAGTCCGTATTTTGATTGGGTGGTCGCTCATGTGGGCAGCTGTTTTCCAAACACTGTGATTACTAGGGTGCTATCGTGTGGATTGAAAGACTTTTGCGCCATGGGCTATGAACATAATGTTAAGAATCCAAAGTTAAATTCCGTTGTTGGCATATTGGGACATTTGGCGGGTAGTCATTTTCAAGATATTAGAAAAGCGCTGCTAGATTTGTTCGAGGCAAGCTTTGTTAGATCATTATATATTGTAGTGTTGTTGCTAAAAAATGCACACATATATCAGAGTGTCTGACTTTATAGATTAATATACTTAAAATAATTTTTTTATAGTGGAGTTTAGACGAAGATATGAATCTTGATGAGGACACTAAAAAGCAGAAATTGGCCACAGTACCGTTTCTTTTGAATCTAGCCTCGCTTTCCCAGACTCTTTTGAAAGCGATAACCAGCGATGTGTTACAAATATGTAAGTCTCCAGTAGAAATAACATATTTTACGGTGAATTATATGATCAACTATATAAATTTTTATTACAGTGAAGCCCGATGTCATACCGCGCTTAGCATTGTTTGCAGCTGACTGGTGTAAATACTTTGACAATCAATCGGCAGCATTAATAGACTTGACGGTGCACTTGGTGTTGGGATGCGAGCAGGGCGCATCACAGATAATCAATATACTGCTAGATACGAGTCTAAACACGAGCAACGTCGGTTATCATAGCGTCAACGCGACGCAAAGTGTGAAAAATGTTTGTCGGGAGATACTTGAACTGATTTTACAAGAAATCGATCTTCTGTTGAGGTCGCACGGACCGCAGTCCGCCAATATCGCTCTGCTGAGTTCTATCAAACAGGAGATATCGCTGATAATGCCAATGCTGTTGAATTCCAACCCGCTGCGCGTGCAAACGGCTGTTAGACTGTTATGCTTTCTGAGAAGTCAAAGTCCAAACATAGTCGTCTCTATGGCGTCCTACATGCTGGTGAAGGCGCCAACGACGTTTCATCTCGCAGCCCTGATACGTCTTATCACCAACAACATCGTACTGTTTCCCGCGAACAAATCTGGAACCGAAAACATCCTTGCTGGTCACGATTATCTTACACAGATCTTGGAGCAAGCGCTGAGACAGATATATTATAAAAATGTCATAGATGAGGAGGAGTCGAGACAGTTATTTAAAAATCTCACTATAATGTTGAAGCAAGTGTCGATAATATTTCGCGTAATTATGCACATTTTATATAGTTTAATATAATAATTATAATCCCTTTTATATATTTCATTTAGATGGGAAAAATCGAATAAGGCAGCGATATTACAGTCGAAGATGATTACCAGGGCTCTTAGATCTAATTTATATCAAATATCTTCTTTGTTGACGAGAACCGACAACTTCGACTTGGCGAACGATATCGTTATTCTGTTGGATTTGTTAAGCACACCCGAGAAAGATTATATTCTCAATGTGGAACTCGTGCTGAAATTGACGAAGGCAGTCATCCAATATTTCTTCTTATGCATTGCACAAACAGGTGACTAGAGCTCTCTGTCTTTCATTTTTCCAAATAACACTGTACAAGATAAATACAAGATAATTCTGTTTGTTCTTTAGATATCATGAAAAAGGAACGAGGAGTGAAAATGGTTTGTCACTTATTGAAGGATCTGACATGTTATTCTCCCTGCGCGCGTGTGCTGGCGCTCAGAGAGATGTTAGGGAACAGTATCAATAACGAGCAGGCAAAGTACTTTGGTGCAAAAGAGAAACTTGAGCCTCGTTTTGAGGAGACGTTATTGTTACATCAGAATCATAGACAGGTATTATAAAGAATGCACACAAAAAATATGATTAAAAAAAAAAATACATCTTATAAAATACACGAAAGATATGTTTCGAAAAAAAGTATACGTTCCGTATTTGTTGCAACATCTTATTAATATTGAATTGATTTGATATATGAATTGTATATAGAATTTAAATTTCATTCGCAGGTGACGAGCACCATGTTAGCACAGCGACATTCGTCGGTATTTCACGCCGGCGTAATAGGACACGGTCCAAGAAGACCACCGCCGGAGAATTCGATTGATAAGGAAACTATAGCTTTAAACAAAATGTTATTAATAGACGTCATAAAGGTAAAAAGAAATCCTCCGACGAAGCAATTTATCATATGTCATCTGATAGACCGACGAGTATCGCGTTTGAACAGCCTGTTTTAATATTTTTTTTAGGCTTGTTGCAGCAACCAGGAGTCGGATCGATATCCTATCAACTTGGACGCTCTGACAATGGTCAGCTTGTTGTTGGTCGAATTGGTGTCTCCTGACGTTATGTACAATGGCCTTCCGTGGCCCGATGAGGAGTTTACAAAGGTTAATTCTTGTTGTTCATCTGAAAGCTTCTGTTAAGCCACGTTACAATAGAATAACGATTTCGATTGCACGACAGGTCACGATAGAGAGGGACTTGCAAATCCGTCGCAAGTTTAAGGACGTGCCTCTACTGTGGACGTTGCTAGAATTGACCGCCTGGTACAGGCCGGCGTTAGCGTATTGTTCCGTTTTATTGAGAGGCATCACCGCAACCGTGATGGCTAATTGGAGTACGGAGGAAGGCGTCTTGCTCGTCAATATAATGGCGCTCGGTCAATTATTACCGCCGCCATTGGCGAGTATTAGGGACATCCTGCCTGTTTTACAACCGCACCAGGTACACATTTTTCGATCCTGCAATCAGTATTTCAGTCAGATAAACGGTAACCAATTTGCATTGCAGATTAATACGATAATGAGGGAATGCCTATGGGCGTACATGCGCGAGAATGTACCGTCCCCGGCGTTATTCACGCGGAGCGAAGGCGCCAATATAGCTTGGAGGGACATCGACACGTCATTGCCCAATGCACGCTTTACGGATACTCTCCGCTTGGTACTGCTGGCGAATATTCACACTTTAGGATCTCTATACTCGACGTTATTTTATAATGAAAATAAGTAATATGCAGAGAGAGAGAGAGAGAGAGAGAGAGAGAGAATACATCTCCGATTTGGAGATCCAAATCGATTTTTATCAATTACACGAACTTGTAAATAGCACTCTCCTGAGAGAAATAACATTAAATTATAATTAAATTATAATAAAACTTTATAAATCATACACGCATATACATATATATATATATATATATATAAAAAATGATATATATAAATATTTTATATACATGATGATGAATGTAGAATTTGATATAATATTAAATCAAGATGATGCATGCATTCAACTGAAAATATTATCAAAATACATCTAGTTATGAGAAAAAAAAAGACACGAGATTTGTATTATTTTATATAACATGGTTTTTAAGATTATATATATATATATATATATATATATATATATATATATAATTATATATTATATATATATAAATATTAAGTTTAAATATTTTCGCAGATTTCATGTATTGAACACCATTAACAGTAAGTACATTTAGTGTTTTTTTTTTTCTTCTCTCTGTTATACATATTGATATTCTATAACAATAGTTATAATTCATGTATATCTCTTATAACAATCCTAATAGTATAAAATAGAAAACGACACAATTACACATTGTATAAAATAGGAAGTAATTTTTACTAGAGTTTCTTTTATATATATACACATATTCTGCTTTATAACATATTACATAACATACGAATCTTTTTTTTATTTCTTAATGGCGTAATCGATCGCGCGCGTTCTATTATTCTCGATTAATGACAATTAATGGATAGAAATTCATTCTACGCGATTCTGACAATATCATTAAACGAATGATGAATGAGATACTACGCGTAACATACTTGACGAAACGCGATGAAATGTTTGAGAAGGGATGAAACAAGGAAGACAAAAAAAAATATGTTTTATAAAAGCACATTCTCTTCTTTTCTTCTAAATACATATATATATATGAGAAACAAATATTAACTTACTTTATATTATTATCAATACAGGAATGGATGGTACCTAAGATGAGCGAACGCTGTTCGAATTGCTGTACGAATACCCTAGGTGGGTGTCTCGTCCTGACTGAAATGACTATATTCGTAATCAATATATGCAACATCGGTTCAATTCATATAAACGTCACGATTTTACTCGTATGTATATGCGATTGAGTCTTCATGCGGCTCTCTGTCATATCGCAGAGCCCAAAAAACGCTAGTAAAAAATGTTGAAAATATTCAATTACTTTCTTACTATATGTACACACTGCTCATTGTACGAAAGATATTACATCTTGCGTGCGAACACGGCGGCGTATCTCACGAGATATCTTCCGCGCTTGCGTTTTGCGAGCATTTTAACCGTTGTCCGAGTTCTTACTCTCTGTCAACGTATGTTCTTGCCATTATCAGGCTGATGCTTCGTGTACAGTTTGACACATAGCATAGAATTATTAATGTTCAATGTAAAAATAAAGAGTACACTCTCTCTCGTAACACATAAACATAAATGAAGATCTCATAAATGTAACATAAAATAGTTGTATTATTTTTTGTTGATAGATTATATATCGCAAATATATCGTGCGTCTCAATGATCACGTTAATATATCCTAAAAGAAGCACATATAGACTTTTTTTTTTTTTGAAAAGTGTCACTGACAGTATAATCTTTTGAGCATAGAATCAACAATGTATCAATAGTAAGTTAAATATGTGCGATTTTATGTATAACGCGGGGAAAAAGGGGGAGGGGAACTTTCGATTGGCTAATGTATGTCTACATCCCGTGAGTTTGACACACACACACACACATACATACAATTCTGCGAACTCGAGCAAAACTCTCTTACCTTACAATAAATTATTTTATTCAGTTCTTCAGAATTAAAAAAGTTCACTTTTCAAGTCTATAGGTGAACTAAGTTTAGAAAAGTAACGTGCTCATGCCACCCATTTCACTTTGCTCCTTGACGAAGATCTCAAAGTATTGATATATGATTGTGACAGCGAGCAAGATACCGGTACCGGAACCGATCGCGCCCAGAAAATCCGCCAGCACGGAGAGAGCTCCGATGCACAGTCCACCAAACGCCGCGGCGGTCGGGATATATCGATTCAGTTCGCGAATCATAGAATTGTCTCTGTGTCCTCGCATTACCATTTGCTGTTCCCTCAGTTGTTTAGCAACCTGCAAGTGATAACGATGCGTGTTATTGATTTTTACATTATGTCGAAAAGATTTACGCTGTCCTTTAGTGAAATACTTATACTGACATCCTTCGCCGAGCTTCCAGAGACCTCGATCCACGTCTTGGAGAAGAAGGCGCACGAGCCAAGCATAAAGAGAATGTAGAGCACGGCATGGACGGGATCTTGAACGATGTGGCCGACCGATTCCGGTGGTGATAAGTAATAACATAGTCCGCCGACTGGATACGATCTTGCGGGACCACCGCCACCGACATCCGACCAAACGCCCAATAGATTCACTATGAGATTTCCTTGGAACTTAACGGCCAACATTTGAGAGATGACATACAGGTTGGACACCAAGGCTGATTGCAGAATGATCGGGATATTGCTAGTGTAAAATAGTTTGATCGGATAGCTGCTGTATTGACCGCGATATCTGGCGGATTTGATCGGAAGATCGACACGGAAGCCCTGAAAATAATATATTTTTCAATATAATCATCGTCACAATAAAACATGTGCAACGTCAGAAATTGGAGCATATGGCCTAGATGGTTTAATGATAAAAGTAATCAATCACGCGACAAACAAAGGAGTTCAGCTATTCACGCGTGATACAATATTTAGATTATGTCAATGTCAGTTCAACTTACCTGGAAGTAGATAACGATAGCGAACACTAGAATGGTGGCGAGAAGGTTCATCAGATTTGGAAGATTCTGTCTGTAGAATGCCTCTCGGAGAGCACGGACTTTATCTTGTCTGGTAGCCAGCAAGTGGAACAAAGCGATTACGGCTCCTTCGAATTCCGTACCACGACCTATTAGCATACAAAAAAAATATATATATATATAACTTTAATCAATATATCTATATTAAAGTTTGAATATGTCAAGAGCAATATTTTTGTATATTAGGTGATCTTTCTTTAATAAAATCATACCAGTGTTAACTGTGGCTGGTGAGAATGCTTTCCAAACAATAGTTTCGCAAATGTTAGTAGCGATGAAAAGAGATATTCCGCTCCCCAATCCATATCCTTTCTGGAGAAGCTCATCCAATAACAATACAATAAGTCCAGCAACAAACAACTGAATAATAATTAAAAGACAAACTCCAGCTCCAATTTCAGTGGGATCTCCGTACATTCCAGTCATTACATAAACAATGGCTTGTCCAACAGTAATAACCATGCCAAACACTGTGTAAAAAAAGACAAGCGATACTTATGCTACTTTAATAGTTAAATTATATTAAAATTTAAGTAAGGATGTCACACAGGGCCAGCTATCCAAACTTATTCTCTGCAAGAGAATTAGTTTTAATCTATATTTGGATCCTCTCTTTACTCAAAAGACAACAATTAACTAAATAAAACTGCAGATTTCTTTTTATATTTAGTTAGATCTCAAACTAGCCTTGATGTTCTCACTTAGAATTTTTTTAAGAAAACGAGACAATAATTAATTATTTTTTCTATCTCATCTTTATATTAATTATTTTCTCATCTTTACATTAAATTATTGATAAACAATTAGTAAACTTAATATACTTACATTTCTGTGCACCGTTGAATAACGCCCTATCTTTTGGTGTATCTCCAACTTCGATGATCTTTGCACCGTGCAACAGTTGCATAATAAGACCAGAAGTAACAATTGGAGAGATACCCAATTCCATCAATGTTCCTCTGTTCGACGCG
The DNA here is from genome assembly GCA_949152495.1 of Lasius fuliginosus. NCBI lineage: Eukaryota > Metazoa > Arthropoda > Insecta > Hymenoptera > Formicidae > Lasius > Lasius fuliginosus. The sequence goes on along the minus strand of OX424456.1, from coordinate 2,713,510 downwards.
AGTATCACACGGATCCAATAAAATGGATCCGCACTGTCCGAAGACATGATACCAAATAATGGAATCTAAAAATAACAAGATTATATATCAGTGTTTATTTATAAAACTTTAAATTCACTTCCAACAACAATGTGATTTATCAACTTACCTGGCAACATACTAGAAAGATAAACAATGTGATTGCCGTCCATAGTACCTTTTCCCTGAACTGGATCTGTGAAAAAATAATAATTGTAACGAGTTTACATCAGAGAAGGTTTTCCTCCTTTAAATCAGGAATAACATTACGCATTGTGTATTATTAACGTCATAGACGCGCGTCATAAACAGATGGTAGGGAGTATTTCGTCCGATCTTAGGTTTACACGCACACCGGACAATCGAGGAATTTAGGAAAAACGGTACACGAAACTGTAAATACGAAAGAGAGACGGAAATAGAATGCACGGCCTTACCTTTCGCTGCGGCTTCGCTATTTCCGGCAGAATACTGCAGAACGGTTTGATCACCTCGAGAAACTTGACTGAAAGCAGAAAGAGGAAGGACGACTTAGCACATCCGGGGACGTAAACGCGCGTATGTACGTCGATTCGCGTCGCCAACAATATGTTGTACGATGCAAGAGAGGTTACGCGTGTACGAGCGAGAGATTGCGGCGAGCGCAACGTACGCGAGGAAAGGATAATTTCTCACTGATAAACGACGAATAATACTCACATCCCATCTTGCCTTGACGTTGACGCGACTGTCCTAAGCACTACGAATCGAATGACCGTCCCTCACGAGGATCACGAGAATCACACCGCCGCGAGAATACACGCACACTCTCTCTCTTTCTCTCCTTCTCTCTCATAAAACGAAGGAAAAAGCGGCCGCGTATACGCTCGACTGGCAAAGCGTAGCGGAGTCGTGGCTCACCCCGCCGACACGTATCAATATGCCAGTGTCACGTGACCTGATGATGTTGGCCGGCACGTTTCCACTCGTTCGTCCCTCGCGCCTGTCGTCGTCGATGTCAGATGGCGCGGTCGGCCACGCGCGTCAGCTGTGCGCGATTCAGCGCGATGACAGATGAATGACAGACGGGCTCCCTTTTTCGCGCATGTCCGTAGCGATGGCAAATAAGCGATGAGCGATGGGATGTGTAATAGACATCGCACAATTTTAAATTGTAATAAATTACATATGAATTACATATTTCAAATTGTATTAAATTAAATAAATTACTTGATTGACTTCATATAATTGTATTTGCATATATCAGACAGATTCTCATTCTTTTTACTTCATTCTTTTGTAACTAATAATTGTTTAAAATTTTCGAAATAGCTTTATAGAACCGATCAAACGGAGTCATATAGGATCTTCTTACACTTGAACTGGATATTTTTGTTCGAAGGATATTGTACTGTACTGTTATCAACTGTGATAAAATCCTGTAAAAATGTTAAACGTTGTGAGGCAATGTTGCAACTATCGCGTCAAATATTTCGCAGAATTATGCCGATTATTTAGTACAGTAAATATTTCGATAAACAGATATACATATCTCTTCGTGAATTTCGATGAAATTTTATGTATCTACGTATGATTGGAATGTAAACATTTAGTTTAACTCGTTTATTTCTGAATTCCATTAATGACGCTAAGCGTACAATTTAACCCAAGAATGGAAGATTATTATAAAATATAAACAATAAAAGATAATTATGAAATATAGCAAGATCTCTGTGAAATTCAGAATTTCAAACAAAATGTTGATGCCAATATCAATATTTTTATTCATCCATAAACATATATACATACATGAAACTAAATTAAACTAAATATTATATCTATATATTATAAGGAAAAAATATATATATGTATTCTTATGCGAGAAATTACAATTGGCAAAATGACAATAAAAAGCCATCTTTTATACATTAATATTAATATAATAATGGTATATAATATTAATATTATAACATTATATTATATCTATTAGTATATATCTCTAACTCATATTATATTATACCATTATTATATTAATATTAATTTGTGCGAATAATAATATTGTGAGAATATAACAAACTTACTGCTCATGTTGAGTAGCAGCAACAGCTCGATTGCATTGTGCAGTTCGAAGACATTCATTCAATTCCTCCGGGCTGTGTATTTCTTGTATCCAAAAATACGCAACCCGGAGGAATTAAATGAATGATTCTTGTTTCTCAGACAAAGTAGCACGAAATACGAATGGTTGATTTGTTTCTTGTATCCGAAGATTACTGACATAAATCTTGACCTTTGTCATGTATGAATCAGTCTGGCCATAAGCAAATACGCAAAGACCCCTCTCGAGGGATATAATCGAGGGATATAATCTATGCGTATTTGCTTATGACCAGACTGAATAATTTGAACTCTGAATTACAAAAAATGATAAATGAAAACCAAGACTGATGACAAAACTGATTTCAGAACAAACTGATATAAACAAAGAATTAAGAACTTTGAAAACTCAACTGCAAAACATAATAAATGAAAACCAAGAACAAAAAAAAAAAAATTAAAAGAAGCAGAAATATTAAATTAATTTAATATTTCTGCTTCTTTTAATTTCTTTTGTTCTTGGTTTTCATTTATCATGTTTCGTAATTCAGTTTTCAAAATGTTAATTCTTTGTTTGTATTAGTTTATTCTGAAATCAGTACCTCTTGTGTCTTACATTTATCTTTAAATTTGTTCACAGTGCACAATTCTTCTGACACAATTCTTCTCTTTTAAACGTTTTGTCAAATTTTTCTTCTGCTTTTGTGTTGTAGATATTTCTATTGTAGTTTTCATCTTATATTGTTCCACCTTCTTCTTATGCGATGGACTCCACTCATGCCTGTGAAAATTGCTGTTGTAGTCTGTCCCAAATTACAGACCACATAAATACTGAAAAAAATTAAAGTATAAAGTTAATTCAAATTTCTCGCATTATGTATTACGGCTGATCGTAAGTTGCCTCTTCTACTATTGTCTCTTTATTATTACAATAGTTGGAGAAATCACCTTCTTAGGAGTTTTTTCTGATGTCGATTGGACAGCGTCCTCTTCTTTGACAGCATCTTCTTCTTGCATCTCCATGTTAAAATAAACCTGATACGCAGCTTCCATATCTTGCGACGCTTTGAAAGCGAACACTTTATCAAATAAGAATTTTTTTGTTTCCGCCCGTAGATTTCCATTACAATTTACTGCATCTGATCCGTTACCTACTTCAATAGTACATTCGTCTATAAAGTTTATGCTACACAACCTACAAACAATCCAAAACACAGACAATAGTTTTAGATCTATGGATCAAGTTAGAGATATACTTATAACTACAAAGCAAAATACATTTGCAGAAGTCTACTTACGCTTTCATCTGTTCGATTTCCTTTGGAGTTATTGGACAAACTCTACAGAATACTCTCATATTGCCTTTCAATTCTATTATTTTATTGTGCACTGTTTTTAAATTGGAGCTAATTTTATAGTTTAAGGTTTCTAATTCCCTACATTTGTTTTTTAATATTTTATTTTCATTTATAAATTTCTCCCACTCCAAGTCGGCATGTTTTAACTTATTTTGTAGTTCCTGGATTTTCTTATTTTTTTTTCCCAACTCAGCCTGCAAAGTTGTTAAATTAGTTTTGGTCATATCATAAGTCAATGTTTGTAATTGTGCCTTTATGGCACTCAGGTTTTCCTATTATTATCTTTTCTGTCAATTCCGAGTCAGTTTTCAAGTTTTTTAATTTTGAAATTTCTGAAATTAATACATCTAGTATGTTTTTGAATTCATTTACTATGTATAATTCTTCTGAATCTTTTGAACATTTTTCCATTTCCTCCTTCTGCTTTTGCATATCTGTCGAATTTTTTATTTTATGTTTTTTTTTACCTTTTTAACATGACGAGGACTAATATATTAATACTGTTAAAAAGGTCAAAAAACATCATAAAATAAAAAATTTGACAGATATGCAAAAAGCAGGAAGAAATGGAAAAATGTTCAAACGAATCAGAAGAATTATACATATTAGTAAATGAATTCAAAAACATACTATAGATGTACTAATTTCAAAAATTTCAAAATTAAAAAATTTGAAAACTGACTCAGAATTTAAAGGAAAGATAATAAATGAAAACCTGAGTGCCATAAAGGAACAATTACAATCATTGACTTATGTAAAACTAATTTAACAGCACGAATCATAAGGGGAATTATGACACAGACACAATTGTGTTAAATTAATTTAAGAACCTTGCATGCCGACATGGAGTTGGAAAAAATGAAAAATGTAATCGAAGAATTAAGAAAGCAATTAAAAGAATTACAAACTGTAAACTTATATGTTAGTCATGTTAAAAGTAAATTTTTGTAATTGTTCCTTTATGGCACTCATGTTCTCATTTATCTTTTAATTATCTTAAATTAACTTAAGAACTTTGCATGCCGACATTTTATTTTATTCTTTCTTTAATACTAAAAGCTCTATTTAATGCACGCGATATCACGATCCACTCTCACTCTCGTCCGTCGCGTACGAGTCTCCTGGGCTCACTGTCTTTCGGACTTTCGGGCCGCGCTCGCCCAAATTCCGCTTACACGCGCGATCGACACTTGACACGTTGACTCGTAATAGGTTCGTGAACATCATGCGAGGTTATCGGCCAATAAGGGCCGCATTCCATAAATCGCGAGAGATTCTATTCAAAGAAAGACAAACACACATATCATTGTTTGTCACACGTGACGGCTGAGAATCACGTGTCGATCTCGCTATATAGAGCATTTGAAATTTGAAGATTCGAGAATTACGCATTTTTATATTATAATTCATTATTTAAACAAGATTGTAGATCTGGCGTTATCATTGCAGAATTAAGAAGGGCCAGAATTTATTTCCGATGGACATTTTATTGATATTACATTCGATTCGCGAAAAAGAGAGTCCGTGTATCGATGCAACTGTCCTTGCAACTGTCAAACTCGCGCGCCGCTTTTTCGCAGCAACATATGTATGACGGGTTGCATAGCGATAGGCGTTGGAAATTTTACGAGCTACGTCTAACGAATTTAGATTCAAAAGCTGCGCTTGTGATTAAGTGGCCCGTATTCATATAGTCTGTTTCTATATTCAAGATTATCTTAAGATGCTATACAGCCATTTCATTGACTGAATGGAAGCTTAAGACCACTTAAGACGATCTTGAATATAAAACGAACTATATGAATACGGGCCTATGACAGATAAATAAATTTTACGTCTAAAAATCTCGATTTTCTTTAATATATAAAAAATTTATCCTATATTTATATATTTTTTTACTCTCTTAGTTTGTAAACATTTGCCTAGTCGTTTGCTTAAATACCGCTACTTCATTTATAAATAAAGGGGCTTCATAATATGACAGAGCGATTTACTGTTACTAGAGAAGCTGTCAAAAGGGAGGTTTAATGCCAGTAAAATTGCTAAAGATAAGTATCATTACGATCATGTCATTATCGTCATGAATTAAAATATCTCCGCATCGAATTGCTTTCCTACTGTATTCCTAGAAATATCGGAATATTATGAATAATCAAGAAGTGTTTTAAACGTTTTGAAGTTTTCAGGAAATTTGCGCATGCACAATATCGCAATCTTATATGTGAAATATAAATATCGTTAGTAATACATAATAGTTTGCATATTGAAATTTTTATCGAAACCACTGCATAGAGTGAAAACGTAATACTGTCTTGCTTTCTTCCTAGTTCTCGCATGATTGAATATCTGTATATATCGGTCAAGGGCTCATATTTTATGCAAATAAACACGCCTGTGTAACAAACGACTTGCTGCAATAGATTAATTTGTCATTTTCATTATCTTACTTCCATTTATCTACACAAATGTATATATGATATTTGTGCACTTATATATGATCGTACGAATGTATATTCATGAATGTGTCATCAATATATGTGTTTCCGGCAACTATATATTCCGGCAACAATATTAACATATTGTTGCCGGATATTTCATATAATCCTTTACAACGTAAAAAAATTTTAATTTCGTTAAAATTTGTTCTTGATTTACTTATCTTTTACCAGATTTTACAGAAATTTCTTTTTACAATATCAAATATATATTTTATAAGATTGCAATATACTCGGAAAAAAAGTCTTTTTGGAGAGAGCATCTAATATTATTCTGCGTAAATGTATAAATAAACAATGCGTGCAAATTTAAGCACGCAATATTTCATGTAATTGTTGTGATGTTTACTCTAACGCGTTCAAATATAGTTTATCCTGTTAATAAATACAAGAAAGACACGTGTGAGTTTAAATTATATATTAATCTATATGTACAGATATATAAAATATCCTCTACAGAAGTGTTTTTTCCCTCCTGCAATTATATAACGACAGAAGATGTACATCTTTACAGTACGATAAATCATCATAACCGATTATCGTAATCTTTTCTAGTCGAAGATTATTATCGTAAGTAATATCGATAGCGTTAAAAGCTGCCCCACATTTTTATGCGCCATTAAATTACGCGACTCACGCAATTTACTTTTCGCGAATTATTGTCAGAAAGGCGAGGTAAAATAATTTATGTCAATAAATTTACGTCAATCGATATATACCATCTAACGCCGACATGTGTTCGTCGCAAAACTCCCCTCGCAGGTTTCGACCAAATCGGTGAAGGTAGGAACGTCCGTATATATAAGCCGGTTCATTTAAGTTTTACTCGATCTTTTCGGTCTATCCTGAAAGAGAGAGCATTACTTTCGAGTTAGACAGTACAGCGATATATATATATATATAGAGAGAGAGAATCATGAGAGGAGCAATTTGCGTATACGTGTCCTTGACGTGCGTTCTCATCGTTCTCGTTCATATCGGGTAAGTGAAAGGACACGGCTTCCATAAATCGATGTATCGAGCACGCATTTTTAATAAAAAAAAGTCAGCATACGCACCGCGCGTATGAAGTAATATTTCGTCTAACATCAAAAGCTAATTTGTACAAGCTAATATTAACATTTTTCAATTAAACGCTGGAATAATACGTCGTGATATACGTCTGTGTGTGTAACAAAATTCAGAAATTATCCAGATAAAAATATTAGTTGTAAGGAAAACTAAAAAGTTCGAGAAATAATTGCCTTATCAAAATACAAATTATAGTTTATCGACTGTGTTTACTAGATTGTGTTTACTTTAGCTATAGATAAAAATATTTATAGTCACAATAATAAGGTAATTAAAGATAATTCAAATTTAACTGTTCTCCGTCTGTTTTGACCGATAATTAGAGAGAGAAAGGAAGAAACACCGATAATCGGTTGAACTTTGATTATAAAGGTCGATTGAATCAAATCGTTTGAATTATAACTTAATTAACAATAATGATAATAATAATCATTATCGAAAAAAATACATTCTTATCGTATTGCAAATAGATTCTACAAAAATCTACATTACCGCGACACTTATAGTCCGCAAATCATTATTTGATATCAGATATTAATCTCGTTAAAAGCTCGTAATTTTCCACGAATGACTTTTGAAGAGAGAATTTTTACGAACTTTGTTTTTACCTGATAGAGAGAAATAGAGGGACGGGGGGATGATAATCTCTTTTCGTGCATATCTTCTCTTCCGTCTCTTACTTCTTCTGCCTGCAGCAGAGAGAGAACACCGCGCACTAAAATGTTGTTCCAGGTTGGACGGCTGAGTGTCGCAACTGGGTATGGTTAGACTGTGACACCGCTCTTTTTATATCCAATATTCTATCAGAAATGTTAATATCTTGCACATATATCTGCTAGGCATAATATTTGACGTCCATGTTCCATATGACCTCTATATCTGATGTATTCTGCAATATATAAATTTAATATTTTTAATGTCACCGCTATATGTATTATTGTAAGAAACATCTTAAAATATTTTGTATCTGATGTAAAAAAGAGTATTATATCTTTTAAATATTGTAATATCGCGCGAAACAACATCATTATCTCGTCTAAAGAAAAGAGAATTAAATCATATATTTAAAAAACGCGGTATTATACGTAATATATTATACGTATATATACGTAATATTATACGTATTATATTACGTAATATATTATATTATTAAAGTATTATATTATTGTATTATTAAAATATATTAAATGCAATTTTTACGCGATATATATATATATATATATATATATATATATATATCTTTATTTATTTTCCTAAGATTTCCATCTTTGGAAAATATTCCGCATTACGAATTTCTCACAATTTCTTTAAATACGTTTCAAAATGTGTTAAATTGTGATATGTATACGATGTACCGCCGTTATTTATAAATGGACTTTTACAAAATTTTAAAATGTAATGTAACGCGAAGCGATTGTCGATAACCCTTTGAGACGAAATAGTATCGGCTTTATCATCGTACGGCTTTATCAGCGCTCATTAAATAGCCATGTCAGTGTCTTCTGCCGTACAGTACCTAGTCATCGTCGGAATAATCAGCACTTTGTTCGAGCAATAGAAGCGATTATCCTGTCTCACACCGCGCGCGAGTTAAAATAATTCATCAGCTGTTCGTCTCCTGAACACTCGCTCGTCCGCGTTCAATCGCGCGACTCGTCGCTTCTTCGCCGACAATTTGATTTTTCGATTCTTCTCGTAACCGGTTTCTCGCAAACCGCGACTGACACAATGACAACGTAAATACCGTTTTACGTAATTCGTTTTAACAGATCCGCGCTTTCTACATCTTTTTCTTTCCGCGATAAGAACGGAGCGAAAGAGGGAATAAAAGTGCATGCGGCGCGAAATAGACTTATTCTTTTCAACTGCGCTTTCTCGCAATTTTCTGTTCTTTTTTTTTTAAATGTATATCACTTTTAAATGCGAAAGATGCAAATGCAGTTAGAAAGAATAACAAAAAGAGCCTCGCTTATTTTATTTTTTTTTTACATATTATGTTATAGTTTTTTGTTTAGATTAATATCATGTTCTGTCACTCGTGTTTATATTAATGCTATACAATAAAGACATTTTCATTGATTTGATTATTGAGAATAGTATAAAATTAAATTGCTAATTGAAGCTAGGAAAGGAAAGATGAGATAATAATTTACATGATGTACAAGGTGTATTATTATTTATAGGGAAGCTAGTGTGAGAGTAGAGAGAGTGACAGAACCTTATGGCCTTTCCGAAGGTCCTCACTGGGACCATCGAACTCAAAAGTTATACTTTGTCGATATATATAACCAGTACATACGTAGACTGGACACTGCAACCGGTGTTGTAACCAGTGCCTATGTAGGTAAGACTAACAAGTTCTTTTTCGCTATTACATAATTCTAACTGTATTTATAACATCAGATAATACTACGATTGTTTTAAATAATACTTTTTCAGAACATGGCCCTGTTGGAGTTGTTGTACCTGCAGAAGATACGAGTAATAAACTCGTAGCAGGTTCTGGAAAAGATCTCGTTCTTGTCACCTGGAACGGAGATGAGGATAAGGAGAAAGTTCCAGTCGAAGTACTGTCTTCTATCGAACCTTCTTCTAGCAATACAAGAATCAATGATGGAAAAGTTGATTCATCTGGAAGATTTTGGATTGGTAAATTAAAAATATTATGAATAGAAATGCATTTTTTTTTTCAATGTAATAAATATTGGCTATATGTCAATTACATTTTCAATAGGTACTATGGCGAATGAAGTTAATGGAAAGGTAGCTTCTGGACAGGGATCATTATATCGCATCGATGATACGCTTAAACCTGTAAAGGAAGTAACTCCTGTTTCAATAAGTAACGGATTAGCATGGAATATCGAGGACAATACTTTCTATTACATTGATTCACCTACACGTCAGATTGCAGCATATGATTATGATCCGAATAATGGGACAATATGTAAGAGACTTTATAACATTCTCCATTTAAAATTACATGATGAAAAAGTGTGCACAAGTATAAATCATATGTAACTGAAAATTGAAATATAATTATGAAAAATATTGAAGCATAAAATTATATATATTTAAGAAAGAAATTTCAAGGACTATGTATGTTTCTATATTTTTAGCTAATAAGAGGATTGTATTTGACCTGAGTAAAACTAATGTGGAAGGAGTACCAGATGGAATGACCATAGATACAAATGGCAATCTTTGGATAGCAGTATTTGGAGGACATCATGTAAGTTAATATATAGTCATGGATTTAAAGTGCAAGGAGAGACTCGTTATCTGCGATAGTATTACATAACTCTAAATAGTAAATTTTATGACAAAAATGATAATTATTATCATTTGCTGAAAGCGATACTATATGTGGCAAAGTTGTTTTATAACTATTAAATGTTCCTTTGATCTAAAATATTTCTTTATAAAATTAATATTTTTCTAGATACTAATTTAATATGTTTCAAGTGTCTCAGAATTCCCTGGTACTCGTTTAGTCTATAATATATATAAATAAATGTATAAACAACTAATCAAATACATATATATAGTATATGAAGTATTTACTGAAGATTATATTAGTATTGTGAAAATGTCTTATCTAGGTCCTCCATGTGAATCCAAAAACACAAGAACTGTTGAAAAAAGTTAAGATTCCAGCTGTAAATGTAACCAGTGTCGCCTTTGGTGGTCCGCTTCTTGATATTCTGTATGTGACTACCTCGGGCTATGGTTTAACTGCAAAAGAGCAAAAAGAGACTCCCCATGCTGGCTCCGTATTCGCAGTGAAAAACTTGGGAGTTCGTGGAATTCTTGCAAATTCGTTTGTGATGAACGGACTAAAGCAAACAGATGAGGAAAAGACAGATGTGTGAAGACACGTTTTGTTTCTCATGAAAATTTATACTTGCATGTATTTTTAAATTCTGTACGTTAAATAAAAACGTTAAATTACTGCTTCTGTGAAAAATACTTTCTCACATCTTCTTATTTTAAAGGAAATTGTGTAACAAGTCTCCTTCAAAGTATATAACTATTAATTATTAGGTGCTATTATCTTATCGTGATAATCCTAGAATATAAAATATGGTTTATTATTTAAAAAGTTAGCAAACATTTTGTGAAACGAAGAGAAATCGATAATAATTAATTTCAGATGTTCCTTTAATACAAGAGGGGAGTTACAAATTTTAGAAAACATTTAGGTTTACTGAAGCTAATTACATTCGATTGTGTGAGTATGTAGAAAAAAGTTCTATTGTTATCAAATGTATGCGGTAGAAAAATAATGTCTCTTTATGCAAAAATGCTCTAGTAGAATTATTGAGAAAGTAATACGGTTTTTTTGTTGGTATCTAAACATATTATGACATACAAATTAATTAAATAAATATGTAAAGTAATTACAATGTCATTTTTAATTAATAAAAAAGATATGTCTATATATAATCGAAACTTTGTAATTGAATAATATAAAGTCTATTAAACTGTTTATACAAGTTTAATATATCTATGGAATTGTAAATGTGAAATAATAAAGTTTATACATTTCTCAGAAAATTGTAAAATAATCATAGAAACAAAACAGATATGTTTTAATACATAAAGATGTTTCTTTAGAATTTTTATAGGTTTAATCTTTGACAAAGAAAAATAAGTAATTGAATACCATTATTTAAAATGCAATACAAATAATCAAATGTTATCTATGTATCGCAGCCAATAGAATTATTTTTTTCTCGCGATAAATAAGTATAAAATTTATATATACAAAAAAATGAAATACTCTTGTAGCACATATATATATGTATGTATATATATATATATATATATATATATATATATATATATATATATATGACTCTATAATATCTACCATTCTAATATAATAAATCTAAAGAAAAATAAATCGTTTGTATAAATTAGCCATATCAACTCATTGCGTTGGAATTTTTTGAATAATTTTACATAAATGATTTATAATTTAATTTAATGACTTGAGATTTTTATACACGAAACACATAACATACAAGAGACTAACGAACTTATTATTACGCAAAACTATTTTATAAAAGTATTATTTTCCCTTGTAATGTTATTATACTGTTGCGTAAATTATGTGACTTGTCTCATTCCAATGCAAGGAGTTAGCGATCAGCGTTTCGACTCAGTGACTACTTACGTGCGGAAATAAAATTTACATCATTGCGCAAAGTGAGCCTACGCTCCGTTACGGCGACTCTTAATCGTCCAGTGTTATAATTTCGACGCTATCGTTAACGAGTTTGTCCTGCGGTTTCTTATTAGCGGGCTTCCCCCTCGATATATCGTACACGGGCATACAGTCGGCGGTCGTCGACGGCCTAGACGTTTCCGAGGTCACCTTTTGCGGCACTACACTCAAGGACGAGAGATTCTTCGAGTAGTCCAGGCTGGGCTTTAACTGCGACGGCTTTTGCTGCGGTATTATCTCCAGATGCGAATGCTGCTGCAATTGTGACAGCATCGAGAGCGCCTCGACCGTGCCGCCCTGAGGAAACGAAGCCGGGCTCGGCAGCGAGCTCGACGGCACGTCCATCGCCGTCGGCGGTGGCGGTTTCGCCAACTTGTTGCCGGTTACAGACGGTTTCTTGTAGCCGTGATACTTGACGCTCGCGACAGTCTTGATACTGCCAGATTGCGGAGCGACGACGGGACTCACCGAGATACCGCTCAATTCCGGCGGTATAAAGGGCGATTGCGACATCGCGGTGGAATTTCCTGATGGTATCGCGCTCAATATACTTGGAGGAAAATTGCCGGGCATCGACACGGGCATCGCCGTAGCAGTTTTCGCGACCGCCGCCGTCACCGCCGTCTTCGTCGTCTTCCTTACGTTGGGATGCACGCTCTGTACGCTCGTTTGCACGTTCGAGTAAGGTCGCTGGCAATTCTTCTTCGATAATAATTTATGCTGTAAGGACGTGCCGGATCGCGACACATTCATGGGTAAGTTCTGCACGGGCAGCGTTTGCTGCTGTTTCATAATCACAGGTGCAGCCATGGACGCGTGGGCGATCTGCGGATTCGTCGTCACAGGACCACCACCGCCGCTGCCGCTGTTGTTCTTCAAAGACGAGTGCGACAACGACGAGTTGTTGTGCGCGGGCTGCGGCTCGGTCAACGATTTCGAAACGCGTATCTGCGGCGCGCTTATCTGCTTCGGCGGGCTGCTCTTCACCTGTTGAATGATGGACGGCTTGAGCAGGGACACCTGCGCTGCCGCCGTCGGATTTGCCGAGTGTAACACGGGTTTTGTCGGCGATATCTGAAGCGATTTCGGAATGTGGACGGGATGTAACGCCGCGGCTGAATCGGTCTGCAAGCTCGGCTGCTTGCTGCTAGGCTTCGTCTTATGATGAGGCTGCTGCTGCTGCTGTTGCTGCTGCTGCTGGCTCACCGGCGTTATGGATATGTTAGGTCGATCCTTCGTCATTGACATGGTTGTGCTGGTTTTGGCCGCCGCTTGATGGTACATGGGTCGCGACGTCGACGCCGTAGAATTACTCAAGCTTAACAACTGCTGCACTGTCATAGAGTCTAAAGATCCTTTCAGATTACCTAAATTACCGATATTACTCGAAGTATTGACATTGCAACTGGATGTACTCATGGTCGAGACATTGCTGATGCCAGCGGTTATTGTAGTACCTGGGTTGTTTAAACCGCTGGCGAGATTGGTTAACGACGATAGATTGTTCTGATACTGCCTGAGAATATCCTGATAGCTTCCTACTTGATTCAAGTAGCTCATAGCCGATAAAGGATCTATCATATTGCCGCCCAGTCCGCTGGCCAGTATAGCCGATAGCATGTTCGCGTCGACCAGAGGGTTCATGAAGTAGGGATTTATCATGGAACGATTCGGTCCGGACGCGCCCATGAAACTCGCAAAGTTACTCTTAGAACCGAACTGATTCATTACGTTGCCGCTCTGCTGCATGGCATGCTGCAAGTACTTGTTAGCGTTAGGCGGACGTCCCCTTGGACGTCCGGTGGATGTTAGATTTCTATGTGGTTTGCGATTCTGCAAGATCTGCGGTGATGTCGAGTTCACTGGCATCTGCGGTGTAGGTGCCTGCGAGATAAGAGTGTTGTTTTTGATTAGATATTCATAATCATTATATGTACATAATCGTCAACGTATAACAGCGGCGATAAAGAAGTTTATTTACCGGAACAGTAGAAGGAGCTTGAGGTTGCACGTGACAGCTATTGCTGTTGTTAATTGATGCAATTTTATTCGCCTGTATCTGTCGTTGACAACATTTGATAGCGATTTCCAGGATATTTCCCTCCAGATTCTAAAAGGTAATGCAAAAATGACAATGTGTTGACATTTGAAATTACCGCAATTGTTATCTGATAATTATCTTAAAAAAGATAATTATCTGAGTAAAAAAGATAATGATTTGTAATAAATAGCTTTAATCATTTAACTTGCTTTCCTTCGATTCTTGAAAAAAATTTTTTTTTAACGTAAAGTAATAGTTTTATAAACAAAAATTAAAAATTTTTTTTCCATATAAAAAGATTTTTTTAAATACTTTTATACGAATATTGCGAGATAATATTTTACGGTTATGAAAACGTTCTATATATTTTGTCTACAGATCTAATTTAGTCTTCATTCTTCAGTTTTTAATAGATATTATATAATAATGGCTCGCCACTGCCAGCAGTCAAACAAATATTATTGTGTATTAATTATACACAAGTGTGCTATAAAGAAGATAATCTGATAAGACAGAAGAGATCCGATAAGAGATAAGACGAAAGAAAAGGTGTATACAACTTGGCTTATTAAAAAAATTTATCCAAAGTACAATCACGCGGATAGAATTAATTTCTATAGTCTAATTATTTAGAGATTTTATATATATATATACTTACTTTATTCCCTATGTACATTTTATAAGTGTCTGTCAATAATGTCGCGAACATTTGTATAGTCGACTCTTTACCCTGAAGGTGTTTTTGCACAAGTTGATATGTTTCATACACGTCAAGCAGTACTTGCGTTCTGGCATCTGTTCTAATAAGGTGAACGCTGTCAATCGTGCTTGCTGAACCCATTGTCTGAACTCTACTTCTGAGCGATTGTTGACAAAGTGTCAAAGCTTGTCGGGACAATTGCTCTCTCTCAGAATCACGTAAGTATTTTCTAGAGAAAGAAATAACATTAGATTTTTTTTCATATTATTTATTTTTTTTGCACGAGAAATCTTGCTAGTTATAGATATCTTACAATTTAGGTTAAAATAAAAGACACGTATTTTTTTTATTCATTCTTGAATAGCTGTTAAAGAGGGATAAAACACTCCCTTGGGAAAAATCATCAACTTTATCAATAACACCATTGAATTTGTCATAAAATTCTCTTTAATTTCCGTCCTTAGAAATATTTCAAAATTTTCAAAAATAAGGAGGGAGAATTTTAAAAATTTGACTTTTTCGAAAAATCTATATATACCATTATAAAATGCGTTTTCAACCACAAAACTTTTATTTAAAATACTTTTTTCTATCTCTCACCGTTTCGACGTAAGAGGGTTTCACTCCCTTAATGACCACTTAAAAATAAATAAAAAAATATGTGTCTCTTATTTTGATCTACATTGTAAGATATCCAAAGCTTATCCAAATCAGAGAGGAACACTTTCGATCCTTCCCTTGTTAGTCTTTTAATTAACTGATATTGATCTTACTTGTCTGGATCCGGAATTTTTCCGAGCTGTATGCACAATTGCATCAACATTCGACTATCGTTATTTTCCTTTAATACCTGCATGAGTAATGTCACGCATTTCGACATGTGTGAGGCGAAGCTTCCGGGTCTGTCAATTTCATTGACCGGTATGTGCCATACTCCCTAGAAATCATATAATATTAGAACATACATATCAATTATATATCACATAATCGACGACATAAAATAGAAACGTTTGCTTCAATAATTTTGCATGTTAATTTCATATATTGCAGCTACAGATCATCTGGATAATCGAAAGAAATGGCTCTAATTCATAGCATATCTGCGTTTATGATACTGTTATATCTACTACTCTGTCTCGCCACTAGGTAATAATTAACGATGATTATCATCATAATCCATTGCAAATGATAAAATAAAAGAATAGCTCTATCTTAAAATTTTTTTTAACTTTTTAAAAATAAAAAGTATTACATCATACGATTAATATTTACCTAATAAAGTAATATTAAAGTATGCATTATAGAATAATCCCATGCATAAAGATATGATGAAAGAATAATTTCTTTAAAATTATCAAAAAGGTACTGTAATACTACGCCTAAAAAGATGATAATAGATACAGATGCTGGAGGAGATGATGCTCTAGCAATAATGCTGGCTCTCATGTACGAGGCCAAGACAAACGACATCGAAATTCTAGCTATAACTGCTACATATGGTAACACATACTTGAGAAACGTGGAACAGAACGTATTAAAAATTTTAACGATTGCCAATAGAAGTGACGTAAGTACATATTTGACGATTGAATACTTTTCACACACTTTGTCCAAACTTTTACAATTTAAAGAATTTGAAGATTTCGTACAATGTGTTAATGATTATTATAATATCATGATGTTATAATAATCATTTATATTACCTATCAATATTGTTTATATTATTTATATTTATTATCTTAATAATAATATATTTTAATAATTATTTTTCTCCGAAACTTTACAGATACCCGTGTATAGTGGTACCCAAAAACCATTGATAAATATGTATGTAAGTGATGATTATTTTGGCAAGGACGGATTTGGAGATTTTAATTTTACTAAAAATATAACTGCAAAGGTGGACAAATCAAAGCACGCTTCTGTACTACTTGTAGAATTAGTGAAGCAATATCCAGGTATGTGTGTGTACATATATATGTTATAGAACAAGTATTCAATTCATATAATTTTTTTTTAGGTGAAATAAGTATAGTTACTATTGGACCTCTGACAACAATTGCTACAGCAATCGCCTTGGAACCTAATTTCCTGCATTTAGTAAAGCGACATGTCATAATGGGATCGAGCGTCGACAGTAATAAGATTGAATTTAATTTTAAACAAGATCCGGAAAGCAATTGGATTGCATTGAATAACACCAATAAGCCTAGTATTATACTTCCATCAGACACAGTATACGCTAATCTTATTTCAAAAGTAATATCGTAATATTTACACAAACATACGTGAGTTATATTGATCTATGACTTATAGAATATCATTCGATACACAGGAGGAGTATAGGAACATTTATAGTAATCTGGATGCTTCTATCGCAAGGTTTTTGTATCAAGCTGAAAGAATAGCTTTGGGAAAAACCGAGATGTGGGAACCAGCAGATGGGATTGCTATGGCAAGTGTGCTACAACCGGAAATAATAACGGAACGTTATAAAACTAACTTAAGAGCGGTAATCGTCGGTGACGCAAGAGGTTCAGTTGTGAAAGATGTATGTGACCAAGTATGCAACGTAGAAATTATAAAAAATGTTAATATAACTGCATTTAAAAATCTTCTATTAGAATATCTTTCTTAACAATATTGATCCAAATTGTGAAATTATTATTATGCTAAATTAATTTTTAATTTTGTATTATTCATATATTATTGTTAATATCTTTTATATATATATGATGCATATACTATTAATGATATAATATACACTTACATTAAAAAAGTTGGTACTTCTTCTCTCAGCAAAAAGTCCTTGAAAGGTTTGTCCGGGATAGAATTGACAACTGTATGTCCTTAACAAGAGATCCTTGCATTTCACGGTATCTTTAGCCTTTTTATTGTTAAAGAAGAAGTGTGCGAGTCTATAAAAGGACTTGTGATGTTCGGCGAATCTTAATATACACTGTTCCAAACCAGCTAGACAATACGCAATTAATGTCGCTACCTCTTCTTCCGGCATATGTTCCTCTAGAAGTTAAAATACAAACGCATAGAAATCTTTTTTCTGCATTTTAATAAAATATTATGCAAGCTATAATAAAATGTAATGATGAAAATATATAAAGAACGGTAGTATATAATTTACCATTGTCTACATTGGCAGAATCTTTCTTCTTCTTTTCTGCGTCGCTGTCGATAGATTCAGTGTCACTATCACTAGAGCTATCACTGTCAGAACTATCGTCGCTACTGCTAGATTCTTCGCTACTACTGGAGCTCGAGTTATTTGTCTCCGTAGTTGTAGTTGTAGTTTGCGTAGTCGTAGTGCTTTCCTGAGAACCCCTTCTACTCAAAGTCATTTCTTCATTTGCATTGGTCTGTGCTTTTCTTTTCTCTTCTATCTTGTCTTTATTATCTTTTCCCTGTCAGATCAGAATAATTGCAATACTTATATCAATTGATTTTAAGCACTTACAAATTAGCATATTGAAAAACAAGGGAAAAAAAAAATAAGATCAGATAAACGTACAGCGGATTGTAAGTCTTCGTTCTGCAACCATTTGCCATCGAATCTCCTGGTGTCCTCGTCATCTGCGGAAGATTGTTGGGTTTCCTGGCTAATTTCCATTGCCTGTTTCATAAGAGCGTCCATTAAATCCTGTACATTGTCACTCTTTCGTTCAGAATCGATTGCCAATATATTTACTGAAATTTTCTTATTCTCTTCTGTTTTCGTCTGCGATTTTGTTTTATCCACACTCTTGTTTTCCAGCTTCTTCTTTTGCAATTTCGGTTCGTTACTTTCATCACTAGAAACAATCATCACGTCGTCGGTCGTTTTCTCCTTTCGCGACACCATATCGCAAACTTTGGTAATTAAATCGTCTATTAAGGCTACAACGTCTTGCATCAATTGTAAATGCGAAACACTACTTAATTTTATTTTCTTCGTATTGTCATGTAACATTTCGTCGGGAAGTCTCTTGCGACTTTCGGTTTTTGCTATCTCTGTCTTAACGTCGGAGATCTTGTTCGATCTATCTACGATTTCTATCTCTTCAATACTAATTGAGCGTCGACATATCGTAACTACGTTCTTATCTGTATCCACTGCAGCATCGGCTTCTTTCGAAACACTTTTCTCAACATCGGCGTTCTCCTCCCTCTTCTTCTCGTTTAGCTTAGATTGATACTTCATAAAGGGTCCCTCGGAGCAATTTTTAAGGTGCCAATTGAACAGCTGACCCAATGATTTCTTCAACGGTTTACCTTCATGTTGTTCCAAATACTTCAGTATACTCGCATGAATACGGTAATGAACTTCTAACGCCTCTATAGATAAATTCTGCGAGCTCTTGTGAGTTATTCTACGCGGATATTGAGCGTTATTCTCATATAATAATTCACTAGCCTGAAATTAGACTTGATGTCAAAATTATATTGATAAAAAGAGAAAATAGTATAGTAAACAAGATAAAGGATAACTGACCTTTGCGTAATGCTCCAAGAATATGGGAGGATCTTGATTTTTCTTTTCTGCGACTTTACCGAGCATATATTGATAAAGCCACCTCTCGTCGTGCTGTATAGACGGTTCCTCGATGGTTTGGCATATTCGATTGGCGGACTCGAAGCACTGATCCGCAATCTCCAGCATCTCCTCCTTCCTGGTTTCCAAAATTTCGAATCTCTCCATGCTCAACGTATCGGTCTCTTGCTTGAGCAATTGCGAGCAAAATGAATGAACTATGTAAACGAAATTCCCATACTCTGTCCAAATGACGGAATGGCCAGGTGCCAGCTCAATAGCGTGTTGATAACTCGACTGTGCCATTTTTGCCTTATTGAGAAATTTATCTTTTCCTCTAAATATGATAGAAAACATACATACAATACATGTAGGTGATATGAAGAATTACAATTTAGGAGGGAAAAAAAAAAAAAAAAAAAAAAAAAAAAAAATACTTACATAGGTCTGTAACTGTTCAACCAATTCTCTATTATACTGCCTGTCGCCATAGCTAAACCTGCCCACGAATTTAATCCCCTTGGATATAAACACAGATCTAATAAATAATATCGGCAAGCGTGCTCCCACTTGTTGTTCTTGAAATAAAAGTCACCCAGTAAGTAGTAAATGGTGGATATCGCGTGCGGTAGAGACTTCACCACACTTGGCATTTTATCCCGCGCGCCGATTATGTACGCCGTCATCTCGTCTACTATTTGATTCGGATCGCTCTCGCGCGGAACTAATCTGATTATTCTCTTAAACAGCACCTCCGTATCCATGCTAATGGAGAGAAGACGGGGGGACTGAAAATTGGGTAGCTGCTTCGGCTTGTAAAAGTCGAACAGCAACTGCGCTCCTTCCCAGGTTAATTCCATCTGCGGCACCATATGATCCTGTAGATGCTTCGGACGTATCTTGTTGACCCTGTTCGGATGACCATACAGACAGAAGAATATCTGTTCCAGATATTTCGTGAGTCTGTTCTTTATGGAAACGTACAGGGGAGTTTCGAGCTGCGGTATAATGAGATTCATGATGAAGAATAAGAGTTTTGCCTCATTGAAGCAACACCAAGAGTGTCTGCCGATAAATTCGTGGGCGGTGAACAGAATCATGATGGACGGTGGGATGCCGTCATCCTCGTCCTCCGATTCGGAATGATGTGAACTGTGCAATTTATTTTTATAAGAAGACTCCACCTTTGCTCTTTCCTTATCTTCTTCACTATTAACACACCAAAATTTCACATTGTAATATATAACAATATATATCTATATATACATAGACACACACACACGCGCGCGCGCGCACGTGTGTGTGTAATATGCATTGTCTGACAAACTTACTATTGCAGAATATAATGTAACAGAATCCAGGGTAGAACGGTCTCTAATGGCATTTCAACAGCATTCTCTGGTACATCCAATTGATGACAGACAATATGAACTAAATTCTGCACCAATCTTGATAGACGAGACTCCGGCAGATATTTTACTGAAATCACGATATAAAAAAAAAATTGAATATTATATTGCAAGAATCTCTTATATAATGTACTTTGTAATGTAATCTTACCAATAAATACACTAACTTCGATCGTACAAGCTTCTAATTTTTCAAGTGCCATTAAAATAGAACTTGTCCATTTCTTTTGCTCAGCTTCATCAGACAAACTCAAGTAATTTTGCCACGATTCATTGAGACAAGCTTCTGCCCAGACGTAACATTCCTAAAAGTTTTATCAAAAATTTAGCACTTTCTTATATATATATATATATATATTAATATATTATATTTGTTATCAATACTCCAATAACAAGTGTTACCTCATACTGTTGAAGCTGCCATAAGCTGTCGAGTAACATGGTTAATTGTCGAACTCTGTCGACGATGTTTTCATTGGTTATCAACAATTTGTGCCTTTGTTTGGCAAATTTGAAAGTATCTTGCAGTATGTAAGACAGTTCCGCGTATTTCTTTTCGTCGTACAAATGTTGAATTTCGCCCAATTTTTGACCCCTAAATGGTTACAAATTAAATTAATTAAATTATAGTATTTAATATATTCTAATATAGTCTAATATATTTTATACAATATCTTGGCAATAAGTAATATATGCTAGAGAATATTAAAATTGAAAATATACCTCTGAATTGACGTGAGCTTTCTCTTTACGAGCTTGGCACTGATTTGAGAGTTATTTTTACAATTTAAAAGCTTAATACATGGACTCGGGGTTTTACTTTCCATCTCTTGCAGACGATTCAACAACTGAAAATTCACACTTTATAGTTTATAATAATATACCGTTTCTTCGATATTGAACAAAAGTTTTCTTACCAGTTGTAGCGTCTCTATGACTATGTTTATATCACCTTGACACAGAAAGATGCTAGCTTTAAGCCATAGAATTCTCAGTAAGATATATAAGTTTTCATCGTTTAAGAGATCTTGTCTAACACTTGTAAATATTATATGTCCTAATTCCTCTGCTGGTATCCCAGTGCCAAGTTTATCTAATCTGCAATTTCATACACAAGAAGCTTTTTATGAGTATCGTGAAGCTTGTAAAGATGAAATTAGTGACTTACGTTGGGTTTGGCAAGGTATCTGGTTTATTATCCAGCCATCTATCTGTATGAAGCTCCCCAAATAGCAGTGTCATTTCGGTATCCAGTTTTAGAATCTTATCATTGACATCCTCATCGAATGGTGACAAATGTGGAATATGTTGCCTGAATAAGATTAGGTAATTTAAATTTTAATCTATACACACAGCAAATATATGTGCATTTACCTCATAAAAACATATGCCTGTAGATAAATATCCGACATTCCTTTCGGCCACATTTGATTCCATTTGGTACACAGAAATTCTGTAAATTTCGCGATAATTATCATTAAATTACTTTTACTGCTATGCTGATTTATAAATGCATCCACGTCAGCAGTTTCTGCATCTGTTCCAAAGTATTTCTGCTGTTGACTGTCCAACATAAGACCAGGTTAATAACATTTTCTATTATATTAACACGCAAAGACTAAACTATAGGCAAGCACCTTGTGTCAGGGCTTGGACACTTGGAACTTTCCGAGCTCTTGAGGATATCCACATTAGCACTATTTTCTTGATTGGCGAATAACTGGTACATATCCATCGTGTCCATAGAATCGTCGAGATTTTTAGTTGCATCATCCTTAGTCAATCTTACTGTATCGGGTCTGTACAAAAAAATTATATATCTCCATAATTATAGAAGATTTACATCTCTAAGACACAAAACATATGTATATTTAATTACTTGATGTATATACATACAACAAAGTACTAGGGAACAATCTTCTAAGTGTTTCCTCCAATTGAACATCGTCCCTCTCTGCTTCCCGTCTGTTTGAACCTCTGACTCTCGCGGATCGTCTCATGCTGCTGCAGCTCCAGGCCCATTGTTGCAGAAAGCACAGCGCGCTTCTGCGCCTTTTTTTCACCTTCTGTCCCTCTTCCTTTCCGTCAGTTTTCTCGGAGTGAGTTTTATCATCTGTCTTATGCATCGCGTCGTTCGTTTTCTCGGCACCCTTCTCAGAAACCTTATCGTCGCTCGATTTATCGCTTTCTTTGTCGCTAGATTTCTCATTTGGTGCTCCGTTATCCGTACTATAAACATCGTCTGTGACTTTGTCGCTCTCTAATTTATCGATATTCACGTCCGTTTCCGAGTGCATCTGTTCCTCCAAATCCACGTTTTTCGTTTCGCTTTGTTCCTCGCATTGCAAACCGTCTGTGTCGGACATTCTCAGTGGATCTTCATCCTCAATTATTTGCACGTCGGTCGAACAAGATTTTTTGTCGTCTTCCGTTTCAACCTCCATCGCGATATCCGAGGCTGTGTTGAAAGCCTGATTGTCGTCCGATATCTCGCAATATTCCGCCTCGATCTTAACAGATTTGCCGACATCATTTTCTTCATTCGGAGTTGAATCATTTACATTCTGCTGATCTGTTTCCATAACGTTAATCTCTTCAATCTCGCACTCTTTATTCGCTGCTGCACCCTTGTCATCCGGCTTTCGAACCGATAATACAATTCTACTGACAAAGTTTAAATCATTTTCAGTGATATACCTGTGCATGTCTAGTAGACTTTCACCGAGAGCCAGCCACGTGCAATTTATTAAAGGCATTCTCAAAGTTAATTCTGGCAAAGGTTTTGGCATAAATTCCACTTTACAAACCTCCGCCCATTTTGTGGAAACTTCTCTCGCCTCTGTTAATAACTTGTCACCCAATACATGATCGTATTCGGTATATAAAGGTGGATCTAATTGCCAATCGCTGTTGTACAATTTATAACATTCTTCCATGCATGGAATGTCTTTAAATATCCTATCGCGAAATGCCAGACCCTTCACATAATTAGGATCCATTTCCAACGCCACGGAAATATACATCAGACAGTTCATATAATCAGGAACAGCATATAAGGCAGTTATTAAATTATCCAAGCATGGCCAGTGATTGGAATTGCACTTTAAGCCCTGCTTAAAGGACGAACAGGCTAATTCTAAATTAGAAATCTTCATAGCTAATGTGCCAATCCTGTACCACAGCGCCACGTCGGAACCGTCCAAGTTTGCGGCTTCCCAATAATTCTCCACGGCATCCTTGTAATTTCTGCAGGCAGTTTGAATGGCACCGATATTCTTGAAGCAGGAATATTTCAAGGACAACATCGGTCTCGACCTGCCATCTGGCACTTCGGGTTTCTGCACTTCATCCAGCAATTCAGTCTCCAAAAGATCCTTAAAAATAACTAGCGCCTCTTCTCGTTTATCCTTCTTCAACAACTCCAAGGCTTTGTTGTATTCCGTTAATGCTATTTGTTCCTGGAAGAAATTAATTACAATTAGCGTTTTAATACATATGCATCAAGTACATTTCCTCCTCGAATTTCAATTTAATCCAACGCCCTCGTTATCTCTAACTTAATTTATCATCTTCATCAATATAAAAACAGCCCACCGAAAGGTTAAAAGTATGAATCACGTGCGCCGAATGTAGGAGACAGCTGCGGATCTCTGCGCAATATCAATTTTTCTTTAAATATTAATCAGTCAGAATGAATAAATAAATCACGCGTACAGATGTATCGCAAAAATCAGAATTTCCTTTCTACGTTATATAGCGACGACGTTAAAACGATGTAAATCTCGATGATAAATTTCCGAATATTTCGAGGTTATACGCGAGAATGTAAACAGAGGGTAAACGTTTCTCGTACTTGCGCCTCCTTCGTGATCGAAGGTACATCCTCTTCTTCGCTCTCCTCGCTCGACTCCTCGTTGAGCGCCGATATCTTAATCATCCTCTGCTGAGAGCCTCTCGCGCGGTATCAATCCTCGCCCTCGACCGCATACAAAAACGTCAACAAAGCACAGCCGCCGGTTTTTTTTTTTTTTTTTAACACGCCGCCATATCACGGCGAATGCGCATTCTGGGTGACGAGATCGTCGAGCAGCATCTGCTGCTGGTTGGAGAACGCTGGAGATGATTCGATCAAATGGCGATTGCTTTTTTTATGGGTTTTTTTTTTTTTTATGTGCCTCGAGTATGTCGTATATGTAGCATATAGCTCTTTTGAAATGGCGGTGAAATAATTATAATTAGGGGACTGTGTTTTTTGATTGATGTTCGTACTTTTTTGACACTTTTTTTCCTCGTTTCTCTCCTCCTTTTCTTTCTCCATGAAGTTCCAACGTGCCGGAATGTACGTCTATTTTTTTCTCACAGAGCAAGTGCGACTAAAACGAAAAAAACACATACATACTTAAACTGAAAAACTTCTGGAGGGGGACAAGCTTCGAATAATCCGCAGTTGCAAGTGTAATATCTCTCTGCACTTTAATAAAGCGATTGAACTTTCAACCTGTTTATCTTTCGCTTGTCTCACTCGTTGATGCATACACGAATAAAAGGGAAATGTTACTGCGCTCTACCACAGCCGCGTGTGCGTACAGTTGATTAATTCAGTCCTTATTTAGTTTAATGACCAGCGTAAATAGGATGCGCACGTACAATGTTATTGTCAAGGATGTCTGTGCCTCGAGGTGAGTATCCTTGTATATCACGTTACCGGTATACCGTATGACGATATAAAACTCGATGAATTCTATCTGCACATCGATATTCTATTTCGTGCATTCTAAAACTATTCTCGATTAAATCGTGTATAATCGCCATTGTCATAAGCAAGGGACATAAAGTTTAAAACATGTGTTTTTGTTTTCGTGTCTCTACATCGTATACAGTATATGATTATACGCTGCATTTTTTCTGAAAGTTTGCATAGACTCTGTGTTCTATTTTATTCTTATAATAATCTTAATCTTCCACATATATTAGTGTATGATAGGATTTTTATAAATGAAATATCACGAGTAAAAACATTAGTGGTTTATATAAACACGTAGTTACATTATTGTTTTCACCAATCAATAAGCAATCAAATTGTTTATTGATTTGAGTTTAATGTAAAAGTGGAAGAAATTATTATTATATGTATAATATTATATATATATAATATTATTGAAAATAATCAGAATCAGTATAACAGTCTTCCATGACAGCATGTTATAAATATTGTTAGATTACAGATGAGGTAAGGTTGCAGTATCAACTAGAAAAACTTGGCAGTGGTATGGTATTTAATCTCACAATATGAAAAAAGGAAAAAAAAATCTTTGAGATATAGAGAATAATAATAAATATTGAAGTATACATACATATATATATATATATATATATATATATATATATATATATATAAACAATAATTTAAAATTAATAAAAACACCTGACATTTAACAAAGCATCCTTACCATAAACTGTATTCTAACAAAATGTGTAAAGTAAAGTGTATTATAGTTCATTTCTTGGCACTTTAAATCATTATACAAACAAATTCCCTTATCACATAGTGGAAAATTCACGTTTAACGGATGTACAAAATTAAAACTAATTTCAAAAACTACAAATGACGATTTTTGATACTCTGTTTCAGTCGTTGTAGCAATAACGTAAATTGATAATATGTACATCGCAGGAGACCAGTTGAGGAGTGATGGTATGCTAACGATAGATACACAGAATATGTCCAATTCTGTAATTGAAAGAAACAAAAGTATTATAACAAAATTTCCATATCCCGTCTACAATAGATTTCATCAAAACTGGCGTATAGGTCAGTCTCTTTTTTATTGTGTATGTGGAAATATAGTAGGATGCCGATTTACGACTTATTACATTTAAAAAATTTTTTAAATTAAATTCAAAGCAATATTATTTTATAGATCCTGAAATGTCGAGACATTATTGGACCGCATCTTTCTTCTTACCGGTCGGATCGATTTTTATTCTTGGAGTAGTCGTTTTGCTGATGGTAATGTCTACAAATTTATTTGATCTAAAATTATGATATCAAACTCTCTCTCTTTCTCTCTTTATCGAACGTATAATCGAAATTGAAATTTCAAATGATGATTATAGGTATTGTTCAAACGATGTCCACATACAGTAGCCGCGATTGTTGCCGCAATCCTTGCTATCATTATTATATTGACAGTTGTAGTATCGCTTAATCATGAGCCAATTTATACTTAATATGTTTAAGCCAAATAATTATCGACTGTTATATCGAATAAATCTTTCTCTTTTATATACATTAAACTGTGAGAGTACAGAACTGATCGAATATTTACGAATTTTATAAAAATTGTATACATTAAATAAATAGATATGCTACTTACTACTAGGAGTGTTCAATCATTCGCATCATTCTTATTTTAATCATATCTTCCGAAACGCGTTTTGCTGTTTCTAGATATTTCTCCAGCGTTGAATTTAATCTATCGTAGCTCTAAAACATAAATTGCAACATGTATTAAATATTTATTAACATAATATTAGTATATATAGTAACTTCAGAAATAAATTTATTATACCTCTATATAAGTAGAGTCTTTACTTAAGTATTCTAATTCATTTAACAATACTTCGATGGTATTAAGCGGTAACCAGGTTGGTGGCGCAGTAGCCACTAATGGTGTCTCAAAACCAAAATGTTCTTTTCCACTACCTAATGCTGCGTTAATATAATCTACAGCTAACTCGCTTGCTTCCACTAATCGGCCGGTATTCAGCATGAGACGAAGAAGCTCCGAAGCGTTGCGCTTCTGCAATATTTATGTGACTATATTTTCCAGATAAAGGAAATAGAGAAAAATCAAGGAAATTTTTGGATTAATGGATTACTCACTTTATACGATATCAATAACCATTGTGGTAGAAAGGCTCCATCTTGCAATAACTTGCGCGCAACAGCCTTATGTAATTCACTATTGTCGTCTTTATCATGCTTCAACGTAAAGTATTCCAACAATCTCCAAGCAGTATTCGCAATGGTTGTATTAGATATTCCAATATCTAGAGAAGAATATTAATTGTCATATAGCGCTTTTGTAGAGAAAATTAGACATGATTCTTCACACAATAATAATACGAAAATTATTAATGGCTAACACATACCGAATATATCATTTTGCATTAGCCAGTCCCAGGCATTTGGATCCTCGCGTTGACTCAATTTGATGCATTGAGAAGTCAAACTTTCGAGTACGGAGGCTTTACTAATTTTAAATTCATCGCACAAGTGTAGCGCCGTTGTGTATAAGCTAGTACTACATAAAGTGATAATCAATTCGGATGGTTCTGTGAACATATTTTCAAGAGATATTTTCAAAAGTAATCTCGATCGTTCTCGCATTTTTCTCGTAGAAAGATAAATTAAGAGGTGCTTACCGGTATGTGCGACTATATGCATCTCAGAATTGACTTTCGATATCTTCAATCTCGCGTCTACTATATAATACTCTTTCTTGATATCATCCAATTCGAGGACTTCGACTTGCTTCTTTATCTTGTAATGCAACACCTCTTTTCCATCTATGTTTCTCTTCTTTTGCCCGCCCGACGAGTTCAGCTCGCCGGAGAGGTTCTGATCGACAGGTCTTACGATCCATCTATACTTTTCGCTTACATGATGCAAGGCATTAATACACGCCAGTAAACATTGTGCTTGCTTTGCTATAATCGGCGCGGAATGAGGTTCCTGACTTAAACGCATAGCTTGTTCGTACATTACGGATGCGGCTATAAAAAATATTATAAGAAAATACGTATAGAAGTAATGATACTCAATTAGATGTTCCAAGTTACAAAAACTTACCTTTCCGCATGTTTTGCTTATTGACGTGAAAACTATATAGAAAGTTATAATAATTATTTTCCATAAGATCGACGCTTCTGGCTCTGCCTTCTACTATTCTCTCGAGGTCCTCGTACATATCGACGTAGGGGAAAGAAATTAAATCTATCAACAATTTTTTCTCAAATAACGTTACGACCAGTTGCCGTAAACAGTCCACTCTACGCGCGGCGTCCGGATTCGCGTTCAAGCAATGGTAAGCTTCCGCGTGATGACTTAGACCCAGGTGTTGCGCGAATATTATCGAATGGAGCGTCGGCAAATTCGGATCGTCTACGTCGGCGGTCGCTATAGCTGTCTCGGCAATCTCTATGATACAATCGGACGCGTTGTGTTCCTCGAACAATTTAATAACCTTCAGATAATAATGGACCAGATCCTTGTTTCTCGATGTTACATTAGAGTTGAGTAAGGCGTCCACCAAAAATACGTCGGTCAAAATTCCATTGGAGGCACGAAGAAAATTATCACACGCCTTTTGCATCTCTCCCATTTCTAATAATGCAACGGCTAGGATAAACTTCCTCGAGGCGCTATTCCACTCGCACCATGTGTTCAGAAGTCTTACGTATTCTTGAACAAGCAAAAATTGACAACTCGAGAGTAACCATTCGGGAAAGATAAAATTTCCGGATATCGGCCATCTAATGTCGATTAATTAAGGAAATGTAAAGAGACGTGATGAATCTTGAATCTCATATATATGGATATAGACTTAACACAATGTATTAAAACTAATAACGACTTATATGAAAGGATACATAAGTTGCGCGATAAGTGTTACATGCGTCAGCATACTATAATGCCAAGGTATTAGAGTTGTCGGATCCATATTCGCCTGGGCCATCAAAATATGAGCGTGTTTCCCACCGCTGCTATGGATAAACAGTTCTAAGAGCGACAGGGATCGATGCTGCCTCTGTCCAACATTGATTCGCGGATCAGTGAGCTTCAACATTGAAAGACGCTGCGAACTGGACTCGCTGGAAATATTTCACTTCGGTTCTTTTACATTTTCGTCGCATCGACGTTTAGAGATATATGTGCGAGCACAAATTTACATGTACATATCTCTACGTTTTCTAAGCGATAAAACTTACAGTAAGGATTGCGAAGGAGTATACGTTGCCGTAGACTCGCATATCCATGTGACGACATAGTAAGCTTGAGTAAGTACAACGGTTCTCGGCGCCAACGATGATTTCACGGTATGCAAAGAGCTCGAGTCAAATATTTCGGGACGCAGTAGTATGAACTGCTGTAAGATCAATAGATCTCTGCAAATGGAGAATCTCAAGAGCGCTATTTGCGTTATGGTTTCCGTCACCACGGAAATTCCCAGCTGGCTACTGAATAGATGATTGACGTTCAACAAAATTCTCGAGGCGTCGTGATCGTTCTCGAATTGCAGCTTACTCGGTTGTCCAAGATCGTACGTTAACGCGTCCAGCAACATGGCCATGGCGCCCGATATATCCTTGACGTTACTTAGTTTGTGATAGAGTTCCGATTGGAAATCGAAATCCGATAGCTGCTGATAACACGCGAGTGATATTCATTCTAACGAAGAGGAACAGAGTAAAAGCTAATTATATAATATACTCACCGGATCGTCGGGTTCCAACATCAACTTTGACAGCAGATCATCGATTATAATATCTGGACTTCTCAGATGATACAATTCTCTCTCAATTTCCGTTTTAGTCTCCTCGGATAATTGTTCTCCCAACATGACCAACGCGGACATTAGCGTGATTAGATCCTGGCACGTATCTTCGTCTTGCGACAAAACGGGCGTTGTTTTGAAACGGGATGTGTAGGATTTGTCGTTGCAAAACACCAGATGTTCTAAAGCTTCCATGGGTCTCAGAAGCGATAAGGATGACTTTTTCAATAAGATAATGCCGTAAACGCTCGGTAATAGCAGTAGACCTACGGGACGAGTGCCGTTAGCGTGATATTGGACGACGCACGAGTAAAATTTCGACCAGCATCGGTTAGAGATCTCGAGATAATCCTCATCCATAATCACATAATCCATCACTTCCGCCTGTATTTCGGCCTCCACCGCCATACACACTCTCTCCTTCAAAACAGACGGTGAGAGAGTCATTTCTGCTATTATGTTGGATCTTCTGTAGATGCTCAGCGCTTTCGTGATGTCCACCAACGAGAATTGTCCGGGATGAAAAATGTAATTTATGTACGCTTGCCTCGGATCCGTTCCAGGATCGGTTACAATGTAATCTCTGTCGCGCGCTTGTTCCAAAATTGTGGTCTCCCATTCGGAATTAATGCGTTGTATGCCGTCCAGCGATAATTGCGCGTGCGTAACCGCCACGGCGTCCATGTCTGCCGTTCTCCACACTGCCCACAACCTGGTCGGTGTGAACGCAAAATCTACCAGATGTTGCTATTTAGAAATAATATAAATTCGTTACGTAATCTCTTATATAACGAAATACACGAGTGAAAAATATATCGATGAAGGTATACTCACATCCGGCGCGTATAACGTACATAATCTAACAAACTTGAATACGCCGTTATCTTGCACTGGTTTCAGAATGCTGAATTCGCATCCACCACTGAATTTTAAAAACGTTCCGAGATACAATTCATTATCGCTGCCCAGTGCTTTCCTCAAAATGTGACCTTGCGCGCTTTGAGACACAATGCGATTCTCGATTGCCGCGTCCGTCACAGTTACGCACTGCGTCTTATTACAAGACCACATACGTACGTTACCCTCTCGACATAACGCGAACAAATACGTGTCGCTATCGTAACTGTGTATAACGAGAGACATGGCAACGTGAGCCTCGGTATTACGACCTCTAAATGCTGTGGCTATACCGCTCAAAAATTTGGGCACTATCGAATCCTGCTTCAGTTCACTGGTGTGTACCAGACCTGTGAGCGTGTCGAGCCTCAGGAGTAATATAGTAGCTGAACTGTAGGCAAGAGCAAACAGTGCCTCTTCCTGTGGCAACGTAAGCCACGATGCTGCTGCATGAGGCACTGGAGAGTCTACGAGTGAAGTAAAACGATCGAATGAGCACCTAATATGCATAGAATACACAGTGACAATAATACGCAAAAATAAAAATAAATTTACTATGCTGTAAGAATATATTACATTATATTCAAACTTACTTGTGGTCCCAGCATTGGAAATGATGTGAAATGTATGAGGATCTCTGGCATTTTGTGCAGAAGCTTCATTAAATATAGACTGTACACTGAGATCCGTATATGTACTCAATAAATTTTCCTTGAAGGAAATAAATTGTTCTTGACAAAATAATAGATGAAAATAAAAATATTCGTGCACTTATATACTTACTTGCTTATGAATTTTATCCGGGTGAGAAAAGGTAAGTTTGTGAACACTGGAAACGGTGACAATCAGGATAACGACAGAGTTAATTGTTTCATGAATAGAAATTCCATCCAAGATTGGGGTGTCCATAAATTTGTATCTCACTCGACAGTCGACGAGATTAATGTCAAGACTGTGCTCAATCAGTTCGAGTACGTCGTGACAAATACGCCAGTAAATAAAACGGTTACGAGTGAAATACGTGGATGAGTCTCTGTACGAGTAGCCACCCGCTCTTTCCGGCACCTTTATATCTTGCAATGTACTTTGACTTCCACCTGGAAAAAATAAAGCCATTATTATCTGTTCTTTATAATTACAAAAAAATACGACACTATTAAACTATATTTATCATGCATTATTACGCGATTATATATTAATTTTGTCGAAGCATTGTGACATACATATGTATTTAATGTACAATCTCTTATAGCATCAGTCAGGTTTGGCGCTTAATTTTTGTCAAGAATCCAGACTTTCCAATAAATGAGTAATAGGTAGATAGAGGTTAGAAAAGTTGTTCAAAAGGACGCGACTTGCAAATGTTGCATAATACTTTATTCCGCGAGCATAATACTTTATTGCTTGTGCATCATCGCCAATAACTTTTCGAAGCGTCCTTAAGTTACATTACGAGAGAAAATTCGGTTTGCCGGGCCGTCACGAGGAGGTTAGGACGTGCTCACCTGTGTTCAGGGTGATCTCCTTCCACTTCTCCGGGAGAGTTTGATCCGGCACGACCTCGCGATATCCCAGCGGAAACTCCACCATGTTCCAATAATTTTCAATGAGATGATGTAGGAGATATTATAGCGGCTTGTCACTTTACATTACAGAAAACCGCCGGAAATTCGAGCGGATATCGAACGATTTTTGGCGCTCGTCTCGTGCTCTATGAAAGTTGTGTGTGTGTATGTGTTAGTGTTGCGTGCCAGAGAGAAGCCTGAGCAGAGAGAAGCCTGAGAGACGTCACGGCCCGGTTTTAGGTGATCCCTAAAAGCGAAACGCCCCCTGTGGACATAGAAAACATGCACATTGAACTACGTAGCCAATGTCCACGAATGTTCTCAATGGTAACTCACAATGTGCACATTTTCGGTTGCGTTCCGTGCTATGTGCACGAAGTGTCGGTAACACGATTTCTGTCTTTTTATATACAGGGTGTCCGTCAACGTAAGACGCTAACGTTAAATGAATTT